>CM062294.1:427727356-428234856 GCA_031216915.1 Pictodentalium vernedei | reverse complement strand
CACCTCGCCTTAGATACCCTCCTCTCTCTTACCGATCTCCTCCTTCAAGTTGGAAAAAAATAACTGACCACAGATTTTAGTTACCCCCCCCCCCCCCGCACCTTCGTAAAATGTCTATGCTCAAGGAATATGATGAGCAACACTCCCAGAAGAAAAACCAATTTTAGAATTCAAAACGGTCAACTAGACGGAAAAAAGCCACGTATAATGAATGATACAGCGACTGAAATGGGTGGATGTGAGAGATACCTTCAGAGTTCGCCGGGACCTTATTAAATATTATAATTGTAGACAACGCAGGAGATCACACAATTCTAGCCCTTGAATACCACATTTTATCACCAATAAGTTTTCTGGTATGATAGAACCAAACAACTTATGCCTGGGGTGAGCAGTCTCTCAAAAGCACTGCATTACTATAAATAATTGGCCAACTTTGAATTTACATAAAGCGACAAATGCCGAAAGTGACATTAAACACCAGAAAATACACACATCGAAATGACGTTTGACCTGCAAAACGCCTTTAAATGTACGATAAAATGATTAACAATCGATAAGATGTACCCAAACTATGATTTGAGCAACCTCAAAATTTTTCAAATTTTGTTCAAAAATTGTCGGTTTTCATGGATGTTTATTACACTTCTGGTTAAATTTGTTACACTGCTGGTTATTACACTACTGGTTGATTTGTATTACACCACCGGTTGATTATTACACTACTGGTTAATTTTTATTACACTACTGGTTAATATTACACTACTGTTTGATTATTACACTACTGGTTGTTACACACCTGAATAACGTTACGTTTCAACCAAGTTGGACACTCGTTCTCGGACCTAAATTAAAGTATTTTACATGTTCTGTACCCTGGTTCGGAATCTCTTAAAACAATCCCCGCCAGCGCCAGCACACAATCCCCGCCAGCGCCAAAAGGATATACCTACTGAACCACACTCGATCCAATCGGCCTGAACAGAAAGGGCTTTTGATGTTCTCTTTTTGGGATTTTTGCCCGTAGTGGTTTTGTCCTACAACCACGTTAGGTAGAGGTGGGGGAGTCACGGATAACAGGTCAACTAAACCCTTCCAGGCTTGACTCGACCCTGACCGCGTATACTACTTAAAATGCCACTCAAATGGCCTCAAATTATACCATTTATGGCTACCTAAATGATTAAAATTAACCATTTACCCAAAGTAACGACCCAACCGGCCAGCGCAATACAAGAAAATCGCAAGTCATATTTTGTTCTATTTCAAATTTTTACTTAAAAATAGCTTATCCGCCCTCATTGAAACGAGCTTCCAAACAATTAAATTTAACCTGTTATCTAAATGAACTAACTGGTCAGCCCGGTTAGCGATAGCAGGCCAAAATGTCCGTTGCGAAACGTCCTACATTTATATCCCATTCTCCGAGGAAAAGTCATGGCGTGTGCGGGCCATAGGCGCGCATGGGAGATGTATAGAGCTGCCCTCGATAATTTTTCAGTTCAGAAATAGAGGCTTGGCGACCTATTCTGCACACCGATTCTGACGTTTGGTTTGCATGAGAATTCATGCTTATAAATCATCAATAAAAGGTAACATCAATAGAAATACATTATGCAAATAGCGTTTGATTATGTGATTGTAGGATAAAATACCCTCGGACAAAATACCCTTAGGACATAATGCCCTCAAAAAAAAAATACCCTTAGGACATAATACCCTCAATGGGTAGGACAAAATACCCTCGGACAAAATACCCTCATATTTGTTTCATGTTCTGTGCTATCTGCCATTTATATTGTGCTTCATATTCAATTGCCATCTGCCATTGGTATTGTGCTTCATATCAATTTAGTTTAACCCTTTACCTAACCTGAAAAGCAGACGACACTTGCAAAAATAATTCTTGAATAACTAATTTTTTGTCTCAAAAACATAGGTTATGACCACCCGTTGGAACGAGCTCAACGAGCTCGTTCCAACGAGGGGTCATAACCTATGTTTTTGAGACAAAAAATGAAAAAGCAGTGAAAATTAATTGGCGATTTTTGAGAATATTTCTGGCCGGTTTTGGCCGTTACGTTAGGTAAAGGGTTAATAAAAAAAATTAAAAATATTGGTACTTGTTATTTCAAATAAAACACCGGCTAGTGCCTTAGATGCAATTACCCCCCCCCCCCCCCCAACACCAAAAATCCAACTTTATATACATTTGGTCTGAGGGTATTTTGTCCGAGGGTATTTTGTCCTACCCATTGAGGGTATTATGTCCTTGGGGTATTTTTTTTGAGGGTATTATGTCCTAAGGGTATTTTGTCCGAGGGTATTTTGTCCGGATACCTATTATGTACATGCTTCGTTCTTCCAATAACTTTTGTTATCGTACACGCAAGCTTGCTTATTTTTCGAGACTGTTTGGAAGTGAACAATTAATTCAGGCAAATTATTGCATCAAAGATATATATATTTATTTATTTACTTATTGGGGTTTATCGACACTTTCGACAGCCAGGGTAACCTCGTGTCGGACAGTTTCTCGGGTGCAGGAAGCTGGAGAACCCGCAGAGAACCATCGAGCAACGGGGAGCAACTGTCAGGCTCCCCAATGTACCAACTCCACACAAGCTGGGTTAGCATTGGTTGAAACCAAGTGCACCAACGACATGCAGTAACCCTTTGTACACAACACCGCCGTGCCCCCACGTGAGCAATCGGGATTAAGTGTCTTTCCAGAGGACACAACGGGGTGGCCGCATGTGGGATTCGAACGGAGGACCTCTCAGCTTACAGTCTGAGCCATCGCGATCCCCAAAGCATATGTATCATATACAAATCAATCAAACCTAAAAGAGTAGCTCATAAATATATTACTACAGGAAAGTTTAACCCTTTACATGAAAAGCAGACGACACTTGCCAAAAAAATTCTTGAATAACTAACTTTTTTCATTTTTTGTCTCAAAAACATAGGTTATGACCCCTCATTGGAACGAGCTCGACGAGTTCGTTCCAAAGAGGGGTCATAACTTATGTTTTTGAGACAAAAAATGAAAATATAATGAAATTAATTGGCGATTTTTGAGAATAGCGCTGAACGGTTTTTGTCGTTACGGTGCTAAAGGGTTAAATAATTATTTCAATTTAAATATTTATATTTCTTACTCAGTGACTAAATTTAAATCGAGTAGTGATACAAAAAATCAAAATTATCTCAAAATTTATTAACCCTTTACCTAACCTGAAAAGCAGATGACACATGCAAAAATAATTCTTGAATAACTATTTTTTTTCATTTTTTGTCTCAAAAACATAGGTTATGACCCCTCGTTGGAACGAGCTCGTCGAGCTCGTTCCAACGAGGGGTCATAACCTATGTTTTTGAGACAAAAAATGGAAAAATAATGAAAATTAATTAGCGATTTTTGAGAATAGCGCTGGCCGGTTTTGACCGTTACGTTAGGTAAAGGGTTAAAATAGGGAATACAAAATAAGTTTCAAATATTCATATATAGTAAAAAAAAATTCAGGGCTTTTCTCTGCCTTTGTCATTTTTCTGGAGGGATTTTATCCCGAAGTGTTTTGTACGCTTTTTTGTCTCCCGGTCTTTTGTCCTGAGAACTTTTATCCATATTTTGTCCTTAGGCTTTTGTCCTGCTGGAATTTGTCCAATACGCTCCAAAATACCATCGCCGAAAATATACGAGCCCAGTAATCCCTGCATGGCTTTCGAACGAGTACATATCCCCTCAGTCGCCATTTGAGACAATAGGAAAACTAGGCCTGTGTGACCCAAGTGAAATAAAATAAGGCTAACCGGGTCGCAAGGGATTTGTAAGTCCCACATCCTCCCTGCACGCCTTCGGCGCGCTAAACCCTCTCATTCATTCGTTCAGGATTCCTTTGATGGTATGTATATTTGTCTAACTATGAGTGTTAAAGATGTTTGTCAGCCAAACAATTATCACAAGAAAAGTATAGAACTGATTCACAGAGTTAAGTTACCAAACATGCAATGATGGATAAGGGGATAAATTTTGTGACCACTCTTAAAGGTGCAAAGGCCCCTCCTCCGAAATGCAAGAAGAAATATATTTGAGTTGATGAATGACTCAAAAGCCTAAAAACTAAATTATGTGATGGTGAGGTTTGTGTAAATGAGTTTCTTGATCAAGCCAAATATCTGTGCTCTGTATGAATTAGGATACCTAGTGACTATAGGAAACTGTAACTCCCTTCACTATAATTAATGTGACTAAATTTTTAATTATTAGGGAATTGACACCTTCCTATATTCATCAAATATTTGATGAAATTAATCCCTATTAATATTTCTGTCAGTGGAGTAATTTTTATTATCCAAATTAAGCTTTGTGATCTCTAGATTATAAGAAAGTGTCAAATCACCATTCATTAAATACTTCTGTCAATGAAGTAATTTTCACTGGCCAAATTACTACTCAATAAAACAATGAACAAGGTGACCAGTAGGTAATAATTGCCGATTCAAGCATCAACGTACATGTACGTGTACGTCTACACGTACATTCGTGTACACCTCCATAGGATTTAGTGTTAAAATCGTGTACAGGTACACGATTTGAACGTTTTTAGGGTGATGTTAGAATCGGCTTTGCCGATTCAAAAATCACTGAATTGTATCCTAGAGTGAAAAAAACGCCCGTAGCTTTACGTACACGTTCATGTACCGTTTTGATTGAAATCGACAAATGGATTTCTCCCATAGGATTCAGTGTTAAATTGCGAGCAAAAAACGTTTTGTCGTTTCTAAATCATCGTCTTGCCGATTCTAAATCATTCGCGTCCGTACACGATTTTAACACTGAAACCCTATGGAGGCATACACGGAGATCCACTTGCGGATTTTAGGTCTGAAATCGAATCGTGTGAAGAGGTGATGTTTGAACCGGCAAACCCACTGTCGCGTTTCCCGAAGTAAAACTAACACATGTTATTGCGAGGTAATCTTAACAAGCACTTAATGGAAATGTTTTGAATGAAGAATGTTGCCAGGATGTTAGAATCCGCAAACCCACTGTCACGTTTTCCTGAAGTAAAAACTAACACATGTTATCGTTATGACTGAATGAGGTTTTCGTTCAAAAGAGTAGACTATAAAATATGAGCGTCAGTTTTAAAAAGGAGTTGCGTGAATGAAAAGGCATCCGTTCAAAAGAGTCAATTATAAAATATGATCTGTAAAAAATAGACATTCGTGTCTTGGTTCGATGTGACGAAGAGAAATTGAGTTTAGACATCCGTTCAAAAGAGTCGATTATAAATATGATCTGTAAAATAGACATTCGTGTTTTGTCTTGATGTAAAGAAGAGAAATTGACTTTAAGCGTTCGTTCAAAAGAGTCAATTATAAAATATGATCTGTAAAAAATAGACATTCGTGTCTTGTTTCGATGTGACGAAAGGAGATTGAGTTTAGAGACAATTAGAGAAAAGAATCAGAATTCTTGTGAAGTAATCTTAATAAACACTTAATGGAATGTTTAAACGCATTTTCCGCTCAATTAGGTTTTGAGTGGTAAAATTTTTAATATATTCACGATAGCGATCAGAGAGATTTGAAATGAATGAATGAGTTCCTTTAACGTTAAAATTAGAAAAAAAAAGTTTTCTTTTGTGTGGTGAAATGTTTTAACCGTCATCAAAGGGATTCTCTCTTAATTCGACACTCAGTGAATGGTTCTTTGATATGTGAATGGAATTCCTTTGACAAAACGTAAATTACTATCAAAATGCGTTAAATCAGAAACCGGTTTGTCATGTACTGCTTAAACGTATTTTTAAACTTTCTCCAATTCAGTCAACACTGAGTTGAGATGTGAATATTTTTAGTCTATTATATTAAAGACGGAAAGACTTTTATTAACTTAAAAACATAAAAATATAATTAAACATTTAATTTTGAAAATAATAAAAACAATTAAAAACGAAAACTGTCTTTACAGATGGATTCTAGACGCCGAGATCGAATTTTAGACGAGTATGAACGTGCTAAGAAGGGCATTCAGTCGGCTGACAGAAGCAGACGTCTTGGTGAGATGGAACTCAAACGCGAAGCCACAAAAATATTTAAACCCATGACGGAGGGTCAAGAGCGAAGCAGGAAGGAGATATTCGAAGAATTGAGACCTATAAAAGAGAGTTCTTTGAGAATGGGTTCGTTGCCTCTTAGTTTTGGAAATCGGCATTCCGTTCAATCTACACCGGATTATGTTCCCACGGGAATTCAAACGGAGAGCGAGAGCGACACCGATACAGCTTCAACTATCACCACTGGTAGCGTCGCATCGTCTGATGATGGTGGTAAGAGAGATCTATTGTATGGATTTTATAAGGATTCGGAGGGGAGAATTTTTGTCGGTGACACAGAAGTAGATATTGGCGATGATGAATTGATCGTTGGTTCGAACAGATACGAATTGACTGATGGACTGCGCAGATTGCTCCTTTACGACAAGCCTAGCGATTACACGGAACAGGATTTCGACAATTACGGCGACATTCTGGTTCAGACCCACGCCATGAAGAGAAATAACGATGCCAGAGAGACGAGACCCAAAGCCAACAGAGGTTACAAGTGGACGAAAGTGGTGAAACCCATATGGGATATGAACAAGAAGTTCGTCGAATCGGTGACAGCCAAAGGGGTGAAAACCACTTTTCTTCCGAGCGATTCTGACGCTCTGTCTCAGAGATTGAGTTTGTTGATGGCGAGCAGACGGGCTGGTAACACAGGATTAGATAATCAGATAGTTACTATATCTGACGAATTGTTAAGACAGAAGGTTTTGAATAAAAACCACTATAAAAGGCTGATGGACGAATTGAAGGATTGATGTGTATATAATAAGTAGAGAGAAACAAACAAACAAACAAAAATAAAACAGTAAATTTTTACACTAGAATAATAAAAGTATTTAAACAACAAAACGATTTACTAGTGAAAAAACAAAATATATTATAAAAATAAATATGTTGGTGATAAAGAACAGGGGATACGTCAGAACTTACGTTCAAGGCGGTTCTGGCATTGTCGATTCTATAATACGAGCGTTCACGAGCGATGTGGGTAGAAAACTCGCATCGACTGCGTTTGAGGTCGGTAAGAAGACGGCTTTGGATGCTGGTAAGAAAGCCGCTTCCGAAGCCAGTGGTAGGATAGCTTCTGAGGCTGGCAAGAGGGCAGCCGACGCGTTGATCGACAAGTTGATCAGTCCGCCGGTGAAGCGAGCTGCGTTAGAGCGAACGCCGAAAAGTTGGAAAGATTTTGAGGATGCTGTGGTACCCACACAAGATTTAGCTAAAATGACGAGTGGATCTGGATTGAAGAGAACTCACAACGGTGTGATATAAATAAATAATAATATTAAACAACTAAGTTTGAAAAAACATAAAAATTGTGTTTGAAAAGAATCTAAAATAACAAACAAAAAAATAAACAAAAGATGAACATTAAAGATATGTCTTGGAACGACGCCGCGACCAAGAGCTCGAATAACGAGTTCTTTCCCAAAAGCATAAGAGGCTTGATAGTGGGAAAATCGAATTGTGGAAAGACCAATCTGTTGATGAATCTGTTGTCCCGACCCGACTGGTTGGATTACGACAGATTGTTCGTGTTTGGCAAGAGCTTGTTTCAACCCGAATACAGATTGCTTCGAGAGTGCATGGATCGTAGATTGCCCAAGGACGTCATAGCCAGAATCTTTGACAGTAGGGAGGAATTCGACAAGAGCGAAGCTCCACTTTCGACCATTTTGGACGGTGCAGCGATGGAGCTGATGAAGAGAAATGCATCTTCGAACGTCGCGTGTCGATTTTATGAGAACGCTAGCGACGTTCCGGATCCTAGAGAATTGAAATTGGAAGATAAGAATCTCATGATTTTCGACGATCTGCTTTTGGAGAGACAGAACCGATGCGAATCGTATTGCGTTAGGGGTCGACACAGCAACGTGGACTGTTTCTACCTGTCACAGAATTACTTTCGATTGCCCAGAGAGACGATAAGGGAGAACGCTAATTTTCTATGTCTCTTTCGCCAAGATCTCAAGAATCTCAATCACATCTACGGTGATCACGTCGCAAACGACATGAGCGCGGCGGAATTCAGGAGATTCTGCAAGAGGGTTTGGGATGGTGGACTTTACAATTTCGTCGTGAAAATATCGGTGCGGATTCGACAAGTTTTATGTTTCTGATGATAATAAGATAGAGCGTGAAAATAAAATTTAGAAAATAATAAATCTTCAAATAATTAGTTTTGAATAAAAAAAAAAAAAAATTAAATATAATGTTTGAACATGGAGAATTGTTAGAATGGATAGCCGAGAATACGGCTGCAAAACAATCCATTCAAATCGTGGTGAGTGGCGATTCGACTCAATTCGCTGTGAAATTCGAACCTTCCATCGAATTGAATAGAGAGAAAAGATACGAGATGGCGTTGGTGAATCTGGCGACTTATTATTCCTTTCCCAACGTCACCAAAAAGAATAACTCATTCAAGTATTCCGACGGAGTGGATTGGTTGGAGATTCGAATTCCCAAAGAGAGTTACGACATAGACGATTTGAACAATTACATTCAGACACGAATGAAGACGGATGGAAAGGGAAGCAACAAGATCAGACTCGCTCCCAATCCTAATACCTTACAGACGATGTTGGATTTGGAAGATAATTTTCGAGTTGATTTCAAGACGGACGATTCTATAGGCAAGATGTTGGGATTTGATCGAAAGATGTATCGAGACCACGCGGCATCTGAAAATACGGTCGACATTCTCGCAGTCAATAGCATTCTGGTGAACGTGGACGTGATTGCTGGAAGCTACGTGAATGGTAACGCTCAACCAATGATCTATTCCTTCTTTCCAAACGTGTCGCCACGTTATAAGATCGTGGAGCGACCTCGAAATTTAGTTTATCTACCAGTGATTTTAGACACGTTGTATAGTCTCAAAACCACGTTGACGGATCAAAATGGTGAACTGTTAGATCTTCGTGGAGAGAGGGTGATGATACGATTTCACATAAGAGAAATAGAAAAGCAAAAAAAAAAAAAAATATTGTGTATATATATAGATAACAAAAATAAAATAAACGCAATATTAATTTTACAAAATTATTTTAATATAAATAATTATTATTAAACAAGAAACAATTGAAGTAAATATATTTAAAAAAAAAGAATTATGACAGAATACGTGATTAAAAACGTGAACATATCCGCAGGACAGAGGAAGAAACTTAAGAGAGCGTTAACAACTCGAGGCGAGGCGGCAAGATTCAAATTCACTCACGAAGATCTGACGAGAGGCAGTCAGGATTCGATTGCCTGGACAAGAAGTCAAATCAAAAGGATGGAGAAAGCGATTCGCAATGGAAGAGGGTTGACGGTGAGATTGAGTCCCGCTCAATTGAGATACAATTTGAGAATGAAAGGTGGTTTCCTACCGCTATTGGCAGGAATCACCGCAAAAGCACTACCCTTCGCCGCAAAGGCACTACCCTTTCTCGGAAAGACTCTCGGCGTGGGAGCTCTCACGGGACTCGCGAGTTCAGCAGTTGAGAAATTAATGGGTGGCAGCGGACTGTTTTTGAAGAAGGGAGGAACCGTGTGTCGCGTCCACGTAGACGACAGCGGTAAATTATTGTATCTAGAACCCACTAGAGGTGGCAACTCTCTGAGAGGAAACAGTCTCTATCTGAAGAGTGGACAGAACGTTGAGCGACTCGGCAAGGGTTTGTTGCTCGGTGAGAATTTGCCGTTTAAGAATATACCGATTTTGAATATGTTATTATAATATAAAATTATATGATTATATAAAATATAAATCATAGAAAATATAAAATAATATATTTAAAATGGATAAAAAGGTGGAGAAACAATTAGACGATAATGATGAATATTGCGAGACAGAGTGCGAAAAAACAAAAAAAGATGTGGAAAAATGGTTAGACGCTAATGATGGATATCTAAGGAAAGAATTGATGAAAGAGATAGATAAAGTGTGGGATAGACGGTTGGAAATGAAAAGAATGAGATGCTTTCCACCGTCACCACTACCTTCTGAAGAGAATGGTAATGATGCGAGTGTTACCAAGAGATGCACAACATTCGTTCATAATTATGATTCGGATAAACAAATGTGTTGTTATAAAAACGTATCATATTACAAAAAAAAAGAAAAGAAGAATCAACGCTGAAATTTAAGAAAAAAGGAAACGTTATTACATTATATGGGTAATAGTGAAGAAGGAAAACAAAAAAAAAAGTAATGAGATATAAAAGATGATCTCATTACTTTTTTTTTTCCTTTTTCTTCGCTAAAAATCAATCTCTCTATTGTTTATATTTCCAAGCCTGTTATTAGCATGTTGACACTCCTGTTTTCAAGATGATCTCATCACGTTTTTTCCTTCTTCTTCGCTAAAAAATCAATCACTCTATTGTTTATATTTCCAAGTCCGTTATTAGCATGTTGACACTCGTGTTTTCTCCTTTTTCGAAAATGTGTTGAATGTTTATCTTTACTCTTTTGAGTTTTTTTACATCGGTGAACTCGCTCTCACCACCCGATTTCTCTACGAGTTCACGTGAGATTATTGGATATATGTAACTTCCATAGAACAGCATCAAATTGTCCTTGTCAAATTCTTTATCTTTAGCGATGATGATTTTCTGCAGATCGCTTTGATAGTCGTAAAACAAATCAAGCATGGCTTCATCCAATTTCAAAGTAATCTTATATCTGTTGTATTTATGCTCTAAGTCCTTCATCTCGATCTCGTTCAATTCGATGGGATCGTGTTGTTGAAATCTATAGATTTTATGACCAAATTTCTTATACGTTTCGACTCGTTTCAATTTCAATTCGCATCTTTTAGTTGTTGCTGTCATGATCGATTATTTGTTTTTTTTGTTTTATGAATTCTTGCAAATAATGTATATTTTAAATTTTGTATTTTAATAATTTGTTTAAAAAAAGTTTTGTTTTTTTTTTTACTCTTTATATATATAAAAAAAAAAAGTTTTTTATTTTAATTTCTTTAATGTGAAAACTTTTTTGTAAAAAGTAATGAGATCATCTTTAGATCTCATTACTTTTTTTTCCTTCTTCTTCGCTAAAAATCAATCGCTCTATTGTTTATATTTCCAAGTACGTTATTAGCATGTTGACATTCGTCATTTTTCCACTTACGAAAATGTTTTGAATGTTTATCTTTACTCTTTTGAGTTTTTTTACATCGGTGAATGCGCTCTCACCACCCGCTTTGTCCACGAGTTCGAGTGAGATTATTGGATATATGTAACTTCCATAGAACAACAACAAATCGTCCTTGTCGAATTCTCTGTCTTCGGCGATGATGATATTATTCAGCAGATCGCTTTGTACTCGTAAAACAAATCGAGCATGGCTTCATCCAATTTCAAACACATCTGATATTTGTTGTAGTAGCGCTCTAAGCCCTCCATCTGAACCTCGTTCAATTCGATGGGATCGTGTTGTTGTAATGTGTAGATATTAAAACCGAATTTCTTATACGCTTTGTCTCGTTTCAATTTCAATTCGCATCTTTTAGGTGTTGTTGTCATGATAAATTATTTGGTTTTTATGAATTCTTGCAAATAATGTATATTTTAAATTTTGTATTTAAATAATAATTTGTTAAAAAAAGTTTCTCTTTATATATAAATAAAAGTTAAATTTTAACATCCTTTTTTTTCATATTAATTCAATTTTTTTTCCTGTTAAGAACATATAATTGATTAATTCTTTTTGAAGGAATTAAAACATATTATAAACAAACTTTTAAAACTTTTTAACAAATTATCATTAATACAAAATTCGAAAAAAAAAAAATTCTTACAAACTCAATTTTGAGATAAAAACAATGATCAAGTCCGAACATCCAAATTATAGTTTAGAACGTGCAAGACTTCAAACGTTTAAAAATTGGCCTTCGCATCTTGCTCAAAAACCCGAAGATTTAGCCGCTGCGGGTTTCATTTATGTGGGTAAAAGCGACAAAGTTAAATGTTTTTGTTGTAATATACATTTGATGAATTGGGAACCTCACGACAGACCTTTACTAGAACATATAAATAATATTAAAAAAGGTGAATGTGATTATTTGAACACGATCATAACTTTGGGATTGATTAAAATTGAAGACGAAGAGTGGGATAGAAATAAAAACCAAAAATTATCGATGGATATGTTACAATTAGGGTACACTAAGGAACAATTGTACAATGCGTTAAATAATGCAAACAAGACCTTATCTCAATTTTTGACTTTAGAACATCTGATTAAATTCATGACACAAGCGGACGAGTTATTGTCGTGTGTCGAAAATGAGTCGAGCAACATGAACACTTGTCTGCTTTGCGAAAATGTCGCAAATGTTTTGTTTCAACCGTGCGCACATTTGTGTTATTGTAAGAATGTTATTCTAGAGACGAGAAAACGTGTTCGTTCTGCAAACAAGAAATAAAAGTGATCGTAAATTGTTTCGAATAAAAAACACATTAAAGAAAAAATTGAATTAAAAAAAAATTTTTTTTTTTTTATATAAAGAGTAAAAAACAAAATTTTTTAAACAAATTATTTAAATACAAAATTCGGAAAAGAAATATATTCTTACAAAATGAAGCAAACAGATAAAAAAAAAATGAAAAATTTAAATGAGAAAAACGTACCTCAGTTAAACGAGATTTGTAAACTATTAAAAATTTCACATTTCAGAAATCATAGAACTAAATCAAAAAGATTGACGTCGTACAGAAACATTTGCAAAACGATGGAAAGGCAAACGAAATGCTGATAGCAACGACGTCAAAAAATGCATCGGTTGTGAAAAATGAGAAGAAGAAAAAGATAGTAAAAGGAATCGAAATGCCGACGTTGAAAAAACCGAAAACGTTTTGATTGTGAAAAATAAGAAGACGACTAAACGAAAAGCTGTTGAAGAAGAACTTCAAGTTTCCAAAGAAAAGAAAAGAAAAACTAAAACGAAAACGAGTGATGCACTTCAGATTCTAGGCAAACAAGATATATCAAGCGAAATTCGACGAGCAATAGACGAAGGGAAAGGAAAAGAATATCTAGCATGACTCGACGTGGAACTATTTCAATCGAAGTCCGTGGAACAGGAGAGTGCGATCAAAGGCATTTTTTGAAACTTTCGACGTGGTTCCCTCGTTGAAGAAAATCGATCCAAAATTATTCATGGAACGGGTGAAGAAAAAAGTATTGGATTTATTTATTTAATTATTTATTGGTGTTTAAGGTCACATACTTATGCACAATGGCTAATCGTGACCGTGACAGTTTTACGGGTGGAGGAAGCCGGAGTACCCGGAGAGAACCACCGAGCAACGACAAGCAGCTGTCAGCTCTCCAACATCGTAACTCTGAACTCTGCACCGCAGCACATGCAGGGTTAGATTGGTTGAAGACATGTGCACCATCGACGTGCAGTACACCTTAGTACACAGCGTCATCGTGCCCCCATGTAGGCAATTGGGGTGAAGTGTCTTGCCCAAGGACACAACGTGGTTGCTGCAGGTGGGATTCGATCCGAGGACCTCTCGGCTTGCAGCCTGCACCTCTACCAACTGAGCCACTGCGCCCCCAAATATTGGATTTGTTTCGTAAATACATGAACATGGGACTAAAAATTAAGATGATACTCCATTGAGTGATGAATAAAATCGACGTGAAGTCCAGCGAGAGCATCGTGAAAAATGCATATTTCAGATCTAACGTCGAACCCGTATTTCGAGGTTCAGATTTATCGGACGTTTTCAAAAAGATGAAAGACAAGATGTTGACGTCTCTCGCGAATTATCAACATGAAGGTAGTAATTGGACGTTCGATGAGGTGTTGAAACTCGAAATTCACATAACTAAAAACGATTTGTTGAAAGGGTCTTCCTACATGAAATTACCATATTTCCTAGCTAAAAAACACGCCGTGATCAACGTGAAAAATAAAGATGATCAGTGTTTTAAATGGGCAGTCACCTCCACTTTATACCCTGTCAAAATGAACATCGAAAGTGTTTCTTCTTACGAGGTGACTTCTAAAAATCTCGATTGGAACGGAGTGACTTTTCCAATGCAGTTAAAACACATCAAACGTTTCGAGGTTCAAAATCCCACCGTAGCGGTGAACGTCTTGGGATATGACGACGAAAAACAAATGATCTATCCTCTCAGACAAACTTCGTATCTCGAAATAGAAAAGACGATTATTTTATTATTGATTTCGAATGGTGACAATCATCATTATTGTTGGGTTAAACATCCTAGTCGATTACTGTCGAGACAAAGTAATAAACATGAACATAAGGTATGTTTATGTTGCAACTGCATGAACGCATTTCACAACGAAAAATCGTTAGCGAAACATTAGGAATATTGCAACGAAAATCAAGGTGTCGCCGTTGAAATGCCTAAACCTAACACCATCCTGAAGTTTGAAAATCACAATAGAAGGTTAAAAGTACCATTCGTCATGTACGCCGATTTCGAATGTTTCACCACGAAAATGAGTTCCTGTCAACCCAACGCTCTTCAAAGTTATGTCGAAAGATAACAAAAACACATACCTTTGGGCTATTGCATTTACGTGAAATGCGCTTTCGACTCGCAACACGACATGGGTCCATTCACCTACACGAAACAGTATGAAGACGACGACGTGGCCCAAAGGTTCGTGGAAGAGTTAGAATGGAAACTTCAAATGTTATACAACAAATTCAAAACTCCGGCGAAAATGATCATCACGCCAGAGCAGCAGTACGAAAATAACAGAGCCACCGAATGCCACATATCCAGACAATCGTTCGACGAGAATTTGGAGGGAAATAAGAAGGTTAGAGACCATGATCATTACACGGGTCTGTATCACAGTCCGGCTCACAGCAAGTGTAATTTAAAATATCGAGATACCGCTTTCTATCCGGTGATGTTTCACAATCTCTCGGGTTACGACAGTCATCTGTTCGTGAAAAATCTCGGCACCTCACACGAAGAATTAAATTGCATTGCGAACAGTGAAGAAAGATACATTTCCTTCTCGAAATGGAAGCTCATGGAGAAGAAAAAAGTAAACGACGGAAATACGTTGGAAGAAAAAACGAAATCCATTCGTAGATGCATACGTTTCATCGACAGTTTTAATTTTATGTCGACCGCTCTGGAAAAATTAGTCAATAACATGAGCAAGGATAAATTTAAAATCACGAGCGAACATTTTGGAGAACGAGTAGACGTCAAGTTGAGGAAAGGAGTCTATCCTTACGATTACATGAACGATCTAAAGAGATTCGAAGACACCGCACTACCTTCAAAAGAAGATTTTTATTTGAAATTATACGAATCCGACATTTCCGACGAGAATTACGAACACGCCAAAAACGTGTGGAAATCATTCGATATGAAAACCATGAGAGATTATCACGATCTCTATCTGAAGACCGACGTTCTGCTCTTGGCAGATGTGTTCGAAAATTTTCGAGACGTCTGTCATCGAAATTACGATCTGGATCCTGCTTGGTATTTCACCGCACCTGGTCTGGCGTGGGACGCTCTGTTGAAGACCACCGAAGTCCAATTGGAATTATTATCCGATGTGAACATGTTGCTCATGTTCGAAAGGGCTGCGAGAGGTGGTGTCTCGATGATCTCTCACAGATATTCTGAAGCTAACAATCCCTACATGAAAGAAGGTTTCGATTTGAAACGGTCGATTAAATACATACAGTATTGGGACGCTAATAATCTGTACGGTTGGGCTATGAGTCATCCTTTACGGATTGGAAATTTCGAATGGGTGATGGAACCGGAAGAGATGCAAAAATGGAGAGACTATCCTTGCATTTTAGAAGTTGATTTGAACTATCCGGAAGAATTACACGATCCACACAACGATTATCCGCTGGCTCCCGAACGAATGGAACCGAATGAAGGAGACAAGAAAAAACTCATTCCCAATTTATTTAACAAACGTAACTACGTCGTCTATAGCGAGAATTTGAAACAGTACGTCGATTACGGGATGAAATTAGTCAACATACATCGCATCATTCGATTCAACGAAGAGCCTTGGATGAAAAAATACATCGATCTCAACACGAATCTCAGAATTCGAGCTAAGAATGATTATGAAAAAGATTTCTTCAAACTCGTGAACAACTGCGTGTTCGGTAAATCGATGGAAAACATCAGGAAGAGAACAAACATTCGACTTGTCACGTCTGAGAAAAGAGCTAAAAAATTAGTGGAAAAACCCAATTACAAACACCGAACCATATTCGACGAAAATCTAGTGGCCGTTCACATGCAAAAGACGCACCTGAAGTTTGACAAACTGTATTGTCTTGGACCGATCATCTTAGATATCAGCAAGCGATTGATGTACGAGTTTCACTACGATTACTTCAAACGAAAATTTGGAGATAAAGCCAAACTACTGTTCACCGACATGGACAGTTTAGTTTACGAGATAGAGATGAAAGACGTCTACCGAGATATATCTCAGGACGTGGCCAAGTGGTTCGACACGAGCAATTATCCCGTCGATCACCCATCCAACATTCAATCAAACGACAACAAGAAGGTGTTGGGTAAATTTAAGGACGAGAGTGGCGGTAAACAAATCGTCGAATTCGTGGGCTTGAGACCCAAACTGTATGCTTATTGTCTAGAAGATGATGAAGAGATCAAGAAGTGCAAAGGAGTTAAAGCTTGCATGGTGAAGAAAAAACATCTCTTTCCAAGAGTATAAAGATTGTCTGTTAGGAAGTGGTCCGGTGTATAAGACTATGAAATCGAATCGAAGTGAAAATCATGACTTGTATACTGAAATAGTCAACAAGATTTTGCTGACGGCCGACGACGATAAGAGATTCGTGTTAGACGATAAAATAAGCACTTTGGCACTCGGACATTGGACTGTGGATCTAATTAGAGATGATATGAATGTGGATGATTGGATTCTAGATATGATTGTGGATGATAAGATTCCAGATATGATTGTGGATGATAGGATTCCAGAAAATCAAGAGGAATTAGACGGATTCAAAATTATAGAAATCGATAGAGACATCGAGAGAGTTAGTTTAAAAAGAAAAAGAAAAAAAAAAAAAAAAAATAACGTCATTTTTAGTGAATTATAATAAATAAATAAAAAAAAAAAATATATATATACATTATGAATAAGAAAATAAAGATATCCATAGAAGGTGTCGTCTTACCTAATGAACCCCAATTCTTAAATTCCGAAAATGTTCGAACTAAGAGAGACAAACTACATTTGATATCTCTTTTTGCGTCGTCTTTTTTTCGCAGGTTGTGAAAAAGACGTATTTGAATATAATAGATATTTGCAGTTGTTATTCCTGTTCAAAAAATTGTCAAAAGATCAAGAGAAATACATTTACGACACGGTATCTAAAAAATTTCATTCGTTAAATCACTACAAAACGATCGAATCTGTTCTACTAAAAGATGGTAATATCAGGATTCCAGAAAATCAAGAGGAATTAGATGGATTCAAGATTATGGAAATCGATAGAGACATCGAGAATGTTAGTTTAAAAAGAAAAAGAAAAAAAGAAAAAAAAAATAACGTCATTTTAGTGAATTATAATAAAATAAATAAATAAAAAAAATATATATGCATTTATGAATAAGAAAATAAAGATATCCGTAGAAGGTGTCGTCTTACCTAACGAACCCCTATCCAACATCGATCTGTTGAATGCAGCAAAAGATTTGAAAATCAAAGATTTTCTAGACCTCGACAATCGGAATGCGGAATTTTAAATCTAGACGATTCATCGGGTGAAGGCACTCACTGGGTGGCGTGGATCAAGAACGGGAAGAAGAAAAATTATTATTTCGACAGCTATGGAATCTCGCCACCAAAAGAAATAAAGAACTATTTCAACAAATCGATGGTTTGTTACAACACGTAACAAGTGCAATCACCAGATCAAGTGTTTTGCGGTCACCTGTGTCTCTACGTTCTCAAGAGATGGTCTGAAGGAGATCGATTTCAAGACATTCTCAATGATTTACATTAGAGAGAGATTTTTTTTTATAGTATATATAAAGATAAAAAAATTATTTTAAAAAATTTTAATCGAATAAAAACGAAAAATAAAAATAACATAGTTCATTTTTAATAAACTGCGTTTTGAATATATTTTTTCTAAAAACAAAAAATCCCACAACAACATGCCAGTCGATAAATTTGGTAGAAGTGACAATGAAAAAGTCAACCTAAGAAAGAAGAGGAAGACATTCGAAGTTGACAATGGTTACGACGTTGTCAACTTGGATGAACATTACGTTTGGAGATACGAACCTCGAGAAGAACCTTTGAACATGAACGATAAGAAGCTCTACAATCTTCTCGAGCCGATAAATCTCACAGATGCTGCGACTAAAAAATATGTTGACAGGGGGAATGCCGATTTCGAACAAATCCTGCTAGATAATTACGTGGATAAAACCATGACCGACGATCTCGATCTGAAATCCAAATGTTTGGTGAACGTCGCGAGTCCCATAGATCTCACCGATGCCGCGACCAAGAAATATGAAGACGACACTCGCGCGAGATTCAGTGAACACCTGAGAAATAGATACGTTCAGAAAACGATGCACTCGGAATTGAACGCCAATTCTAACAAGATAACGAACGTGGCCACTCCCACGAATCCCAAGGACGTGGCGACCAAACACTACGTAGATCTGGAACAGAGAAGGTCTGACAGACGAGAAATGAAATCGGATCTGAATGCAGGATTCAACAAGATATTGAATCTGCTGAAGATCAACAACACGGATGCAGACTCAACCGCGGTCAACAAGGGCTACGTAGATTCTGCCGTGATACAATCACAAGAATATCTAGAATCACAAGTGGACAATCTCTACCTGAACAAACAATCTGGCAGAACCATGAAGGTTGGCATCAACATGAATGGTCACAATCTATTCGGTCTCGATCACGATCCCGAATTCGATTCTAGCGAGGTCAGCAGAAAGTACGTGGACGACAACTCGGTCTGGAGAAAGGGTGACATCATGGAAGGTAAACTAGACATGGGTGGACACGCGCTCACGAATCTACCGGATCCCGCGAACATGACGGATGCCTGCACCCTGATTTCGGTGGTGGAGAAAGTCAAATATGCTAGATAATTGATCACTGTGTGGGCCGAAGAGGCCGGCACCTTAGATGAAGGAAAAGCTGAGTGGTCTTTCAGAAATGGAGGTAGCGGATCGAAACATGGTCAGGTGGGATATCCCATGCTGCTGGGAGGTGAAATCTTTTGAATGAGTCTGGCTTCCTTGGATTTGAATGACAAAGCAGTCGTCAATCTCATGGTGAATGGAGTAGAGAGCAATAAGAGATACAGCGTCGAAAAGACTGAGAATCAACACGTGAATGTTAGCACGTTCGGCACGCCTCTCAAAGTGAACGCCGGTGACAGGATTAATTTCGTTACGAAAACCAATAATCCCGAAGCCGCCACTTACGTGGTGAGTCTACTGATCGAACTAGTTCCTTTGAACAAACAGTGAACGCGTGGAAAATAATGAATTAAAAAAAAAAATAAAAACAAAAACAAAAAAAAAAGGTAATGAGATTTAGAAAGATGTTTATTCTCTCTAGATCACATTACTTTATTTATTTTTTTTTTGTTTTTTTTGTTTTTTTAATAATTACTCATTACTTTTTTTTTTTATTTTTGTTTTTATTTTTTTTTTTTCACACTCGTCTCTCATCGAATGATCGACATCTTATTTCCGTCTGATTCGAATTGTAATTTTCTGTCCGACAGGACCAGGGTGAAGGCTTCGGGTTTTCTCAGAACGTTCCTATCGAATTGCATCTTGATCTGAATGTCTAAGACGCTACTCTTGAGTTGTTCGCTCTGTTTACTGACGTCAAATATGAACATGGGATACATCGATTTGTATTCGCCGGGAGATATGTTAGGATTGCTCATCAATTCGTCTAGACCATGATACTTCTTTCTAAAATCAGCGGCATCGCCATACAGTCTGCAGAAATCGTTCTTGTTGAACGACGCGTTGTAATCGATTGCTGGATATCTCGTAGCATTCAGAAACAGTTGCATGTTTCTCAAACTGCAGTGATCGAACAGCAATGCATTCTTTTCCTGAGACCCGCCCCTATCGGTCTGAAACGCAACCACGATGAAACGATGTCTCTCGGAAGCGGATTTCACCGTCAATCTCCAATCGAAGTGATTCGTGGAGGGAGGAATGCCAGCCGTGTCGCACTGTCTCATTCTAAATCCCACGGGTAATTCACTCTTGGATTCTATGATCTTGTAGAGACGCGCTTTCTCCACGATCGAAGGCTCCACGTGCAGAACGAACCACAATATCTTGTGTAGAGTTATCTTACCCGCATCGGTCGCAGTAAGTCTCACTATTGCGTCGTCATTTCCTTTTCGAATCAACGTTAGATTGTGTTTGAATCCGTACATGATCTTGTTGTAATCGTCCGTGAATCCGAAGATGTGTTTCAAAGGTATCCTGAATGAAAACGTTCCTTTAGGTCTGGACGTCTTGACGACATAGTCGAATATCAAGGCGGCGCCGGCGCTAGCAGGGCCGACGGTGTCTTTCACCCACAACTGATTAAGTCCTCTGGATTTCGAAAAATCATCAGGATACGTCAAGAGTCCGAACATCGTGGTGGCCTGACCAGGATGAAACACAGATTCTATCTCTTGTCTGGATAGCATGTATTTTATATTACTGAATAGATGCATGATGCCATTATTGGCTAGAGTAACCGTGTCGTCGTCAGCGTAGTCGCTCCCATCTTCCTTGGTGAGACGTCCCTGCACCACTATGTAACTCTCGCTAGGATGTATGAATAGATCTTGAGTTCTGACGTTGATTCTTATCTCTCCCGCATTGTTCAAACTCGTTCCGGTTACCGGTTCGTATTCGTGAACCTCATATTCTTGAATACTTTCATCTTTCACTATGCTTTGTGCTATATCTAGTATATTTGTCATTTTAAAGGATTTTTAGTTTTTTGTTTATTAATTAACTTGCTTTCTTTATCTAAAAATAGTTTTTAATTATTTTTTATTATTATTTTTTTCTCTCTTATATATATGTGAGTAAACAAGAAAATGTTAAAGAAAGTAAATAAAAAAAATTTTGTTTTCTTTATCAAAACTTTGTCTTCTGTAATTGTTGTTCGTAAAACTTTCCGATGATCTCTTCTCCATCCAAAGCTTTGATTTCGCAAGTCACCGGATCAGTGTGAAATATTTTGATTATAACGAAGATTTCCGAGGTCCATCGAGGAGTATAACCCTTTTCGAAGTGCTTCTTATAAGCGTAAATTCTCACTCGATCACCGACCGCAAATTTCGGCGTTTTAGACTTCTTCCTGATCTTAGATCTCTCAGGATATAGATTCGCGTAGACCCGTTTTTCGTTTCGAGGATCGCTAGCTTCCGTGGGAGTCATCTTGATCGATCTGTGTCGGGTGTTGTTGTAATATTTGACCAAACCATTCAGAGCATATATGTATTTCTTGGTCGAATTCGCCGTGAAGTATTTGTGCATCTTTTCCTTCATCATTCGATTCCAACGTTCCACCACGCTGGCTTTCTCTTCGTTTTCGATCGAGTAGAGGTCTACCAATCGATGAACGTGCTTGTTGTAGAATTCCTTTCCCTTATCCACCCACAATTTACTCGGTTTTCGAGAAGACGAGTCGAACACGCTCTTCAGTGCCTCGGCGACGCAAGGTCCCGACTTATTCTTCAAAGCTCTGATCCAACCGTATTTGGAAAACACGTCAATGACCGTCAATAGATATTTGACGCCCTCATTCCACCTCGAAAACGATCTCATGTCGACCAAGTCGGCAGACCAAATATCATCCAAACCCTTCATGAACACCCTTCTCTTTCGAAATTTATGCACTATGGGTTTGTGTAACTCCTCGGCCAATTCACTCGTCAATAATCGTTTCTTCTTCTTTCCAGATGCGCTTTTTTTTTTGAACGCCCCATCAGAATCGACGTTTCGCACCGATCAGATTGCCGACCAGTGAACGTTCTATCTTTTCTCTTCTGGTCGGATTCGATATGCCTCTCAATTTCCCCAACATGTTTTTATCGCAGACGTCGTTGCGAGTCTTGGTGTCGGGATGTCCGGCGTAGCACAGATCGTGATCATACGCGACCGCGTCCACCCTATTCACAGGTTTGCTCCAAGATTTAGGTGTCAGATCGGCGTTGAGTCTCTTGTTCAATTTCGTTCCGGGTCCCATGAATCTGTGACCGGGCAGATGCATTTCGAAAGGTAGATTATTGATCATTTTATTCATGATGCCTTTACCTTTGCTCGCGTTCTTTTTTTTGATGAATCGAGTCTTGACAGAACCACACACATCGCAAATTCCGCGAAGCATCTGTCTATCGTTTTTAGTTCGCACTTCTCTAGAATTACTCATCTCGGTAACTCTCTTACACTTCACGCAATGCATTTTTTAAGAGTTATTTAAATTAATTTCGTTTTTTTTATTTTATATATAAATTTAATAATTAATTAATTCTGTTCTTATTATATATATATTTTTTTTCAATCGCTGCTCTTGAGTTCTATCATCTTACTGAATTCCACCCTGGCCTCTTTCCTCCCCTTTTCCACGAGAGAATCCTTCATCTCTTCCTTGATGATCTGACGAGTCTTGATTCTCACGGCTTCTTTCATGGCATCGTATTTCGTTTTCTCGCTCAATATCGCGAAGTATTCTCCGTCCGATATCCTACCGTCTTTCAACGCCATAGAGATCATTTTGGATATCGTGTCGATCTTGGAGTCGGCCAAGACGCGAATCTTGTCGTGTTTCCTTGCCTTCAGATATAATTTCCTACTCAAAAAGTTTCCGAGCGTGCTAAACAATCCGGCAGCGAGAGCCACTCCTTCTACGGTCAACACGATCGGAATGCCGACCACGGTTGACAACAATCCGATGCCGGCCACGTGTAAACCCATGGAAATCGTGATGAGTGTCGTGTCGATCGCGTTGACGAATTTCACAAAATGCGAATACTTCTTCTTAAGGGAATGACGAGAATCTCTCTCTCGAGTTAGATACTCTTGGATTCTACTGATTTCATCGATGCGATACCTCTCTCCTCTTTCTCTTTCTTCTAGCGACGGTGTCGTCTGCAAAACGTTGATCAACTTCTCATCCTCATTGTCTACTAGCGTTGGATACAATTAATTTCCGGTTCTCATTTTGGTATTTTTTTTTTCTTTCTAATATTTGATAAAAAATTTTATGTGTGTATTTATTTTTATTTTCTATTCTCCCTTATTTTATATCAATGAGAAAACTTAGACGTATGCTTCATTGAACAATAATTTCATGATGCATCCCTTGTCTTCTAAAGTCAGACTTCTACGCACCAATTTCAGTTCTTCAGAAACTGTAGGCTTGTCTTGATTCTTACAGAAGACTAATCTCTTCCAAAGCGTGATCACATCGTTGAATCTAACGCGTTCGAATGCCGGTTCGAAATACTTGACGACCATATCTTCCCTTTCCATCGTCAGACATGAATGATTCTCGTGATCGAAGTCTAGACATCCAACACATCGTTCTAACAAGATGGGACGTAGTTCTTCGTTCACGCAGATTGCGTATGCTCTCATCAGCATGTTTAAAAGAAACCTCGCTCGAATAGTCTGGGAAGCGCACATGATTTACGTATTTTTTTTTATTATCTATTCGATTTGATATATTTATTTTTTTTAAATAACTATTATTTATATATATTTTTTTCTCTCCTATATATCAATCAAAAACGTGACAGTGGGTTTGAGGATTCTAACATCCTGGCAACATTCTTCATTCAAAACATTTCCATTAAGTGCTTATTAAGATTACCTCGCAATAACATGTGTTAGTTTTACTTCGGGAAACGCGACAGTGGGTTTGCCGGTTCAAACATCACCTCTTCACACGATTCGATTTCAGACCTAAAATCCGCAAGTGGATCTCCGTGTACGCCTCCATAGGGTTTCAGTGTTAAAATCGTGTACGGACGCGAATGATTTAGAATCGGCAAGACGATGATTTAGAAACGATAAAACGTTTTTTGCTCGCAATTTAACACTGAATCCTATGGGAGAAATCCATTTGTCGATTTCAATCAAAACGGTACATGAACGTGTACGTAAAGCTACGGGCGTTTTTTTTCACTCTAGGATACAATTCAGTGATTTTTGAATCGGCAAAGCCGATTCTAACATCACCCTAAAAACGTTCAAATCGTGTACCTGTACACGATTTTAACACTAAATCCTATGGAGGTGTACACGAATGTACGTGTACACGTACATGTACGTTGATGCTTGAATCGGCAATTATCACCTACTGTGACCCTCTCCCCAAAAAGAATGTTGTCTGTTCGTCTGTTTGTTTTGCCATTTCAGTGCTTTGTTATGCCAGTGCTTCATATCACATTTTTGAACTTTGATTTGTGTTTTCCATATTTTGTGATTTCTGCTTGTACAGTACGTGGAGAGTGGATTGTAACGAAATTACCCGCGGAGTGGAGTTATCACCCAAGCTATAACTTTCAAATTTTGTACATATCGACAAAAAACACAAGCAATGTTTCAGCCAATGGACCTCCAGGTTTAACCCGGAGGTCCATTGGCTGAAACTTTGCTGGTGCTGGGTGTGCTTTGCAACAAATTTGCAATTATTGCACGGGCGGAATCTCCACTCTGTGGGTGATTTAGTGATAATACACTCTCCACGTACTGCACATGTCATCTTACTTATGCTCTGTATATTTTTGTTTTTATTTCGGTTTATGATATTATGAATAAAACATGTTGAAATATATCATGTTTTCTATTTTAATACACACTTTGATAGTTGGTCTTCAGAAGCTTGTCGAAAGTGTTGAAAATATTCTTTGATAGCTGGTCTTCAGTAGCTAGTCAAAAATGTTGAAATATTCCCCATGTGAAAGTAAACATTGATAATTTTTTTTCTAGTCCCCATTATTTATTATTATGCCTCACCCTTATAAAAAAGTATGGTAAACCATGGTAAATCCCAAAATACCCTGGTAATACCATGGTATTACCAGGGTATTTTGGGATTTACCATGGTTTACCATGGTACTTTTTTATAAGGGCATGTTTGTAACATCAGTCGTGATTGGTTAATTCGACACCTTCTAAAAGTCATAGTACTGGAGTTTTGGGGCAAAACACGGGTACTATCGGAACGTTTTTCCCTGGAGACAAGAGAACGAAGAAAATGTAAGCTCCACAGTCCACTTCCATTGATCAGCGTCGATTGGAATTTCTCAACACCAAACGCTGGCTCCGTGTTCGTTTAACTTTTTTCGCCACCGGTAGACACAAACTTAACTTTTTTCGTCACCGGCAGACACAAACTTACCAGCAAATATATCATCTTCAGTGGGTGTGTTTTCAATTTTAACTGCAAACAGTGAATTCAAAAGAATCAGAAATATTAAAAACTCACGTGTTGTTCACCACCTCAGTGAATCCTGAATATGAGTTATGACCTCGATCAATTATATGTCCACAAGTTTAATAATCCCCGTCCTCACTGAACCTCTGCCTCAAGTTCAAAATAAATTGTTTCACTCCGCTTAATTCTATCAACTGCCGTCGAATCAAACTGTTTTGTGTACCGAAGGCGCGCAGGGACGATTTGGGGAGCAAGCCCCTTTCGACCCTCATTAGCTGTAGAATTTTGAAGTGCCAGACCGTGGTAAAGGAGGAGAAGTTGTGGGTTGTTAGAGGCGCTTGTGTCTTTTCTGCTTCTTTTTCAGAGGTGGAGGTTTGGAAGGAGAGACAGTGGTAGTTGGTGTTGTTGGTGGGCTGCCTGATGGTGGTTGTTGAGTTTTGTAGGGTCTGGTCCTAGCTGAGTCTGGAGTGGTTGTGGGTGATTGCTGAGTCTTTTGTTGTTGTAGGTTTCTGGCGTCTATTAGTTTATTGGCTTCTTCGATTTGTTGGAGGAGTAGTTGGTACTTCCTGTCCATCTCTTGCCTGTATTTTGTTTTCCCGTAAGATGTTCTCCAGCCTGTCGTCCGCGTCCTGGCATTCTGGTTTAGAAGGAAGAGGAGAGTGGGGATCAGGAAGAGGCGAGAAAACAGCTTCCATTTCCACCTCAGTCTCCGCAGACTCTTCCACATCCGACAATACCGGCTGGGAAGCCGGCATTTGGATGGGGCTGTCTGTGGGAGTGGGAGGGGAAGTGATAGCCGCCTCTAGCTCTATCTTTTCCTCACCGTTCTCTTTCTTCATCTCCAAGAATGCCTCCAAGCGTCGGGAATCCCTCCGCTTGGTGGACGGGCTCTTCTTTCTTCTCTTTCTCTTTTCAGGGCCTCCTGACCTACTCGGGTGAGGACCAGTGTGGGAGGGGATCCTCCCATCAAAGGCACTACCTTTCCCCGTGGGTGGTGGTAATTCTTTCTCTTCTTCAACCTTGAATTCAAGGTTCAGATGAACGCTCTTGCCTATCTCCTGGATAGTCCAGGTGATAGGGCAAGAGACGCCTAGAGCTGCTATCGTTCTCTTCAATCGCGCTGGTAGTTCCAGTGTTTTCATAATTATGATTGTAATTAGGATGCTCGCACTCTGAGTTCAGAGGTGCGAATGTGTGACTGCTGCCGTCGTCCGAGAAACATGAATTTATATTCCATTAATTTTTACCACTTATCACACAAGCATTAACAATGAATTATAACGTGAACAGCTGTAAACACTGGCATTTGTTGATACTCCCAAAGCGACGGCACTTGTGACAAGTCATTTTCGAAGAGACGTCATTCGTTCGAAATGACGTCATGTTTTTGGATTCGATTCCATTGTTGTTACAAAACTGATGGCAGGAATGCTGCAGTTAACGCTTAACATTATAACAATGAACGTACTTTTGTTCGGCATAATAAAATAATTAGAACGTTTCTTTTCATGTTCTATCGGTTGATAGTACCTGAGTTTGTGTGATTTCTTCGCTGCTTCAGGTTTTATTTCAGAAATCACACAAACTCAGGTACTATCGACCGATAGAGAACATGAAAAGAAACGTTCTAATATTATATTAGAATAGGAAAACAGATGAACACAAGGTATATATCAAGGTATATATATCATGTAATCATCTATTTTCCTATTCTAATACATTATATAACAGTTGGTCTAGAGGGAATTGGTCTAGTGGGAGTTGGTCTAAAGGGAATTGGTCTAGTGGGAGTTGGTCTAGTGGGAAGGCACCATATATTCGGGTTGAGGAAATTTATGAACTCAGAAATTTTGCTCAAAACAAGTAGGTATTTTGGGCGAAGGTATTTTACTGATGGTATTTTGGGTGCAGGTATTTTAGGCAACGATATTTTGGGTTCTTCTAATTTTATTAATTTTTGCAACTAACGCCAAGATGATGAACCATCATTATAAAATTTCGCCGACCCTGTTCAGTGTTCAATGAAAGGGTTATATAACAACTATTTTGAAAGCAAAAAGCTATTAGCTATTAGCTTTGGCTATTTTCAAACAACTGTGGTGTTCGAAATTCGCTTTAGATAGAAGGTTAATTTTCCTTGTTGTGCAGAATCATTTGATTCAGTCTCGTCTTATGGTATTGTTGACTAAAGGGATAGCCAGCATAAATTAAATAACGTCAGCGTAAATTTATAATTTCTGTGTCATTAGGTAAAGACTTTACCTTTCGAAATCGCAACACCATTTTTTTTCGGTGTCGTCCGAAACTTGCTTATGGGGGAGAGTTAACTTTGACTAAAGTCGAGTCTTTTGTTGACAATGTTTCTCCGTTTTATGATGGAAAGCGTACATTGCCATATGGACCAGGCATGTCAACCGGTACCTGTTCCGTTACCGCCGGTTCACGCATGCTCCAATCAGCACAGGTACTGAATCTTTTGTCCAGTCGGTACCGGTGTGACAGGAATGGAAGTCCGTAGGAAAATTAGTCCCTCTGGACTATTATTCCGCGGAATTATAGTCCTAGGTCTAACATTTCTAGGAATAGTAGTCCGCCGGACTACTATTCCTAGAAATGTTAGACCTAGGACTATAATTCCGCGGAATAATAGTCCAGAGGGACTAACGTTCCTACGGACTTCCATTCCTTTTACATCGGGACAAAATTATTTTATGGGGAAATTCCAAACTGAACGAGGGTAAACGGGCTAATAATAACTGTGTATGGTACACTTACACGACATACTTTCATCTTATTTGTGAATGAACATATCAAAACTCTATAAAGGGGGGTGTTCTGTCTGCACCACCGCCTCGATAAGGCCGATCATTTTAACTTTCCAAACGCGGCATCAAAGACAATGAAAGCACCCTCACCGGCTGCTTGAAAGACATTATTCTGTGGCGACATCAAAGTAATCATAAAGCACGATTTTCGTGCTTTATGATTACTTTGATGTCGCCGTAGAATAATTGGTAAGATGCCATGTTTGAATAAAAAAAAGACAAACTCTTATAATAAAGCGAGGCGCCCCCCCCCCCCCCCCCCCGAATAATACAGGAGAAAATGCAAGAAGATATAGAGACCACCCCTGTCAACGTTTTAAAACTGTAATGAATACCGAGTAGGTCTGTGAATATCCGTCAAACGGGATGTGGGGTGTCAGAAATTGGCTGGAAATTTTTGGTTGCTCCTCCGTTGCCCCCTCTGATGTATGTATGCGTCAGTGATGACAGGGGTCTGGAATCCGTTGTTAAAAGGATATATTTTCGACAATTAATCGACAATAAAACGCAACAGCGCTGGAAAATATAATCTATCACTTGTGTTGCTTCCGAATACAACCGTGACCTTTTTGTCATGTGAAAAATTCAAGTTCGTCGACCGCAGTAAACTATAAAATATAAAAGGTGAGAACAAAAATAGAGCATTTATTTTTACGTTCCGGTGAATCATCCCATCGAATGTTCAACGCGTGAACCACCCAGCTTTGTCAGTATTATTAACCCATTTGAACTCTAGTGGTATCTGCTATGGCAACAATTTGAAGAGTCCATATTCATTATTTGGTGTTGACCAATCAATATTTTCAAAGTGCAGATTTTGGGGTTGACCAATCAATATTTTTAACGTGCAGCCTCGGGGCTGCACGTTGAAAATATTGATTGGTCTACCACAAACCTTTCCTGAACAGCCATCCTATACAATGACGTTATGACGTAGCATGTTCTTGGCCGGAAAGCGGCCGCTCGCGTCAACTCTCTGCACTCTGATGTCAAAATGGCAAATTTTTCAGCAGCAAATATTTCCCATAATACAGTTTGATATTTAACCAAATATACCTTGTTTGACAGAGCTCAGTGAGTTCTGACAAACATGATATACATGGTTATTTATTATTTATTTATTTATTGGTGTTTAAGGTCGCATATTTCCGCGCAATGGCCAATTGGCTAAAAGCAACTACTTTCCATCCAAATGATTCAGAGGCGGCGGAACGCGGGGGGGGGGGGGGGGGGGGAGGGGGCACAGGGAACACGTGCCCCTCCACTTTTTTCCACAGACCTGTTACTCGGTTACACAATGAGTTAAATGGGCAAATACAAACGTGCCAGTATACACTTATACACGCTAAAAACTAAAGTGTTAAAAACTACACTTGAAGTGCTGTATTTAACACTTGGAAAGTGGTGAACTAGCACTTTGTTCAAGTGTAGATATCCCAGAACTTGACAGGTGTTACAATAATACCACTTGACAAGTGTAATGTCGCGACACTTAAAAGGAAACAACGCAGATGACGCGGATCAGGCTCGAACTCTCGAGCCTGATCCGCGTCATCTGCGTTGTGTCCTTTTAATTATGTACCCACCAAGCGCAAATCAAATTATGGACGATTCTGGAAGAACCACCAATGCTAGACACATGGGAAGTGCCATCCATTCCAGTTTCAGATGTCTGACGATTGTAATGTCTAAGTGCTTAAAGCATTGCACTTTGAGTGTTAAAATCAAACCCTGAGAGTTAGAATGGGTTTAACACCTTGAAAGTGTCAGTTTTAACACTTTAGTTTTTAGTGTGTACATGCATTCCTGTAATATAATATTGCAAACGTAAACAACATTTGGCCAAGTAATTCCCAGCTTCAGTCGCTTCGTTCTGTTTCTTCCACTTCGACCATCTTCCAACCTGAAGGCTAACCTTCGGGTTGGAAGATGATTGAGGTAGAAGAAATGGACAGGACAGTGACCACACAGCGGCATGCTAATCAAAACGAAAGACTATAGCGTGTCCAGCTACATTTACCGATATATGATTGTAACTTTTTCTCCAACTGAGTCGAAACACGGTAGCCTTGAAAATTTGTGCCCCCTCCACTTTCATCGAACTTCCGCCGTCTCTGAAATGATTGAAAACAAAGTCCAAAAAATTACCTGCTTTCTGGAGCTACTCAATTATAAGACTGTCGACAGTCACTCTGTTCATTATTTATATATAGGGGGTGACACGAAGACGGTCACAAGACTTTGTCATTCCCAATAGTATGCAGTTAACTACGATTTTCTAATAAAAAAATGTATTTTTATGCTCTTGAATAAAATGAACTGAATGGAGCATATCACGTCGGGCAGATTTTCTGGTGGAAGAAGGCGAAGTTCCCAGAGAGAACCACTAAGAACTGTAAGCAGGGATGATTGACACTCAGCCTCTTCAATTTACTATCTCAGCACAAGCAGGTTAGCATTGGTTAAATGTAACTACCAGCCATTTACTTTTAACCAAAGTAAGTGGGCAGCCAACTTCGGAGGGCAACCTGAACAGAAGGTACGAATGTACCAGATGGGTACACAGAGTACCGAGGCCCATAGATCACATTGGCAAGACTTAGTTCAATAAATCAATGTCTCACTAAGAATCAAATGGTTTCCCGCGCCGAAGGCGCGCAGGGACGATTTGGAGAGCAAGCCCCTTTCGACCCTCATTGGCTGTAGAATTTCAAAGTGTCAGACCGTGGTAAAGGAGGAGAAGTTGTGGGTTGTTAGCGGCGCTTGTGTCTTTTCTGCTTCTTTTTCAGAGGTGGAGGTTTGGAAGGAGAGACAGTGGTAGTTGGTGTTGTTGGTGGGCTGCCTGATGGTGGTTGCTGAGTTTTGTATGGTCTGGTCCTAGCCGAGTCTGGAGTGGTTGTGGGTGATTGCTGAGTCTTTTGTTGTTGTTGATTTCTGGCGTCTATTAGTTTTTGGGCTTCTTCGATTTTTGGAGGAATTCTTCGTACTGCCTGTCCATCTTTTGCCTGTGAAGGACCCCTTGTATCTCGTGTTCCCGTAAGATGTTCTCTATTCTGTCGTCCGCGTCCTGGCATTCTGGTTTAGAAGGAAGAGGCGAGTGGGGATCAGGAAGAGGCGAGAGGGCAGCTTCCATTTCCACCTCAGTCTCCACAGACTCTTCCACATCCGACAATACCGACTGGGAAGCCGGCATTTGGATGGGGCTGTCTGTGGGAGTGGGAGGGGAAGTGGTGGCCGCCTCTGGCTCTTTCTTTTCCTCACCTTTCTCTTTCTTCATCTCCAAGAATGCCCCCAAGCATCGGGAATCCCTCCGCTTGGTGGACGGGCTCTTCTTTTTTCTCTTTCTCTTTTCAGGGCCTCCAGACCTACTCGGGTGAGGACCAGTGTGAGAGGGGATCCTCTCATCAAAGGTACTACCTCTCCCCGAGTAGGGTGGTGATTTCTTTTCTTCCTCGATCTTGAATTCAAGAGACAGATGGATGCTCTTGCCTGTCTCCTGGATAGTCCAGGTGACAGGGCAAGAGATGCCCAGAGCTGCTATCGTTTTCTTCAGTCGCGCTGGTAGTTCCAATGTTTCCATAATTGAGATTCTAATTAGGATGCTCGCACTCTGAGTTCAGAGGTGAGAATGCGTGATGAATGATGAGAGCGATCAAAATGTGAGGCATGAATGCTCTGATGTCTCACTAAATTTCTCTTCATTGGTTTTATATCGCCACTTCAGTGAAACAAGGTGCCATCTGCAATCCTATAAAGCACTGCAAATGACGACTTATTCCACTCCCATTTCGCACCTCTAACTTCAGAGTGTGAACACCACCTGAACAATCACAAAGCATTCACGATGGCTACTTTGGATTTACCAACCAACCTACAGAAAGCTTTGTCAGCTCTGGGCGTCTCTTGCCCTCTCAACTGGACTCTTCAGACAAGAGGCAAGAGTGTCCACCTGACGCTGGAGTTTCACTCGGAGGAGAACACCACCACACCTTCTTCGGGGAGAGGTAGCACCTTTGGTGAGAGGAACCTCTCTCACACTGGTCCTCACCCGAAGAAGCCTGGACCTGGCCCTGAAAAGAAGAAGAACAAGAAGAAAAAGAGCCCATCCACCAGGCGCCGGAATGCCCGGCGGCTGGAATCGTTCCTGAAAAGGAAGGCGAAAGAGAAGACGGAGGAGGCCACTACCATTCCCCCCCCCCCTCTAACTCCTGTAACTCCCATCCACTCCCCAGCTGCCTCTCCTTTGATGGGCAACCTGGAGGATGGCGATGTCACCAGCGAGTTGGAGACGGAAATGGAAACTGGCTCTCTGACGTCTCCCTCTCCAATCTCAACCCTCCTTCCAGATCAGGATCAGGCATGGATACTGTTACAGCAAATACGGGATGAAATCAGAGAAACAACGAAAGAATCAGCTGAACGCACAAAGAACGCAAAGAACGCGATAGCACTCCTGGAACAGCGCGCCAGCCACAGCACTCCTGAAGCAGCCTGCACCCCTGAATCAGCCAGGACTAGACCATTCCACCATAATCAGTCCTCCATCATCAAGAGTCCAACTACACCAACAACCACTACTGTCTCTCCTTCCCAGCCACCTCCACCCAAAAAGAAAAGCAAACGCCATAAACGGCGCTAAACAGTCAAAGAGGGTCGAAAGGGGACTGCTCCCTAAACCTTGCTCCCCTCGGCGCGCGAAACCATCCAAATCATCATTATTCCACTGACATCAGTTAATTTCCTTCGTTCGTCGATTGACCGACACGAGTAGTACGCGGTAATACCGACAACACTGAAAAAGTGATTACAATCATATTTCTGTAACTTAACTTAATAGCACAATTACCGTACTCTACTGACTTTCTACTGACTATTGATCATGTCTCACCAGCCTAACAGCTTCATCAAGCCAGCCAGTCTTGTGGTTAATGAGAAGAAGAGAGATGATACTAAAGAAGGAAAAAAAAAGAGCGCAAGGAGACGGAAAAACTCGCCAGAAGAATCTCTACTGGATCAGCCAAGGTTAGTCATAGTGGCATAAATAGGCAGGAGGCAGGGGGGACCCAGGATAAAGCCAAGAGCCAAACCAATGAGGGCAATGACCTTCTTAAATCCTTCTTGAAAGATAGAGAGAAAGAGAGGAGTAGGGATAGAGAAGAGAGAGAGAGAGAATGAACGGAAGGAATGGCAGCTCCGCCTGGCGGAAATGGAAAGAAAACATGCTCGCCAGGAAGATATCATTTTTAACCTCACGAGGGATCTAGCTGCGGAGAGATCCTCCGCAGCCAAGAGATTCGAGTCTATGACCAAACAGATAGCTGACCTCTCATCTCAACTTGGCTTAAGAAACAATAACACAGCTAACAGTAAACTAGGTAGCTCTGATTACTCACCTGACAATTCACCTATTCGCTCTCCTCATGAAGTAATAGCCGTGGCCGAGGTGCACGCAGCGCCAGGCACAACGGGTATCCCTTCAGGAGGGGATGCTATTGACTCACTCATTGAAGCTCGGCACTCGCCGTAGATCACTGAAGGACCTGGGCCTTCAGGCGCAGCCTTAGCCAGCAGCAAAGACACCAGGCCTCTGTCATCTGACAGCAGTAATGCCTCCAAGGATCCTTCTGGTCCATTTGATTTAGGACGTCTCTGTCCTGAAAGACCTGTCGATGTTATGCTTTCCACCCAGATTGACTCTATGTCCAACTATAACACTCCTATCAGTCCTCTCACTAAAATAGCTATCAAGGGCAAAAGTAAAAGGAAAAACTCTTTAGATCTTGAGACTGACTCGGAGGAGGTAATGGATGTTCAGGGCTTTTCCCACACAATTGACAGGCAAGCCAAGAAAGTGAGAAACTGCCCCTCTTCACCCCTTGCCTCAACTGAGTCCAACTCTGAGAAACAGGATACAGCTAACGACACCCTACAGCTTCGACCGCAACCAAGGCCAACCCCACTCATGAAAAAAGCTTGGAACTCAGTGGTCTCAAGTAATATCGACCAGCTAAATAATATTAACAACCCCGTCAATAGCCACAAAAAGAAAGAGAGGCATACCCGCCACCCCTCCAAACAACTTACAACCAACGAACAGAGTAGCAAGGAGAGACGACTTACATAAGCTGTAAGCTTTCTGTCGGATCCCCTCTCTCACATTACCTTGTCTATCTGCTACTTGTATACAATTGTATTGCTTGCTGTTCACACTTTGTTTGCTTCTATTAACTGTTATTGAATATTGTATACATATCGATTTTTTCAATAAATATTGTTTAAACTAACAGAGTAGCAACTCAACCAAATTCATCGCCGTCATAACCAGGGTACATCCCGACACCCCCAGAGACCTGATAAGCCAGAGTCTCGACAATAATAAGTGGGAAAGATTTCACTCCAAGGCCACTGGCAAACTGACCTGGAAAATTAAAGTCACTTGTCCGACCGTGAAACAAAACTACGAATCGTTGCTAACGGAATCAACATTAATGGCAGGTGCCACGCGGGGGAGGAATATAGATCCTCCCCTCATCCAATACAGTGCCACAAATGTCAAAAGTTTGGCCATACTGCTAATAAATGCAGAGGAAATGTAACCTGCATGAGATGTGGAGGTACCCACCTCACCAAATCATGCAGTTTGGATTCCCCCTCCTGTCCAAATTGCAAAGGCAATCATACAAGCAACTATCGCGGGTGACCCCATTACGAAAAGGTCAAAACTAACATTGAACTAAAAAACCTAAATCTAATTAAGCCAGACAATGCATCCTCACCCCATACTGTCTGCTCCCTAATTGCAGGATCCCTATACTCGGTACTAAATAAACATGTCACAACCAATTTGTCTGACATCTGTCAAGATGGCAGCCGATCAGCGTCCCGGCTATTTAAAACTCAAATCTCAGAGTCTGTAGTCAAAGTCGCAATTAATATTAACTAAACCCACCTCTTACCACTAACAAAACATCGCGACTAAATTTCAACCCGTATCATGGATAAACTACAAATTGCCGTGTGGAACGCTAGAAGCGTTAATAACAAAAAATTTCAAATCAGCCGATATTTCAAAGATGCAAACATTGTCTGCACCTGCGAAAGTTGGCTTCAATCCAGCAGAAATTCTGCAGTTAGCGGGTTCAGCACTATTAGAAGAGACCGACAAATCACTAAAGGTGGCGGCTTTGCTCTTCTAATAAAGCAGAACATCAAAACTAAAACCATAAAAACTAATCACCTCGATGCAGAGGTGATTGCAACTGAAATCACAGTCGACAATAAAAACATCGCGATTGTTCGTTATTATAACGACCCAAGCAAAATTGTATCTGACACTGTCTTTGAATTCTTTACGAGGAAATACAAACACTGAATTTTCCTCGGCGACTTCAATGCCAAACACCTGTACTTTGGCTGCAACAAAACCAGCCCCAACGGTGAAGCCCTCCTCGAAATCACAAAAAACATAACCTTCATGTGGTTATGAACGACAACTCAGCAACCTATATCAGTAACAACCCACTATTTTCACCTAACATCCTCGATCTAATTATCGCCAGTGACTCTCTGATAAACCACATCAATGACCACTTGGTAGGCGATGATGACTTAGACAGCGATTACCTCCCGGTCCATGCCTCACTGCAGCCAGGAAATGTCACACTCAGGTACCCCCCCCCCCCCCCACACTCTTCGCAGAAATTTTAGAAAAATTAATTGGAACCTCTACCGCGACATCATCGATGTCAAACTCACAACACAACACCCCCCCCCCCCCCATCCAACGCAGCGGAACTCGAAACCCAAACGAGGGCATTGAGAAAATCGTTAACTCAACCCAAAAGAAATATGCCCAAAAGAAGAAGTGCGCCCCTGGAGAAATAGTATTTCTGGCGACACAATGTCACTAATCAAAACTAAACGGAAAGCTCTTTGCGCTCTTAAAACCAAAACTGACCCCGGTAAGAAAGGTGACCTCAAAAAAACACATAGCCGCCTTCATGGCGAAGTCAAGGAAGCCCTCAAAGCTGAAAAACAAGCCAATTGGGAAAAGGCAAAAGCCAATCTAAACGGGGTCCAAGATGCTAAAAAATTCTGGGACTCCTTCAAAATCCTAACTGGGCAAAAAAAAAAAAACAAGGGCGGCAAAGCCGCTGCCAAACCTCTTAAAAGGGAAGACGGTTCCTTCACACGCACCGACAAAGACAAGGCCGACACTTTCGCCGACCTCCTAAGAAAAACGCATCGCCCGTATCAAGGCGCGGGCAATGATGACGCTGTCATAAACGAGATTGATGACTTCATCAATGAACACCCTGAAATCTACCGTGACCCCAAATTCGATAACGAGCCAGAAGACGGGGATGACGATGACCTCGTCACCCCCATCACCAATGACGAAATCATCAACGTCATTAAAAAATGCAAAAATTCTTCCTCACCCGGCGAAGACGAAGTGAGCTACAAAATTCTTAAACAAAGCCCAAATTCCCTAATCGAAAAACTAAACAAACTGTTCAACGCATGCCTCACCCTTGGCTACTTTCCCAAATGCTGGAAAAAAAGCCATCGGTGTCATGATACCAAAACCTGACAAGGACACCTCCGATCCAGCCAGCTACCGCCCAATCAGCCTCCTCAGCTGCATTGGTAAGACATTCGAACGAATCCTTACCAATCGGTTCAGGGAGCACCTTGAAGACAACAATTTTTTCAATAAGTGGCAAAGAGCCTACAGAAACCGTAAAGAAGGCATCGAGCATGCCTACCGACTAGTCACTCAAATAAAAACCGCGACCAACAATCAGCAAATAGGCGCGACAGTCCTGTTAGACGTCGAAAAAGCATTTGACTCTGTTTGGCACAATGGAATGCGCTACAAATTAGAAAAAATGAGACTCCCCATGAAATTGCTCAGATTACTATCCTCTTTCTTAAATGATCGCGAAATTAAAGTCAGAGTGAACAATGAAATGTCTGACAGTGTTCCCCTTGAAGCAGGCACCCCCAAGGATCCGTCCTAAGCCCCCTCCTTTACATCTTCTATGTAAATGATCTTAACGTCTCCGAGGATCGTGTTCAAGTCTCCCAATTCGCGGATGATAAGGGCCTCTGGGATTCTACTAATACGGCCGATCTGCTCCAAAAACCCCTGCAACGCGCTCTCGATGACCTAGAGCAATGGTGTGCCAAATGGAGAATTAAGCTGAACGCCAATAAAACCCAACGAATCACCTTTACTCGCAAGACAAACAAACGTGATTTCGACCTAAAACTAATGGATAACACCCTCCCAGAATGCAAAGAGGCGAAATTCCTGGGCATCACCATTGATCAAAAACTGTCCTTTAACAAACCCACCGACGACATGGCGAAAAAAGCAACCAAACGCATTAACTTACTGAAAATGCTAAAGGGAACTTCATGGGGCGCCAACCAGTCCACCCTACTCAAACTATACAGAGCCGTTTGTGCGCCCAGTACTCGAATACGGGGCAATCATACTAACTGACCTCAAACAAACCAATATGGGTAAACTTCAGAAGGTCCAAAATCACGCGCTTAGAGTCGGCCTCCGCGCCCCATGGGACACACCCATCAAAACACTCCACGACAGAGCCGATATCCCCACCATCAAAGACCGCCTAGCCAACCTGGCCGCGAAAAACCACGATTGGCTAGCCGATAGCCAGCTAATATCCGAATTACAGGCAATTTGCGATAGTAGACGAAAACCCAAAAACGTCAAAAGCTAAAAAGCACTAAAATAGGAAATAATAAGGTTTTAAATCAGGCAGCACACAAACACAACATGGGGAAAGATAGGGAGGCCAAGCTATTGTCAGCAACACTACTGCGACCCTACAGTACGATATGTCCTTTTTAAGGCATGCTACAATACGCGGAACCGAACTACTCTGCCCCCACACACAACATATATTCAGTCACGCAATTAAAACGGAGAAAGCCTGGGGAGGCTAAGCTATTTTAATAATAATAATAACACTTTGGCCAGCCGCTGATTTGTCGCGGTTCTCGGACGAGAAGGCCATGGTTACCCCTGAACTCCCAACTGCCTCCCTATTCCCACGCTTCTCCTCTCCTCCCAACACTCGGAAACGAACTGCTTGATGACATCCCTTGCCCCATTCTTCCCAATCTCACCGATTAGCATATTAACCCTCTCCCTTGAGTCTCCTCCTAACCACATGTCCTTCATTCTCCCATCCCACTTCCCCATTATACTCCCAGTGAAGAATCTCATTCTTTTAGACTGATACTTTGGGCATTCTAGAAGAAAGTGTTCCAGGGTCTCCACCACGCCCAAGTTACACATCTGGCACTCCTTTTCACTGTTTTTCCCAATTTTTCCCCTCAGCTCCAGGGACCGCGACCTCAGCTTGAACAACAGTGACCCCCCCAAAGGTGACATCAAGGCACTCTTCAAAACCAGGCTTCTCTTTATCACGCAGGCCACCCAAAGATCTCTTTGATTTGACCCCCTCTCGCCAATTACGGTTAAAATCCTCCATGACCCTTTTTCTGACGATCTTTTTGCCCTGGTTTGCCCCAAGGTCAAGGTCCGAGATCTCCAATGAGTAGTTGTCTACTAGCTCCCTCACTTGGACCATCCACCCCGTCTTGATATTTGAGATGAAAGTTCTCAGGAACATTACTTTACACCATCGCCTGTCGGGGAGATTTACCAAATAATTAAGATAACCGAGTTTCAATAGGTCTATCCTGTCCTTGATCCTCATCCACCCAAGCTCACCCCTGATCGCTTCTAGTGCTGCGGCATTACTCGAGCCTGTTATCCATCGGCCTGCATCGTTCTGCAGGATTTCCAAGCTCTTTACGGCTGTGTTGTTTAGGGGTACAACTTCCGTACCGTATGTTATACTTGGCAGACCCACCATTTCCCAAATAGTTTTCCCCACGAAAACGTTATTGAAACTGTTTCTCCCTATAAGTTTCATTTGGATAATCAATTTATTTGTGTGGTTTCGGTAGATGCCTCTTCCTGTGATGTTTATATTTACCCCCAAATACTCGTAATCGCTAGTCTCTCCTACACTAAGAAGTCTACTGCTACCTTCCGGAATGCAGAACTCCCCCACTCTCCACCTTCGAGTGGGGTCCACTTTGCGGCCCACGGGTATAACTTTGCTCTTGCTTTCATTGAGTTCGAGTCTCCATTTGCTCCCATATTTCCCAACAATTCCCAGCATCTTCGCTAGCCCCTCTTCGCTTTCTGATACTAGCACCATATCGTCTGCAAAAAATAGCACTGGGATCTTCAAGTCACCAACTGCAACCCCCTCGTCGCTATGCAGGAGTTCATCTCCTAAACCTTTGATGTACAATGCAAAAGGAATTGGCGAAAGGATACACCCCTGTTTTAGGCCTATCTCCATAGGCACACGTTTTGTTGTAATGTTTCCCAGGCTAAGTTCACTCTGTACATCTTTATATAATGCTTTCATAATCCCAAAAAACTCGCCCCCAAGCCCAGAGCCTCCAGCTTGCGCCACATACCCTCCCTCCATACTCTATCATATGCCTTTTTAACATCCAAAAAGGCCATGAACATCTTTTTCTTTTTTGCTTTCGCGGATTCTATCATTTGGGATAGCGTGAAAAGATGGTCAGTGACTCTCCTTCCCTTCCCGAAGCCATTCTGGATTTCTCCCAAAAAACCCTTCTCTTCGATCACCTCCTCTAATCTCCCATACAGGACTTTACAGAAGACTTTTCCAATGTTGCTGCTAACAGAGATCCCTCGATAGTTATCCAAGACGTCTTTTTTCCCCTTTTTGTGAATAAATGTCACTTTGCTTTCCCTCCACTCCTTTGGGACCTCTTGTTTTTCTATGGCTAAATTGAATAGGGCAGTTAGGCTTTCCAAGAGTTCCTCTCCCCCTTTTTTGATAAACTCGTTAGGAATTTCGTCCACCCCTCCCGCTTTTCCATTCCTTAATTTCGAGATCACCCTTCGCACCTCCTCAGTTTTGATTTCGCTGCACACGAAGTTCGATAGATTTTCCTCGACCTGGTTCGGACACTCTGGTGGATTCCCCATGCCCCATCGCTTATCGTTTACCTTTTACCAGTGCTTGACTAGTTCTAATGCGATTTGATCTTGCTCTTCTGTAACTCTGCCATCTACTTTAATGCTCTGTGGGTTATTCCCTTTCTTACGTTTGTTCACCCATTTCCAAAATACGCTCGAACTCGACCCCCCTGTCGTTCTTATCGTCCTAATAAGACTGCTATTTCGCACTCTCCGGTTGTCGTCTTTAATCTTGTTTACTTTATTTCGTGCTTGTTGATATTCTTCCTTTGCTACCATGGCCTCATTGCTTTCCACCCCCTTAAGTTTTCTACTTCTCCTGTATGCAGCACATTTAGCTTTTCTAACCTTTATGGCCCTTTTCAGTTCTTCGTTCACTCTGTACCCAAGTTCCCGTGTTGGCACCCTAATCTTCCCTACACTTTCCTTCCCTGCCTCCACTAGGCTCGCAACTATGGCGTCGGCCATCTTCTGGACACTGCCCCTCTTGTGTACGGCTGCAAGCTTTGGTTTCAGTTTTTCTTCGAACTTCGCCCAGTCGGCATCCTTTTTGAGTTCCCAAACCTCCTTGAAGCTTCCTTTCCTTTTCTCTAGGTTTTTGGCCCTCATCGTCACTGTAATCAAGTTGTGATCACTATCCAACTCCATTTTGGGACACACCCATCAAAACACTCTACGACAGGGCCGATATCCCCACCATCAAAGACCGCCTAGCCACCCTGGCCGCGAAGAACCACGATCGGCTAGCCGATAGCCAGCTAATATCCGAATTACAGGCAATTTGCAATAGTAGACGAAAACCCAAAAACGTCAAAAGCTAAAAAGCACTAAAATAGGAAATAATAAGGTTTTAAATCAGGCAGCACACAAACACAACATGGGGAAAGATTGGGAGGCCAAGCTATTGTCAGCAACACTACTGCGACCCTACAGTACGATATGTCCTTTTTAAGGCATGCTACAACAGCTGAACCAAACCACTCTGTCTCCACCTACACTTACAATGGGGAAAGATAGGGAGGCCAAGCTATTGTCAGCAACACTACTGCGACCCTACAGTACGATATGTCCTTTTTAAGGCATGCTACAATAGCTGAACCAAACCACTCTGCCTCCACCCACACTTACAATGGGAAAGATAGGGAGGCCGAGCTATTGTCAGCAACACTACTGCGACCCTGCAGTACGATATGTCCTTTTTAAGGCATGCTATAATACGCAGAACCGAACCACTCTGACCCCTCACACAACATAAACTCAGCAATTACGCAACCATCACAGAAAAAGCCTGGGGAGGCCAAGCTATTGTCAGCAACACTACTGCGACCCTACAGTTCGATATGTCCTTCTTAAGGCATGCTACAATAGCTGAACCAATCCACTTGGCAATCCACTAACACTGACAAGGAACACCAACTCAACAGTCACGCTCATCATAACCAGAACACGTGCAAGCATTATACACATGCACACAAACACCGACACATTTCTCTCATCCTTTAAATATTATAATAAAACATTACAATTATCCTTCTATATCTTTTTACCTTTTTATATCTTACACATTCCAATGAAAACTAATTCTGCCTTCTTTTAAGCAGGTACACAGTAGATGCTTTCTGACCAGCACCCCATTAACCGCTATGGACACTATAACCGTTATGGAATCAGTAACCTCCATGGTTCCTGAACATCATCCACTCCTTCCCTAAAAGTGGTCGACCACTTTAAGCGAGGCGAGCGTTGGTCCTGCGTCCCGTCTCTGCCCCTTTTTGTAAGCGCATTGCGCATCTTTTGTCCCAACCCAATAGGATTACAATGCAGGCCTGCTCCCGAGCCAGGGAAGTTCGGGTCTTCTTTTTGGTGGTCCCTGAAAGGGGTCGTTGTTGTTTTCCTTCAAAGAGTCCAACCAAACAGAGACAGCCTGAGGCAAATTATACTTGCCAGTGATGGCCATCACTCAAAATCATCCTCGAAGTGGCAGACTATACTTGCCCGCAAATCCAGATCGACTGCACCCTCGGGGAGAGGTAGTACTTTTGTGAGAGGACCCAACCTCTCACACTGGTCCTCACCCAAGGGTTCAACCGACATCAGCCAAGAGACCATCACGACGCAACCGGTGACACCTGCCGAGTACCTGAAGCCGTTCCTCCTTCAACACGCCTAGACATGTGAGAATTAACCATCTACAGTCACTGAGGGTCGAAAGGGGCTTGTTCCCCATGCCGTCCCTGCGCGCCGTCGGCGCGTGAAACCATTCCTTTCATTTCACTTATTCCACTCAATGGCGATATATAGACAGAACGACATTCGCGTTCGAACTGTCATTTTTACCGCACTCGATCGATTTTGGCGGAGGGATAATATTGAACACGAAACCGAACGCCAGGGACGTGGCGACAGGGGGAGTGTGTGTGGGGTGGGGGGGGGGGGGTGGGGGAGGGGATTGCACCCCCAGTCCTGGCCAAAATTTCCTATAGTTGGAAATTCGGAGGGCAAGTCATCAGTAGTTGGAAATTCCATCTACATGGATTTTAGAGCTTCTTTGGCGATGCAGATGTCTCTTTCACCTCCCAAAATTCCAATACGGTTTCAAACAGGCAAACATTCTAACTGTTACTATTTACAACTACAGTGTACGCAATATCGAGCTTCATTAGTATGCATGATGTCAATCGGTACGAGATTTCTATAGTACGTTTACTTATCGTAATAAAAAAATCCTCAAAATGCACTTCAAGAAAATCGCATCATGTAAAATCGTTATTCTGAATTAATTCCATCATTCACAGTTACAAAATGATTAAACATCGAAAACTGATCATTCCTGCATAAGATCTGATTTAATGTCAGGCGAGTGTGGATTGCTCAAAGTTCTCAGTTTGAGCATTTGTTTAGCACATATTCAATTCCCAGAATAATAACACAACCTGATAATTCTATCATAAATGTGCAGGCATTTCAGTTCCTAGAATGAATTTTCTCCCCCCTTTCATGGCTTCATTTTCAAAACTTTTCTCGGTAGTGAATTTCCAGCTAGGGGTGTGACCCGAAGTGGGTCAACCCCCTACCGGTCTCTCCCCCTATAGTTGGAAATTCACTATCTTATACCCATCCAGTCGGAAACCTCTAGCCACGTCCCTCTCGGACGCGTATGCTGTTCTGTATTTATTGCACACCTCCGGTTTACTAAAAAGTATTAAAAACACAATTATTGCCAAAAATAAGCAAATCGTAAAAAAAGAAATATTATTCTGTAGCAATTAAAGAGTCAATTGTTCGTCTTGCTGGGAACCAGTCTAACTTCCGGCGAGCAACCATCACCATGTTATTTTCTGTTACCGCCTCAATGGCCAAATTAGTCGGGCAGCCAAACCCACTTTTTTACTCGTGTGTGTTTTGGCATCTAAAGTATTTTTCTCGGTGGTTTCTGATAGTTTAGACATCCCACATCAATATCCTGTCGGCTGGCCTCCTGTCAGCCTTGAGGAATTTTAAATATTAGGCCCTAATAACATGGCCGCAAAAATGAAATGAAATGGGAGTTATGTAATGAGACATATAGATGGAATTTGGAGCGACATGTACATCGAAACCACATTCATGCGTTATGGACATGGTAAATCTTGAATAATAGGTATCACTTTGGAACCAGAAACTCTCAAAGTCTGAGCTCTCAGTCTTCATACGTGCGGCCGTTTAGTGAGTGACGTTTCTCGATTGGGGGATGTCGGTGTGAATTCGAGTTTAAATCAGTTTCACAAAGAAGAAGCCAAGAGTAGAATCGCCGCCTTCAAACTTGGTCGAGATGGCCTCAAGAGCAAACTGGACGTAGTTATCAATCCCTTGAATCCGAAGCGACATCACAGCGAAGTCGTGAATATCACCACTGGTAGGACTGGGCCAGCATCCGTAAATGTTTATAACACCATAGCTCTGGATCAAGAGAAGATGGTCGAGAGTCGGTTACCAGCGAGGTTTAGAACACACTTTCCACATCAGTGATGACAATGTCCCACGAGAAGGTGATAAAAATAGGTGAAACTCACGTTTATGATTGCAGCTTGATTTATTCAAGGGTAATGGGTCTTCAGTCGAGTGTGAGAGATATTGACATCAGGGAAAGGATCTTTGATCAACTGGCCCCATTTCCAGCTGCACTGTTCAACAGGGGCGGTAGAACCGGGGGGGGGGGGGGCTGGGCTGGGCTGGGGGGGGGGGGTGGGGGGTCAGACCCTCCACCTTCTTTCCCGGGCCATGTTTTTTTGTATGCATATATTTTTACACAACCAATGACTGGTGAAACAAGGGGCGGATCCAGAGCCTCCTCCATATTCTCGTCAGCTATGTTTCTCTCGTACTGGTTCAGTTTCGATGGATTTCGGATCATTTTTTGAGGTAAGTGGCAGCAAACGCTAAAATGTAAAAAAATCGGTTAACTGAAGTAGATCGTAATCTTACAGACATACAAGTACCAAATCCACCCCCAGACAAGATGATCCACAGACAGTATAATTGCTGTTAACGTCTGGTAAAGCATACAGGTGAGGTCTATTTATCAGCTTTGGTCGTTTCGACAAAAGCTGATAAATAGACCTCACCTGTATGCTTTACCGACGTTTTTTAACGGCTCTCAAAGTGTGAAATCTTTCAAATACATCTCCTGAAAAATCTCAAAATATCCACTCAGATGGGGATTTTGGGACCCTGGAATTTAAATTTTTCATACCGACGACCATCTATCGCCCGATCCACCCCCCTCCCCCCCCCCCCCCCACACACTTTGAAAATCGTTCCGCCGCCCCTGTTCAATGAAGCTGGTGATTTGCGTATATCAAAATCGTTATCAGCATAGAAAACCACACCGACAGGAGTAGATTTTGCACGGTAATAGATGGATGTGCCCATCTCTGGATTCCTCACTGGCCGGCATCGAATAAACTTCGCAGTTCTATTGTACTGGATTTCCTTGAAACTTTTCAAGAATTTGTGAAACAGTAGTTGTTATTGGGCGTCGTTTATCTTATTTTTGTACATGTACAACGAGTTCAGCACGAAAAGTTGTACAGGGGCTCACAGGAGTGCTGAAAACTGTTGCTGTGAATTCAGGTTGAGCGCAACATCAGTATTGTCGTCTCAGAAACTTATGTTGACCGTCACTGAGAATAACAGGCAGCTCATGAGCATAATTTGTCAGTATTTCAAGTCACATAAGAGTTTTAGTGGTGAAAGTACTAAAGGACACAAACTTCACGTTGCTGTCCAAGACAACGTTCTAACTGAAATTAACAAAGGTGTCCTCATAGAAAGGCGGGACATGAAAAGCATTCACGAAGAAGCTGATAATATTATAGTTAAACAGGCAGTGAAACTTGCTGTGGATGACAAAAACAGGTTGTCGTTTTGGCAGAGGACTCAGATGTGTATACCCAACATTTGCATCACTCTCTTGAACAGAATTTATATCATGATTACCTATTCTACTATATATGAAAAGCCTATGATATAAATTTTAGCTTTACACACCAACCGTGATGAAAACGCCAGCAATGGGATTTCAAAAGTTAAAATTTACAGGTACAGTAGAACTACATCCCCGTTGACCTTTGGTGACGTCGACCTGAATGCAAACTTGTCTAAATTTATCGCCCGTCGCCTCGCGAAAAGTGAAATGGAAGTGGCAATTATTTATTACGTTTTTAAATGGGTTTACCTCATAAGATGCCAAAAATTAACAAACATGCATTGTCTCATGTTAATACAGCATGCATAACTAGAAATAGTATGTTATTATGTTATTAAACTGAAAAAGGTTCAGTTTCTTTTTTTCATTTCGTTTCGGGGATAAAATTGACAGCGGAAGTACCACCCACCGATGCTCGTGTAAACAAAACAGATTCGCTCGTCGTATGTATGTTTGGTGCTCAGTAAAATCGAGAAAAAATAATAGCGACTTTTAATAATCTGACGATCATGGTATAAATAAAATATATCCAAAGTGGCTTGGTGTACCAAATGTTCACCACTCGTGGTGATGTGGTGTTAACCGCGCGCCAAAGGCTCGCGGTTAACACCACTTCACCACTCGTGGTGAACATTTGGTGCACCAAGCTACTATGGGTATATTCTATATATATTCCATGTCTATAGAGTGACACATTAGGGATAGGTCTGTGATAGATATTCACTGCAAAAAATATAGGTTCTCTTTAGAACCAAAACTGATTCTAATCTTGTCCCTGAGATGGAACCAGTTCTGTTTAAACAGTATTTATTTCAAATCAAATAAATTTACCAAAATTAGCATTCAATTTTAACAGAATATTACATGAACTGAAGTAGATTCAGCAGTAAACTTGGAGCTTATTCAACGCACTCGCCAAACATTTTGAAACAAAGGAGATAAAACAGCTGGCATATCGAACCAGTTTTGGTTCTGTATAGAACCAAAACTGGTTCGATATGCTAACTGTTCATATCTCCTTTGCTTAATAATGATTTGAGACAACTTGTATAAGCTCTTAACTTACGACTGAAACCCCCTCAATTTATGTTTAATTCTGTTAATATTTAATGTTAATCTTGGTAAATTTATTTGATGTGAAATAAATACTGTTTAAACAGAACTGGTTCCATCTCATCTCAGGGACAAGATTAGAACCAGTTTTGGTTCTAAAGAGAATTTATATTTTTTGCAGTGTTGGTGCCACTGTTTAGAAGCATTGAGACATTATCCCAAGTATTCTTGCCGCGCATTCTATCTCTGGGTGTGAGATTGTTGCCGGGTGCTTTGGAATAGGTAAAGGTAGTGTCCTTAAAGTTTCGAAAGAGGGCTGTATATCGTTAGAGTCATCGGGAAAATTTGATGCTCGTTGGGACGACGTCTTGCTTGAAGCTACACAGCGCATGGCTGCCTGTTATGGGTGTCCTACATCCAAATCAATATCTGCAGAGAACATTTACAAAATGATGAAACATCGAGGGCAAGCGTACATTAGGAAACATGCACTGCATTCAGACCCACCCAAAATGGAACCCACAAATTATGGGTTTGTCAGAGTCGAGAAGGCAAAGTCACTTCTCCCATTGACTCTGCCTCACAATGTATCGCTAGCACCTGAAAATATCTTAAAACTGATTCGATGCTCGTGTTCCAGCAAACAAGCATGCAAGACGTCAAGGTGCAACCGTGTTGCCTCAAGATTAGCATGCACTGTTTTCTGTACTTGTCAAGCAACAACTGAGTGCTGTAACGAACAGACGAGCGGGGGTTTCGGCGAGTCGACAGAAAATGAAGACTAGTTATTGCCTAAATTTTTAGAAAATACCATACTGACATTACATTTGGCCTCCTTTTTTGTTATATTATTGGATACTTACAAATTTGTTGAAACTACCCAGTGGTCTGCATAATCTTTCTTGTCATACCATATACCTGTTTCTGGTATTTTTAATATCAATGCTATCATTGATAATTTACGGGCGATATATTAGTACCAATTCCGAACTTCATACCTGAACCAATATAGCTTGGAAAATTGTACGGAAATGCCTAAACATTACTGTCAATTGATTGTCCATCACAAACACCGGTCACTACGACCATCATTGCACTAGTAACCTGGAACATATTGGTGAAATTTAAAAAAAAAAAATTCTATTTTTTGTCGCCATTTGTCCGCCATGTTAGATTTAAGCAGTCTGATATTTGCACAAAATTAAAAAGGTGTATCAGTTGGATAAGAAAGATTCTAGCTTGTTTCAATTAGGACTACACGTTGGTTGAAGTCCTCCTGTTTGTAAAAATGGCCACCATTTTAAAAAAACCCGAAATATCACAAATTCCTCGAGGTTGACAAAAGGCCAGCCGATTGATTCTTCATATGGATGTTATGGACAACCATAATTCGCTGAGAAAAAAAAAACACTTTAGACGCTAAAACACGCAACGGTGCCTTGGCAGCCGAACTAAATTGTTCACACTTTAACACTTTTCGGACATAAATCTAATATATAAATGCGAATGTCTGTATCTATCTCTCTCTCTCTCTCTCCCTCTCTCTCTGTCTCTCTATCTATCTTTGTTCCGGGTGAACTCCTCCGTTTCTCGACCGATCGATCTCAAATTTTCTTCACGGGGGTAATTCGTCCATGCGAGTAACATGGGATGCCGTGCCTGTGCGGGGTGACCTTGACCTTGAAATTGATGACTTTGCCCTTTTATTTCGAAAACGGCTGGGCCGATCGGGCTAAAATTTCATATGTGAGGGTATATTGACCCATCGATCATTTTGACTTTATCGGGGTGCCCGTGCGGGTGACCTTGCCCTTGAAATTGGTGACCTTGACCTTTTATTTCGAAAACGGCTGGGCCGATCGGGCTAAAATTTCATATGTGAGGGTATATTGACCCATCGATCATTATGACTTTATCGGTGTGCCCATGCGGGGTGACCTTGACCTTGAAATTGGTGACCTTGACCTTCTACTTCAAAAACGGCTGAGGCGATCATATCTGAGGGTATATTGATATAACCATCTTCTCCCGTGCAACGACGGGTACACCCGCTAGTAACTTATAATAGTGTGTGTTTCTGTTAACTTCCACTGTCTTCGGGATCAAACAGTGCATTATCAAGACAGAAAATAAGCAATCTGTCATTTGCAGAATGAGGTCCCCAGAGGATGAATTTGTTGATGCTGACCCATACAGTGGGCTAGAGTTCCCCAATTTATCCTCTGGGCACCTCTTTCTGTTTAGGCCTGAGACTTTGATTCAGACTGAGGTACACAGAGGGTAAATTTGGTAATGCTACCCTGCTGTGCAGGGTAGCATTACCAAATCCCCCCTCTGGGGTTCTCATTCTGAAGATGACAGTCTGCTTATGTTCAGGCTTGTGCATTATATTCAAATGTTCAGTGGCTTTATGGAGGATTTCATGAGTAATACAAGGTTTTTGCAGTTGAAAAATGTTTGGAATTTTCAATCAGTTGCGTATGGGAACCAGTTTAGAGAATGGGCGTGTTAAATAGTCCGCACACGTCAACCGTCTTGTACAAGAGCAATGCAAAAAGGTTTATTGTACGCTTCGGTTTTGCAGAAAAAGCGTGTATTTTATGAAAATAAAGGCATAGGCATGCAATAAAAAGTATTACAGTGAGGGTCTGATTGAAACCATGAAAGTTGAAAAAAACGACAATTAACCATACTTGCATCTTAATCACGGTAAATCTTATTAGCGCATAAAAGGGCGCCGGTGTCTCCCCACGATCAAGGACAGGGACGCACTACACACCCCCGCTCTGAATCCCTGTGCTGTATGCCCAGTTTAATCCAAGGATCCTTTGTGGGGGCTGAGGATTCATTGTGTTGACAAATGTTTGACCAAACTACGTGCTCATTCCGAGGCCCACGATATCAGATTATGCACACACCAATGGGGACCTCTGGCAGGGGCGGACTGAGCCAAGAAAGGTTACCGGTAAATAAACCAATGGGGTCCCAGACCCGGGGAAAATTTTTGATTTTCTGAACTGAACGAACGCGGGCTTCTTTGCATATGAGCGATCTATGGCAGTCCACAAAGGGGGATATTTCAATAGCATTTTTGTATAATATTCATCGATCATTCGGTAAAAATGGTGGACGACCCATCGAGCCGACCATAGTTAGACCCCAATAGCGTGACAACCAGTAATTTTCCCGGTGGACCATACAGCCAGTCCGCCTCTGGAATCTGCATGTAATGCGTTCAGGACTTGGACTTCCATACTGAGTGGACTGGATTACTGTGGATAGATTGACATAGAAAATATGTCCAGTTCAGCTGGGAATTTTATTGCCTGAAATCCGGCCCCTTGAAGGCCTTGGCTCATACCTTAATATGACAGGCACTGAGCGGCATTATGCTGCTTTTGTTGGCCATAATCTGAGCCCTGCGTATATAGAACACTCACCATGGCCCATGGGGCACAGACGTTTGGAAAGGAATAAGCAAGTTCAGTTATTAATTAATAACATAAGATTGCAAAAGATGTTTTGGAGGTAACTACACTCGCATGCAAAATCAACCAAGAGGACAGATCACTCTTGGCTCAAGCTATGTCAGTCTTGAAACTTAAACTGTAGTTCGTGATACTCGTGTGAACTGTTACCAAAAATGGAAAATATTTCGAAAAAATGAAAGGAAGATGTCATTCAGAAACTGACGACTGGCAATCAAATATCTGGCGATAACAGTTTCTGCGAATTTGTTTGACCACTTCAGCTGCAGTCTCTGTGAACATATTGCCTAGAATATCTGTAACAAGTCTCCGGTCTCAATGTATATCCATCTTGAAGTTCGGGTTATTGCTGAGGATACTGTCAAACTCAGACCGAAGTTCACGATAACTGTGGTATGTGTACGCTAGCTCCAGGCGTGGCCCACATAAGGTGGCAATTGGGCGCGCACCAGCACCAGTCAACTTTATAAACTCTATGCTGATTGAGCTGACACATATTACCTGAGATCCTGTTATGAAGCGAAACAGTTTGCGGAGAGAATCAATGGAAAGTCCCCGTAGATACTGATTGAAGAACTGCATAGTTCTTTTCGTCGAATCTGTTCTTTGTTTCAAACTTCATAATTTCGTCCACTGAGTTCCAATGTGTTCTATGTGCCTACTGGCACATAGAACACATTGTAACTCAGAGGACGATTTGGCAACTTTCGGTGCTGTAGCCTCTAAAGACTCGAATAGTCGGAGTACTTCTGAGACTGACGGTATCTTCTGGTTCAAGACTCCTTCCAATACTCGCAATGCAGTCTATCATATATGTGGGCTTTTGAATTAACATGAAATGTGTAATCCGAATGATTGCTTGTTTAAATTCAGTATTCATTGGCACATTCTGCTTCCTAATGATGGCAAGATATCAATCCATGTCTCATCGACATCTTCCAATAACGTTCCAGAAACAACTGATTTTACCATAGTCGCCCAGAAAGCGATAGAAGGAATCCAACAGGAGGTCGGGAGTTACCTGCTCTTCTCCGAATATTACAAACAGTGAAGGCAGGCGCTAACCTGTCGGGGAAAAGTCCCAAGTTAACGTATCCTTTGGGCAGAATTTCTCCAACCGACTGCCATTCCTCCAACTGCCAATTGTTACTAACAACCGGAACGAGATACGCCTTCCCTTCAGCACAGTTAACGAGGAACTCGTTCCAAAAACATAAATAGCCCTCACGCGACATGCTATTTGCATCACGTGCTTACTCGTTTTTGATGATGAACTTCACTTTCGAGTGAACTATGGCAGGTAGTTTGAAAGCAGATATCATATCGGACACGATCTTCACTCTACTGACCTCCAAATTTTCAAAAATCTCCTGATCCTGACAATCATGACTTTGCAAATCCATGTGTCCCATCTCTTCTTCCACGCCACTTGTATCTAAAACTGGTAATTCAATATCCCTATCTTCAGTTGATAATAAATCTACCAAATTTGTTGATGTAGCTTCTTTGCTTTCTTGGGACAGGGCTCATACATAATTATCATTTTGAAATCCAAGGACTTTTCAAGGCCTCTTTAAGGCCAGATGTATAAAATTTAAGGCCACTCTATTTAAACCAATCTGAATTTTATAATTAAATCTGCACAAAAACATGCTGCATGTAAATATTAGTTGCTTAACTATATGTTGTTTCTGCGATACATAACAATAATAATGACAATATAATTTGTCCCTTGAGAGCGACAAGGAACCATCTGCAGTGCTTTAGCATTGAAGATGGTGCTTTGTTGCACTCAAGGGACGGCATATAGTTTTTAGAAATGCAAGTGCAAAAAAGAATAAGGATGTTTTTATTACTACCAAAACAGGTGTTTTGAGCTGTTCAGGATTTCATAAACCTCTCACTGATTACATTGGAAAGTCTAGTGGAAGTTGAATATAGCGGCGGTTGAGATATTAAGAGAACAGCAATGTTTGTGAATTTAATTTGTAGAACTGACTTTAAAACATACACAACTGCTGTTTAGTAATCACTTTACTCATGCTTTTAGTGAATAAAACAGGTGCATTGCCCACAGAATAGGTGCCCACACTGCAGATCCAATAGAATTTAAGGACTTTTTAAGTCAGTTTGGCAATTTTCAAGGGCTTTTCAAGGCACTCAAATGTTTTAGGGCCTGTTTAGGGCCAGGGTTGAAAACTCAAGGACATTTTAAGCCTGTATGAGCCCTGTGGGATGTACCTCTACGTCAGTCAAGTTTCCTGTTGATGTTTCTGCAAAAGTAATTGTCTCATTACCAGTCTCACGTGCTATTAACAGGCACAATATATCATGTGCCCGGACGTGCCTAATCAGGGTAAACTAAATAATCAGGGTGATCCCAGTGGATGACACCGGAAGTGACGTCATATCACGTGATCCAGTGGCGCATTGGTGGGTCGCCATGGTAGCCCACGTGAGCGGCCATAATTTGGCGCCATCTCCATAGTGATACATGGTCTTAGTGCACATGCGCATCGCATGTTGTTAGGGTTACACTTTTCCGTCGTCCATTTTGTATACAGGTGGCTGCTATGTGACCCCAAACCCTCTAATAGAACGGGAGTGTGTTCGGAGAGCATGTTCGATTCAACGGGAGAAAATCCAATTAACCATATAGGCACGACAATCACTCCAAATCATCAAAAACTGTCTGAAATCACTGAAACGGACTTATAATAGTAGCATGCATCATAAGACGCGTCCTATTAAACTGGAGTAGTCTTCTGGTTCGGATGTCCCCAATTACCCGGTTACTTCGTAGAAAAACCACAAACAATCGGATAATTGTTTTACTAGTCCGGATTCCTTCAGAATCCCCTGTTTCTGACTCCCCGGTCTATTCTGTAGCTTATTCTCTCCATTCCTTGGCATGTCCTGTCTATTTTATGACCCCTTTCGGCTCCCTATAAATTATTCTGACTTCCCTAGATATGTTTGTGTGCGAGTGCTCAATGTGTACACATTACATTTAGCACATAGGTAAACGCTGAATATGCCGATATGTGGTCGTGTGCTAGCGCACAATGTGCGGACCACACATGCAACACGTAAGCACATACGACACATATTCGAGGACACCTTTGGCATGGTGATGTACTGTTAGAAGTTACCTCTTGAGGATATCTTTTCGAGAATACCTTTTGCAGGTTATCTATCTGAAGATGGCTCCTAACCCTATTCAGCTCCTGGCTTGTAGACCATCCCCAACTCCCTTAAATAGCTTCGAGGCCACCACTTGTCCATAGTCATCACCATGTGTACTATGATCAGCATGTACTGTATTCACTTTTAGTATGGTGTTCTACAAGCCTTGAAGTCATGTACCATTATTGCCTTGAACCATTACTATTGGCTGCTAATATTCTATCCTGTGCTAGAGTATCTCAACCATTACTAACTTTTTAAACTACTACGGTCCTTAGTACATTAATGCCGCCACGGGTCCCAGTTCATAAAACTATCAGCGTTGTCTTCCACTGCTGCTTGCTCGATCGGCTTATCGAACACATGAGCTATCGAGTAATTGCTCAATGGGAAAATGCTCTTGGAACTCTTCGATTCATTTCGGAAAAAGTGACAAATAGGCATTCTGTAAGTGGGGTACTGAGAAACAGGGTTGATAATTTCATCGAATGAGATAAAAAAACATGAGAGTAATTGCTCCATGAGCAAATGCTCTTGCGACTTGAATTTCATCGAGCAAATGAGCCATAGAGCAATTGCTTGCAATTGTTCAATAACAGGCCCAACTAGATTGTTCAATTTTTCTCAGCTTGTATCAGCGTATACATGTACAAGGCCTAGATCTAGTGCAAATGTATGTTAATCGCACCGAGCTGTGTGTATGTATCAGTAAACATTGCGTGCAGCGCATTGACACTGGATGTGCCAATATGTGCTTGTGTGCTTATGGACATTGTACGCACAACACATGCAGCACATAGTCACTTATGATGAAAAAGGGATTCTAGGAGTATTGCCGCACACTAGAAAAAGGAATTTCACTGAACGTCGTGCAGGTAGTTGATGGAATGTGCTTGTGTACTAGTGCACAATGTGTTACAATGTGTACACATCGCATGCAACACATAAGCACATGCCAGATGTGCCAGTATGTGCGTATGTACTACTGCACAATTTGCGCCCAACACATACAGCACTTAGGTATAAACGACGAAAAGGGAATTTTGTAACAACAGACATATCCTAAGATGGATTCCATAAGTAGGATTGCTATCCGACTCCGTGAAATAGGATTCCCTGATTTGACATAAACATCCGAGGGTATTAAAGGGATTCATATCCTAACTTGTGTCGTTTCAGGAACACATCTCCGTCCTATTAGAGGGTTTTGGGTCACATGGCAACCACGTGCAACCATAGAAACAAAGATGTCGGCCTCTAATATACAAAATGGACGAAACATTTGTCGCCCTAACAACACGCGCTGCGAATGCGCACTAAGACCACGTATCGCCATGGGGATGACGTCACAAAATGGCCACTGACGCGGCTACAACACCACGTGGCATCACTGGGTCACGTGGCTTGACGTCACTTCCGGAGTTCATCCACCAGGGTCAACCTGAGTAGGCACGTCCGGGTACGTGATATATTAATGTATTAATTTATTTGCGCTATATGCCATATCAAGGGCGCCGGGAGCACACTATGGGAATTCAAAAGTGTACTCGACTCTGGGTATGAGTTAAGACCGAGAGTTTACAGCGTATTATAAATTGTAATGTGACAGTGGTGACACAATATAATTATATATCGTTCCGTGAGTGCAACATGCTTTTGCATTGCAGATAGCGCCTTTTTGCACTCGGCTGGCAATATAAAGCTCTAGACTCCCCCCCCCCCCCCCCCCTCTCCGCCGATTTAATGGCTTTTTTGTTTGCTTATCAACGGCAACCCCCCGCTATTATATCTGACCCCCCCCCCCCCCCCCCCCATAGCCAATAGAATACGTAAATTGCGCTAGAAACGAATACTCGCGAGTTTCTCATTTACAGTTCTGGGAAAGTAATCTTTTTCCACTTGTGCACTTCTGCTGAAAATGGTCACGCGCTGACCCTAGCCCCCAGACTTGGGACAAGGGGATACTTGCCCCTTCCTCCCACTTCCGGTGTCCTTGTCTTACACAAGCAGTTAAGGCTATGTCGTGGTGATAAAACTTCAGGTAGTAAAGCAAAACATAATCTGTTAGGAAATTAAGTAAAGGAGTAAAATCATGAAAAATTTAAATTACAGCTAGAGAAAGAGAATTTACTGCATCCAGTAAATTCAAGTCTGTGTGAAAGGGGTTAAAGCATCAGAAATAAACAAAATAGAAAGAAAATTTATGGAAGCTTATTTTTGGTGGTGAAATATTTTTAAAGAAATCAGAAATAGGTTTTCGTTAATAGTATTTAAAGATATTCATACAGGAATCAGATAAATTTTTCTAAGAAACCACAAAAAACATATATGTGCACAGCATTAAAAGGGTTCGATCAAGGGATCGGAAATGGACATTTTTTGCTGATTTGAATGGAATGATGTTTAGTGCAGTAATGTGAGTATGGAACGGGTTAATATTATTTTCATTGAAATAAATTCTTTGGAACCCACATTGACATTTTGAGAGAGTTAAAAGCATTGAACTGATTAATTTATACTTTATTTCCTTGGAAAGGAAAGGGTTTCCCCCAACTTGGTTTGAGGAACTGACATCTCAGTGATTTTTATAGCAAGATAACATTTAATGTTTGACAGCTAACTCCACTTATGTTTACATTGTCTCCAGTGTGAATAAACACAAAATAGTATTGCTTGGGGCTAATTTACTGTTTCAGGAAATTGGAGGATGTGAAAACCCCGTGGCCGACTGGGCCATATTCAAGGGCTCTAGTGACCTGAAAAACATAGCATTCCGCGAACTTGTGATTGTCTTCCCATATGCCCCAAATCAGTGAGAGAGGGTGATTCGTTTTCGAGTTATAGTGCGGACAAGGACGTGCTTTGAAGACAGAAGACAGAAGAAGAAGAAGAAGAAGAAGAAGCAGAAGAAGAACAAGAAAAAGAAAAAAGAAGAAAAAGAAACCGTACAAAAAGAAGTCTGTGTGTTTCACACAGACCAATAACAGTGAGACGAGACGGGAAGGTGGTAGCGAGTAATGATTCAATTAGTTTAGTGAAATTTTCTAAGTCGAACAAATTTTTTTGTGTGCAAACTTTATAGATGTTGCACATCTTCAAGGCATGTGTAACCGTATCCCAAAGTTCCAACTCTCTTCATTAGAAACTGGGGGGGGGGGGGGGGGGGGGGGGAGGGGGGGAGGGGGGAGGGGTGATCACACTGAAGGTATCCTCAATTAAAAAACACTGACGGTACCCTCAATTGAAGAACACTGGAAATTTTCTGAGTCGATAAAGGATAACAATGTTGTGAAGAAATACTTTTTCTGCAAACTTTATTGATGTTGCACATCTTCAAGGCATGTGTTACATCATTACATAAGGATATTTATTGGACAAGAGAATTTGAAGTTTTGGTCACAGAGTGGAGTCCGACGCATTGGGGTAAATTACCAGAGGAATTATGGGAAACGGTGGCTTCGAAAAATTGGCTATATTTTAAAATGTCATTTTCACACAGAGTTGTTACCAGGCATGCAAATGAAGTTATATGCTCCAGGTAAATGGGGCCGGTAGTGGGAAAATTCTGCTTTTGAGGCTGCTGGGTGGCTGAAAATGACTGGTATCGACCATTTTTCATGCAATTTTGCAGGTTGAAATCTCGCATTTGGCAATAAATTATTTCGCCCACATTCAGATTGTTTGTTTCTACTTTGTCAGATAGTGTTATTTGTTTTTAGTGGATTTAGAAAATGTAATACATGTTATGGGTTAGATAACTAAGTTATAGAATATTCGCATCTGAAGAGAGTGTATGGCATGTCATTTTTGGAAATGCCTGGAAAACTTTGGAGCGGAACTTTAAGACGATAAAGGGCAATGATTTTGTGGAGAATTGTGAAGAAATATTTTCCCTGCAAACTTTACAGATGTTGCATATATTTAAGGCACGTGTAACCATATCCTAAAGTTTCAACCCTCTATATTAGCAACTGGGGTGAGTTGATTACACTATGAAGGTACCCTCAATAAAAAAACACTTGACATTTTCCATGTTGGTAAAGGGCAATAACTATGACAAAAACATACAGAATTGTCTGACCCTTTAATGGGCTGAATGTAGTTTTGCATTGTTCAAACTTTCAAATGGCTGTCTTGAACGGTATAAGTGTAGTGTATGATATAATTTTGGGACTGACTGATGGACTGACGGACACGAGGAATACTATATACCTCAGCCAGGCAGGCGGGGGTATAAAAAACCGCTATCTCTTATTTTTGAGTTTTACAACGTACCAAACTTTCAGAAAAATCTGACGTATTTTAATCTTTGACCATATGGCCCCCTTATGACGTCGCCTCCGCGTCCGGGTATAACGGTTGAAAATTTTGTAGAACGGCAATGCATTTTTGGATGTGTTGTTTTGCGGAGATTACAGTCCCAAAGTTTCAAAAGATTGGGTGTAAAAAAGAGGTTTAACCCTTTACCCAACGAATCGTCCGCATCCGCACGCGTAATATGCAAATTCAGCAGTTGAAAAAATATTATTTTTCAAAAAAATTCAACAAAACCATATCATGTGATCCCTCGTTGGAACGAGCTCCAACGATATTTAAAATAATAAATTTTGATATCGTCTGAGTTGGGTAAAGAGTTAAAATAAGAGGTATAGAAAACAAGAGGTTCACATCGGAGATGAAGGCGTCGAGTTGTGGTGGCAATCGGAGAGTGTTGCATGTTCATAACCCAGTTGTCATTCATATCCCGGTTGTCACATCTGGAACTTTTGTTCAGGTTATAATAGTAACAATCTTAGAATTCGTAAACGATATTTATTAACTCTGTAACGACAACACGGGCCGAACCTGTTTTCGAACTCGCTTGAGATATTGTTGCAAAAGATCTGTATAGCAATTATTCATAAAATCGGAGAACGTTTGTTCAAGTTATTGCGCTAACGAGCTCAAAATTCGTAAAAAATCACTACTTAAGCCCAATAACTCTGTAACGAAAAATCGGATCGCGCCAGATTTCGAATCGCTTGAGATATTATCACAACAGACCTGCATCAGGCTGCATGGCATGCAAATATTAGTCAAACCGGACCCCCGCCGTGGGTGCCGTAACCACACCTTAGTGCCACCGTAGAAATTGTCTATCTACCGTTGCCAAAACACACCTGTTTAATCGCGGTTCAAAACCGTAGCAATCCGGGGACCAAAAAGTGAAAATGAGAAACTCGCATTATGCACTCTTGTGATGTCTCCCGGACGTCTCATCTCCATCACTCCCGATCATGTGTGGTTATAAACAAAGCACTTTTAGTGAGAAAAGGCTTAGCATCTACCAACGTAAAATCGCTCATTCTTCCAAATGAAGATCTCAGGTAGGTCGGAGGTAGAAAGAGACTACAAGTGTCGGTAACCCATAACATTGATCAACCCTTATAAAAAAGTACCATGGTAAACCATGGTAAATCCCAAAATACCCTGGTAATACCATGGTATACCATGGTATTACCAGGGTATTTTGGGATTTACCATGGTTTACCATGGTACTTTTTTATAAGGGAATTGTGACAGTTGAGACATTAAAGGCACCGCTGCTGACATATCGTCCCCTGAGTTCCAATGTGTTCTATGTGCCTACTGGCACATAGAACACATTGGAACTCAGGGGACGATATGCTTCATCTATGATCAGATCTTGATCATCCAGTCCATGACAAGCCGGAAACATCAATACAATGATGACTGGTGGATTGAGGAGGGAGCAGGCCTGACAAACCGATGGGCGATTTTGTAATCGATTACAGTTATTAATAGCGTTGACTACTGGTCGATCAACCGTTTCAACACTCTACGGACAGGGCTGGGAGCAGTTAACGTTTCAAATGTTAACGTGTTAAATTATTTTAACAAAATTACAAAAAATTAACGAAGTTATTAACGTTTAATTTTGAGCTTTCTTAGGTTGCATCAGGAAGGATTTTGTACTCATCGTTACTCATCTTAAGTATGCGTTTAAGTCATCTATTCTTTCGTCTCACTCAGGTAACTGAAACTGTGTCGCATTGTCGACCCTTTTATAGCCATGTCGTGCATACCTTCATATATGATGGTCTCAACAGTCAGCACTGCCGCACCCAATATCAATTACCTGAGCAAGACGACGTAAGCGGCGCAGAAACTAACAACGTCAATAAACATCTAATGTAGCCTTGCGTCGTTATCTTGTATTTACCCAATCCGGACCGCGGGTGCCGATGACGTCAAATTTTGTGTCATTTGCTGTGTGTGATGACGATTTATGCTATCAGTTATGAAAGTGAAAGCAGGTAGCGCCTGTTAGTGTGACGTGTACTCATTTCGCGAGTCAATTTCGACCATATCTAACTGGAGGTACTGTGAGCAAACTCACAAAGTGATACCCACCGCGCCTGAAATGTATAAGTTAGATTATCTCCCCTTGGAAATGTCAGAACGGAATTATATTGCTTCATGCACATCTTAATATGGAGTTCTTCCATTGTGTATAGTTTCATGAAAATTCTTCAAACGGTTTAGGAGTAGTTGCGCTTACAAGGATGGACAGACGGTATAAGATAGATCATCTCCCCTTGGAAATGTCAGAACGGAATTATATTGCTTCATGCACATCTTCATATAGAGTTCTTCCATTGTGTAAAGTTTCATAAAAATTCTTCAAACGGTTTAGGAGGAGTTGCGCTTACAAGGATGGGGAGACGGACGGACAGGGTGATTCCTATATACCCCCAAACTTTGTTTGCGGGGGGTATAAGATACGGCCGCAGCTATTATATTCTTACATGAAACATCGCTGAATGGTAGACTTTCGATAACCTGAGATAACCATATTAACTATTCTACGTATGTTCAATCATATTCAAGTTCAAACCAACAAAAATGGCCGGAATTGGTTTGTTATACGACAGTTTTGTTCATTTTAACATTTAACGTCATTTAACACGTTACCGCAAAATTATTTAACACGTTAACGTGTTAAGGAAAATTTTAACTCCTCCCAGCCCTGTCTACGGACCCATCGTGTTGTGGCCGGGTGGGATACAACGCCCGGGTATTTTCACATTTTTTACGCATTATCGTCAAATCTAATTCAATTGCCCGATATACTTTCGACAGTCTCCTTGGATTGTTAACTCTTTCCCTTCTGGGCCCGCTTTGGACATTTATAACATAAAAAAACATAATTCATAAATTCCAGGACTTAAAATCTGTCCCAATTCACGAGAATCAGTTTTGATTCTCGCGAACTCCTGACGCGAGAATCAATGTTCTGTTTTTAAATAATTAGGAATATGAGAATACTCATGTACCCTTGGAAGTGTTATAAGTGCATTTTGCATAGTGAAAATCAAGCCTCATATTTATATGTATGCCTGCATTTAAACCTTTAAGAGCCTTGTCCTACTTGTGGTTAGAGCTGAAACAGTTAACCGATTAATCGATTAATTAATGATCAACATCTTGATCGATCCAAAAAGTAATTGATCGATTAACGGTTACTTTTGAACTACTGTATTACATGGGTTAACAAAGGAACAAACTTGCTCCAAAACAGGCTGACATTGTCACACTGACTCGCATCAATTATATGAGACAGAGTAAAGCATGCAAGTTACTTGATGACATACTTGTTTACTTGCATGATCATCATACTATATCAGTTGCTGGCAGTGGTCATTCTTAACCCTTTACCCATTGCGGGTAGCAGACGATACTTGCAAAATATATTAATGAATTACTAAATATTTTCAATTTTTGTATCAAAAACATAGCTTACGACCCCTCATTGGAAAGAGCACGTTGAGCTCGTTCCAATGAGGGGTCGTAAGCTATGTTATTGAGACAAAAATTGAAAACATAATAAATTTGAATGGAGATTTTTTATATATAGGCCTAGTCGGTTTTGATTGTTACGTTGGATTAAGGGTTCATGCTGTAAATCATCAACGGTATGGCAATTATTCAGATATCTATTTGTACAAGTGATTAATCGGTTAACCAAGGTTAATCCACGTGATTAATCGATCAAGAAAACCCCTTAACCGTTTCAGCTCTACTTGTGTGAGTTCCTGTATGTCCATACAGAGCACTGCTGACCGGTAGTTACAGTACCTTAGCAGTGGTTTCCTCTGAAGTCTTGGCTGCCTAGTTAAGGCCCACTGTTACCTTACTATGAGGGAGCAAAATATAAGAAGAATTCCCCCCAGGCCAGTAAGCACAATGTCAGAATCTATATGACAAGAATAAAATGAACATTTTGCGAGAATCAAACTCGATTCTCGTTGTTTTCTGTTCGAGAATCATTTGCGGGAATCGATGCGGATTCGCGCACGAATTTTAAGCCCTGAAAGCCTGGGGACAGGTACTCCCCAATTAACATAATATTTATTTATTTAATGGTGTTTAAGGTCATGTACTTATGCACAATGGTTAATCATGACCGTGACAGTTTTACGGGTGGAGGAAGCCGGACTACCCGGAGAGAACCACCGATCAACGACGAGCAGCTGCCAGCTCTCCAACATCGTAACTCCGCACTGCAGCACAGGCAGGGTTAGCTTGGTTGAAGACATGTGTACCATCGACGTGTAGTACGCCTTAGTACACGGCGTCATCGTGCCCCCAAGTGGACAATCGGGGGTCAAGTGCCTTGCCCAAGGAAATTACGCGGGAGTCCGAATTAATCGCACAGACGGTCACCCATCCAATGACTAACCGGGCTCGACGTTGCTTAACTTCGATGATCTCACGAGACCCAATTAACATAAACCAACATGCGAACGATAATTCTCGAACACAACCGAACATCGGCGGAGCGTTAGATTCGATTCGTCTCGTGTTCGAGTGTCTGAATCAAACGACGTATCGAATCTAATAGCGCCATTAATTTATATTTCTACCTGCACGTAGTGAAGCTAGAAATATTTGTCTCGCCGCTTCGGTTGTAAAAGCGTTAAAGGAGCGAGTTATCGGTGAATTGTTTGGGTATCACGTGTTCTTATTCTAGAAGTTATCGCTTGGGTAGTTCTAGCGATTCTTCCTTGCTGAGCGGTCATCTTTTTCTCGTGAGAGGGGCGAGTGAGCTTGTTTTGAGGTGGGAGGTGGGTCTTTTAGATCTTCCATATATATCCTTTATATATATATAAAAAGTTCAGTTTTGTTTCTCATAATCATATGTTTTTTTTTTTTTTTATTCCTGTACCCTTCTATACCAGGGAATTGACACAATCGAATTGTTGGTTTTGTTCGGAACAGACGTAGGTCCAGCATCTGGGTCAGGGGTGGCATTAGCATTACCAACGGACGCTTCTCACAATCGAATTGTGGGTTTTGTTCGGAACAGATGTAGGTCCAACATTTGGGTCAGAGGTGGCATTAGCATTACCAACGGACGCAGGTTTCCAAACTATCACTCTGGTTTTTCCTCTGTGATCTTGGTCATTATAAGTTTTCTGTTGGAAATTATATGTGAATAAAATAGACGTCTGGCTCATGCTCGCCGGGTCGCTGCCACCATAAAAAAATGGGTTTTCCTTTTTATTGAGTGTAGGAGAGACATGAAGATTCGTCTGAAATGCGATTGAAAGATTTATCTACTTCAGACAGTCGAATAATCGTCTCATATAATTCAAACATAACCTAATATTAGATTAGATTCGTCCAAAGTGCGTCCGTCTGGGGGTAAGTTTACAAGTAACGATCCAACATTCTATTGAAATGTAAAGTACGCATGACATAATCTCAGTAGGTGGGATGGCTGTTGTTGAATGCGTTGGGTAGACTAATCGATATTTTCACCGCGCAGCCCCATGTGCTGCACGTTGAAAATATTAATTGGTTCACCCCCAGATTATGAATATTGACTCTTTCAACTGAAGTTATTGAACTGACTTGGGATATACCATTAGTGTTCAAAGGCTTAAAGGCACTACTGCCTTTGTTGTAAAGCTAGCATATTGGTCAAGTCACCCTCGTGAACCATACAGTGTATTTGTAGTGTCATCTGTGTAACCATTTTCAATGTATATACAGCGGAGCTCTCTCAATTGGATATCTCTTAATTGTATATCCCTGTTAATTGAATATCATTTTCAAACACAAAACCATTTACCATACCTTCAGTACAAATTTGATCTGTTAATTGCATATGGGTTGTAGAGTAAACTCCTGTTAATTGTATATAACTTTTTGTAATATGTCGAAAAAGTTACTGTACACGCTTCAAATTCCCCTTATTTATCAACCTTCTTGGCCTCACTACTTTCAATACAGGCATTTATTCTATTATATCTTGTTTGACAGAGCTCATAGAGCTCTGTCAAACAAGATATAATAGAATATTTGCTCAGTTTACCTCCAGCACACAGGAAACTGACCAAATCCCTGTTAATTGTATACTCCTGTTAACGGAATAATTTTCACTGGCAAAATGGATATCCAATTAAGAGGATTCTGCTGTATTTCTCATTATCATTTTTCTCGTTGTGTGTTCTATGGACCATTGTGTCTGAAATAAAGAGTTATACATTTGATTGGAAACGCCGCATGTGACAAATATGAGTATATTAGATCTCAAGCTCCGAGTACATTCTCCTGTCGATTTCGCCAGTAAATCGTCAGTAAAAAAGCAACCTGCGTCGTATTCGACGCTATCGATGCAAATTGCTCATTAGTGGCGACCTCTGCATGTGGCTTTTTAAACTTATTTATCTGTTGCGTTCCTTTATCCAACGGGTGTGCCCTAAACTATATTGCCTGCATTGGGTAAACTTGACCAAATATTCCTTGCCAAAATAGAGCAAAACTTGGAAAAAAATCTTTAAACACTGCACAGTTTGGCCGCATTTATATTATTTGGGCACCGCGTTTACTGTCGCTATTTCCGGGAATTTAAAAACCCGCACAGAATTCAAAATATGGAGACTAAATTCACACCGTATAACAAATATATTTTCTCTTTAGCTTTTTTATCTTGGGGTATAGACAAAAGAAGATAGCATAAATGCACTACCTCCAGTGCTTGAGCAGATCTGTAAATAATCCACGATTGAACGATTAGGTTACGTGGGAATTGAGTTGTAAAATATATATATAATATTTCTTCCCTAACAAAGCCCTTTAAATTCTATTTTTGTGATCCAAATGTCACCTCTTTATTGACCTCTATAAATAGGGAAATGTGAAAAGTATTGAAGGAGGTGCAATCCCTGTAACTGGATACCTTGACCACATCCCAAAGCTGTTAAAGGTATCCAGAAACGAATAACATAACTATAAATAAAATGTCCAAAAATATCAGGATAGGGATAAAAGCAAACAGTATCGAGGATTTTTGGCATGGGTAGTATATATTGTTAAGAAAACTAGGAAATGACGAGTCGCACCCATCCCAGGAGTGGCGCCAGGGATTTCTCGACAAGGGAGGGAGGGGGCTGACCTCTCCGACGGGGGGGGGGGGGGGAGGGAGGAACTATTATGTTTGACTTCCCGTACGAAGGAAAATGAGTGAAAATTGGTAAATTGGAGAACCAAAATAGAAGCAAATTGAATATGTTTGTTGATTATTTAACGTAAACATATTATAATAAGGTCGGGAAATATTTCATCTATAAAGCCAGTTTGACGAACGACATTAAGGAATTTCGTGAGAATCACGAGAACCATACACCTCGTTCTTGATCGACACAAGACGAGATATCTTCATTCGATTGTCGGAAATTTCTCGTGAAGTCGGGTTTACGAGACTCTCCGATGGACTGACTAAAAATCTCCGACGGGGAGGCTGGACCTCTTCGACTGGGGTGAGGGTGGGGTGGGGTGGGGTGGGGGAGGGCTACCACGGCGCCACCACTGACCCATCCTCCCATGTGCCCCCTCAACAGAACTCGACATTTCCGAACTCCGGTGAAGTTCATCAAGGGAGATAATTCAGTGTGCCAAATCTCCGATCGAAACAAGAAAACCAATGCATTGTTGATTGTCATTGAATACACGCAGTGAATGACAGTGATGCCTTGCAACATAGTTTCTATCAACAACAAGTCTGTGGCCTTGCTCCTCCACCCAACTCTCACCACATCCCTCCACATATCATTAGTGGTGACAGACTATCCTTTCAATTAGAAAATATTTGTGAAACGGGCAACGAACATGAATTATTACCACTTTAGCGGGCGTTCCTGAGGGTAGGCCATTATCGCTAATTTCTTCGGCATTAATACAGGGGTGGGGGCGGGGGACGGGGGGGGGGGGGTTCTTAAAAAAATCCTCTACACAGAGCCGGGGTGGATGGGTCATCCAGCCGCGAAAAAGTCACTTTTTTCCTCTTATGAAATTTATACATTTTTTTCTGTTTTAATCAATCTAGATACACTCTTTGGTGATTTAATGGTGTTTAGGGTAGTTAGTACATGTACATATGTGGCATAGTAGCATGACTGATAACCTGCTGCTGTAACTAACATTTTGTGAGATGGTGATCGTCAAATAGTTGTGGATCAATACTGCTCACCCATATCCTGTTTCCAACGGGTTTAAACAAGTGTTGCATAAAGAAAAATCAAATATTCAATCAAATAAATCAATTAAGTATTCAAATACAGCAAAAAATGTTTGACAGAAAAACAAAACTAAAAAAAGAGTAGAAAGTTAAACTAAACACAAAATCAAGTCATATCAAGTATTGTAAAATGAATGGGTGCAGCTGAGTTGTGTGTAGTAAGATAGTACAGTTAAAACTAAAAGTCCTGTCACGAACTGTGCGCTTATCTAGGCATTTTGGGCATACATGTACACGTTATTGATGGTATCTTTATAACCCACCAGCACCAGACAGCACAATGATTTTGTGGAGAGATTTAATCCCTGTACCTTTATATAGTGTAGTAGACTGGGGGATCCATTTTACTTACACAACCTGGTTGTCCAGTAAGGGTAAATTCTAATGTAGTTTGGTACAAGTTTAATCTGCTCCCACACAGGGTAGTGATGTAGGGATTGCGCGCCGTTGTCATATCGAATGGCATCCAAAGCAGGGCAGGTTCTCCTTGCTACTCACAGCAAACACAGGCAATGTTTCTGCCAATGGACCTCCGGGTAACCCGGAGGTCCATTGGCTGAAACATTGCTTGTGCACATGCCATATGTACAGAATTTGATTCCCTTACTATGGTCATAACACGTAGTAGATTAACGCGCAGATCTCTCCGTACTATTTGTGCGCATTTCACGTCAGGACTTCTAATTTTAATTGTAAGTAGAGAAAAATCAGGAAGAAAAATGAAAATTAGAATAGGAAAGACGGACGGACTGATTGAGGCTGACAGAAAGTAATAAGATGAATAGATACATGAAGTAAATGAGCTAAACAAAAGAATTCACAACATATTTTGTACAAAAATATGTTTCTCTACAGATATGAGAGCTACATGTACAAATGGGCCCAGAAATTAGGCCATCCATATTAGGCCTAGCTTGGTTCATACGTGTATAACCACATCCCCACCTTCCCGAATAATCCCATCTATTCTAGTCTACCCTTGTCTCGTGCATTTTGAAGCGATATACCCGGAAATCACGCTCATGACCGCCGATTTTCTTCAAGAAGTGCTTGAGATTATCTCTCGACCACGGTCAAGCACAGCACTGCCCAGTGTGGGAGCAGATTAAACTTGCACCAAACTACATTAGAATTTACCCTGACTGGGCGTCCAGGTTGTGTATGTAAAAAAGGGTCCCACACTGCAAAAAATATAGGTTCTCTTTAGAACCAAAACTGGTTCTAATCTTGTCCCTGAGATGGAACCAGTTCTGTTTAAACAGTATTTATTTCAAATCAAATAAATTTACCAAGATTAGCATTCAATTTTAACAGAATAATACATGAACTGAAGTAGATTCAGCATTAAACTTGGAGCTTATTCAACGCAGTCGCCAAACATTTTGAAACAAAGGAGATATGAACAGTTGGCATATCGAACCAGTTTTGGTTCTGTATAGACCCCAAACTGGTTCGATATGCCAACTGTTCATATCTCCTTTGCTTAATAATGATTTGAGACAACCTCGTATAAGCAATAAACTTAAGATTGAAACCCCCTCAATATATGTTTAATTCTGTTAATATTTAATATTAATTTTTATAAATTTATTTGATTTGAAATAAATACTGCCTAAACAGAACTGGTTCCATCTCAGGGACAAGATTAGAACCAGTTTTGGTTCTAAAGAGAACCTATATTTTTTGCAGTGCAGTCTACTACAGTATATAAAGGTATGGACTTAAATTCCACCACAAAGTCATTGTGCTACATGGTGCTGGTGGGTTAGAAAGATAGCATCAATTCAGTGCACATGTATGCCCAAAATGCTATTGCCTTTTTCTACCCCATCAACCTATTTCAACTCACCTCCAAGATCCCACTGAATCTTAGTTTGATTCTAATGGTCACTCCAAGTGTTCTAAGGATGACTTGATATCGCTAGGTTTTGTTGTATATCGCATGAGTGGCCCAAGAACACATTGACAACACTGTATCAGGGCGTTACACCCTACACATCTACTCAAGTCAGTGAATATAATTGAGTTTGTCACCTCAATGACCCAATACTAAAACACAGTAAGATTTAATTTGGAACAATTAGGTACTGTTAACCCTTTGAACCCTGGTGGCATCTTCCATGTCAGTTCATATGCAGCAATTAGAAGAGTACATATTCAATATTTGGGGGTAGACCAATCAATATTTTCAACGTGCAGCCTTAGGGCTGCACGTTGAAAATATTGACTGGTCTACCCCGCCCTTAACTTAGCAGACATCCTACTTAATGAAAGTATGACGTGCCATGTCCCTGAAGCGGTTAAGCGGCCTCTGGTGTTCAAGGGGTTAAATTATTTGCAGACATGGCGTAGTTATCTTATTTAGCTCTGATTTTGCTCAAAATCTGCTCCAGATTTTTTAAAACATTTTTTTGTGAATTTCCTCTCTTTTTATGTTGTTAGAAGAAGTGGAATAGAAGAAACGGATCAGTAATACGACTCAAAAACAGACAGTTTTGTGTCGAGGATCCATTGTAGAGGGTTGAACTAGGTTGAAGAGGGTGGCCCCCACTTGAAAAAGGAAAGAAAATTCCTCCCAAAAAGGGGGTAGTAGGTGGTCTCGGGGCGGAAAAAAGCTTTTCAGCCCTGTGTAGAAGATTTTTGTTTTCGGACCCCACCCCTCCCCCCCACCCTGATTAATACGAGATAAATACTCAAGTCATCTCTAGGGCCGCTAATGGTATCTCCTTTCCATTAGCGCCTGGCGGCCCGACGCGTCAGGTGACCGAATTAAGTCCCGTTCCTAATCTTCCGTTTCCGCTTTACAAGTTGGGTTACCGCGCAAAAACCCCCAAAACAAACCTCACAGCAGTTATCTTGGTGATTACGCCAATTAAAACTGTTTAAATCTCTCAACTGGAACACGAACAGCCAAGCAATGATATAGGGTCAGTATAGATGCGCATCATTCTGTTTTTTGAAGCTGCCAAACTCCGATGCTGCATTTTTGGCTTAAGGTATTTCGTATGGCACTTGGTTTTTAAAAAAAACTTTAAAACGAAATGACGGTATCTCATAAATATTCAAAGTTCAAGCTCTTAACTTAATTGATTACATTCTGTTCACATTAATATGTCAGTATATTTCTTGATTAAAAGACAAGTTTGTTGAATAATTCTCGGATTCGTAAAACTTTTGACTTGCTGTTATTTTGAGGTTACTTTAATGTCCTTCCCTATTAGTGTTAATAATTGTAATAACATGACTTTCCCGAGCATTACAGTTCTATTAGCGGCCCGCCAGAAATGATTAACAGCCATCTGTCTAATAAGCTTATAAGACCTCGGGCTGTTAATCATTTCTGTTTCTATAATGAGCCGTAATGCCCTTGAAGATCATGTTATTGTTATATTAATGGCATAACCATTTGTCTGCAGACTGGTGTCTTAATTTTTTTTTGTTGGGTGTGTGTGTGTGTGTGGGGGGGGGGGGGGGCTACCCTGGCGCCACCACTGACCCATCCTCCCATGTGCCCCCTCAACAGAACCCGATATTTCCGAACTCCAGTTAAGTTCAACAAGGGAAATAATTCAGTGTGCCAAATCACGATCGAAACAAGAAAACCAATGCATTGTTGATTGTCAGTGATTGCACGCAGTGGACGCCAGTGATGCCTTACAACATAGTTTCTATCAACAACAAGTCTGTGGCCTTGCTCCTCCACCTAACCCTCACACACATTCCTCCACATATTATTAGTGGTGACAGCCTATCCTTTCAATTAGGAAATATTTGTGAAACCTTAGCGGACGTTCCTGAGGGTAGGCCATTATCCCTAATTTCTTCGACATTAATACAGGCGGGGGGGGGGGGGGGGGGGGGGGGTGTCTTAAAAAATCCTTTACACAGGGCCGGGGTGGGTGGGTGGTCCAGCCGCGAAAAAGTCACCTTTTTTCCTTTTATCAAATTTATACATTTTTTCTGTTTTATTCAACCTGGTAGAACATGTACATATATGGCATAGTAGCATGACTGATGACCTGCTGCTGTAACTCACATTTTGTGAGATGGTGATCGTCAAACAGTTGTGGATCAATATGCAAAATCTGCTCTAGATTTTTTAAAACATTTTTTTGTGAATTTCCTTTCTTTTTATGTTGTTAGAAGAAGTGGAATAGAAGAAACGGATCAGTAATACGACGAAAAAACCGGACAGTTTTGTGTCGAGGATCCATTGTAGAGGGTTGAACTGGGTTGAAGAGGGTGGGCCCCCACTTGAAAAAGGAAAAAAAAATCCTCCCAAAAAGGGCGTAGTGGGTGGTCTCGGGGCGGCAAAAAGCTTTTCAGCCCTGTGTAGAGGAATTTTTTCAGACCCCCCCTCCCTTCCCCACCCAGATTAATACGCGATAAATACTCAAGTCATCTCATGGGCCGCTAATGGTATCTCCTTTCCATTAGCGCCTGGCGGCCCGACACGTCACGTGACCGAATTAAGTCCCGTTCCTAATCTTCTGTTTCCACTTTGCAAAAAAATCAAACCCCACAACAGTTATCTTGGTGATTACGCCAATTAAAACTGTTTAAATCTCTCAACTGGAACACGACCAGGCAAGCAATGATATAGGCTCAGTTTAGATGTGTATCATTCTGTTTTTTGAAGCTGCCAAACTCCGATGCTGGATTTTTGGCTTCAGGTATTTCGTACGGCACTTGGTTTTTAAAAAACTTTAAAACGAAATGCCGGTAGCGCATAAATATTCTAAGTTCAAGCTCTTAACTTAATTGATTACATTCTGTTCACATTAATATGTCAGTATATTTCTTGATTAAAAGACAAGTATGTTGAATAATTCTCGGATTTGTAAAACTTTTGACTTGCTGTTATTTTGAGGTTACCTTAATGTCCTTCCCTATTAGTGTTAATAATTGTAACAACATGACTTTCCCGAGCATTACAGTTCTATTAGCGGCCCGACAGAAATGATTAACAGCCATCTATCTTATTAGATTATAAGGCCTCGGGCTGTTAATCATTTCTGTTGGACCGATAGTGAGCCGTAATGCCCTTGAAGATCATGTTATTGTTATATTAACTGTTTGAGTGCTAGAAGCCACTATCAGGGTTTTCAGAAAAATGAGGGTACCGGAGCAAAGGCCAACATTTTCCTTGCTGATGTTTCATATTCCATCAAATAGGGGCGCGGTGGCTCAGTTGGTAGAGGTGCAGGCTGCAAGCCGAGAGGTCCTCGGTTCGAATCCCACCTGCGGCAACCGCGTTGTGTCCTTGGGCAAGACACTTCACCCCGATTGCCTACACGGGGGCACGCTGACGCTGTGTACTGAGGCGTACTGCACGTCGATGGTGCGCATGTCTTCAACCAATCTAACCCTGCCTGTGCTGCTGCGGTGCAGAGTTCAGAGTTACGATGTTGGAGAGCTGACAGCTGCTCGTCGTTGCTCGGTGGTTCTCTCCGGGTACTCCGGCTTCCTCCACCCGTAAAACTGTCACGGTCACGATTAGCCATTGTGCATAAGTATGTGACCTTAAACACCAATAAATAAATAAATAATTCCATCAAATGCAAATAATATTTTGTTTATATAAATTTGTTCTATTACAAATTACTGGAGAGTGCCTGTTGGCACTCTCCAATAATTTATAATAAAACAAATTTTGAACAACAAATTCAGAAAAAAATAATCTAGCCCTCAACCAGTTAATGGCATAACCATTTGTCTGCAGCCTGGTGTCTTAATTTTCAAAATTTTAACCAGGTGAAATGGTTAAATGGTTTTCTTGATCGATTAATCACATGGATTAACGCTGGTTAACCGTTTAATTACTTGCCTCAATAGGTAGATGAATACTAGCCGTACTGTTGATGATTTACAGCATTAACCCTTAACCCAATGTAAACGGCCAGCGCTGTATACAAAAAATCTTCTTATATTTTCAATTTTTGTCTCAAAAACATAGCTTATTAACCCTCATTGGAACGAGCTCGTTGAGCTCGTTCCAATGAGGTGTCATAAGTTATGTTTTCCAGACCATTTTCAGCTACTGATACAGTATAATGTTCATGCAAGTGAACAAGTATGTCAGCACATAACTTATATTCTCTGTCTCATAACGCGCACTACAGGTCAATAACTTTTTAGTAGCGCTTAGTGCGAGGTCGAAAATTAGAACGTTGACTTAGGTCCATTACCTATCCTATCCTTGTCCACATCTGTTTGTATTAATACTATAAGCCAGTCTAAATTCGATTTATGTTTTTAACCCCCATTTACGTGGAGCTTCGAACAATTTTTTAGTGAAAAATATATCGCCTCTTGATTTCATCGAGGTGTACCATGCACTGCCCTAAGATTGAAGATGACGCTTCGATGAACTCGGGTAACCATGTATTTAGCAACTCGGGTTGGATAGAAATTGGACCATTGATTAATTGTTTTGCAAGATAATAAGTTAACAGAATGCTTTCACGATTAAATTAGGCGTGCATGTGTGTATCTGATTATTCCGTTTATTTGTTTTGGTTGTTCGAATTATAGTATTGGGAAGGGTGCAAATGGGTACTTCCCATTGAAGCCCCAGAAATGCAAACTTCGCGTGGAAATTCCACTGATAAGTTGTCTGTTTCCAATGTTTCCAATGAAGTAATCGCTCCTTGAGTGCGTCAAAGTGTCCTCTGTTATTGTTGAACATAAATCAAAAGCCGTTAATTTTATGTTTTTCTGTGGGGGAGGGGGTATTCCTCAGTGCTCAGCCTTTCCACCGGTCTTAAGACTGCTGAACAAAGCATGAGCATTAACTCTGCAGCCTCCAATTTCCTCCAGTGCCCAGAGTCTCAATCAGCTGAACCAATAATTCTGATTTCTGCTGGGATGTGTTTTTCTTTCAATCAGAGCATATTTGTGAACATTTTTAGCTACACGTAGTACACGTGCCACAAAAATATTTCAGTCAGTCCAGCGAAGGTGGGTGGAGGGGGGGGGGGGGTAAAACAGGATGCATCCCTCTGCTCGAGTAGGATCATGGAAGGCACATATAGAATATCAACGTCAGGATGAGGGCGGGGGGGGGGGGCAAGAGTAATGTCTAAGGGGCGTACTGGATGTGATTTGCAGCATCATCTGAGCAACGAAGCGACGAGATGGGTCGAACTCGAGAGGGAGTGTCCCCCGCTTGTGGGCTGTTGGAGTGGGCCCGGAGTGAGCTTTCCCTGGGAAGGATTTTGAAATTCGAGACAAAAACAGCAATTTATTTGACTCTGAGTCCGTTTGTGTCCTTAATTAATTAATAAGTTGTGAAAGGCAACGTTAATTAGGCCACATCACCACCAAATAGAATCCGAATAAATTATAAAATTATACGTACACATTATTAAATTGTCCATTGTATAGGGCCAGTCTCGTAAAAACATCTCATCAAAAATAACAAAGAGCAATATTAATGAGATGTTTTATAAAATTATAAAATATTGTTACCGATTGCTTGCAACAACATGTCAAAATAGCAACCAACAGGTGAACTGTATGGTTGGAAGCACAACACACGTGGGTACACACTAAAGTGCACCTGAAATATTATCCGAAGCATGTGAAGTTTTAAATGAATTTGAAAAAAATAACCACGGAAGTCATAAATTATAGAAGACGTACAAAGCATCCATGTTTTGATATTTTGTTTGGAGAAATGACGTGATATTTTTGTGAAACTGTGTTCAACAGAAGGCAGAAATATTTGGAAATCCAGATGCTAGTTTTACTTTTCCTGCTATTCACGTATAAATTTGCTATTACACACCCCCTCCACTCAAACATTTTAAAGTATAAGTATCTGTGTTTTACAATTTCTTGCCTGATGTTCCCTATGTCAGGCATATGGATTAACATGGGGTGGGGGCATATCTGAATTTGAATTTTTTTTTTTTTTTTGGTGGGGAGGGGGGGGGGGGGGTGCAGGTTCCACTAGATCATGGTTGCAGTGTGCTGAGCCGTATACCACGTCGCCGGTACACACGCCCTCAACTATTGATAACCCTGCTTGTGCCGAGTTACTCGCTCCGATCAGTGTTTCTCCGTGTTTTCCGGCCACACCCGTAAAACTGCACGACACTGGCCTTCGAAAGTGTCGGGGCGTCCTAGAAAATAAATAAATAAATAAATAAATAAATAAATAAATAAATAAATAAATGTCGCGCCCTGGGTGCAAAAACAAAATGACCGAAGGAACCAAAAGTATGCCGGTCAACCACGATTGGCTGATCAATTAGATTCGACGCGACGGTGATGCGTCTGTTTTTTTTCAAAACTTCTCCGTGTCGCATCATCGACGGATTTAATACAATTAGATTCGACGCGTCAAAAATCCGTCGACTAAATCAGGCCTTAGTTTCCATTCTGCAATTACTTTCTTAGATGTGGTTAGAAATTTGGGTCACCACCATTTTCGTGGAGCTTTGAGATTTTTTTTAGTGAAAAATATATCTCCTCTTGAGTACATCGAGGTGTGCCATGCAATGCTCTAGGATTGCAGATGGCGCTTCGATGAACTCGGGTGACGATCTATTTTGCAACTAGGGTTGGATAAAAATTAGACCATGAATTAATTCTTTTGCAAGATAATAAATATAAAAAGGTTGTCACGATTAAATTAGGCTTGTGTATCTGATTATGCCGTTTATATGGTTTGATTGTTCAACTTATAGTTTGGGGAGGGGTGCAAATGGGTACTTACCATTGAAGCCTCCGAAAAACAAACTTCGCGTGGAAATTCCACTGATAAATGAGCAGTTTCTAATGAAGTAATCGTCTCTTGAGAGCATCAAGTTGTCCCCGTAATGCCTTCGCATTGAAGATGGCGCCTTGATGCACCTAGGTGACGCCCCAGAAAAAAAAAAAACTTTGCGTGGAAACATTAGTGATAAATGGGCACCTTCTTATGATACTTCCAACAAAAATAAAAAAAAATATATCGCCCCTTAAGTTCATCAAAGTGTCCTTTACTCGGGTATCGCCCGGGTGCACCAAAGTGTCATCTGCAATGCCCGTGCATTGCAGATGGCACTTTGGTGCACCCGGGTGATACCCGAGTAAATCCCGTCCTTTCGTTTCCATTTTGTAATTACTTCTTAGATGTGGCTAGAAATTTGGGTTACCGATTTATTTCCCTACCCATCCTTTAGATCAGAAAGAAATAGGGCTGTCACGACTTTTTAAATTTAGGAATCGATTAATCGTCGCAAATAATCGATAATAATCGATTAATAGTACCTAGATGATCCCTTCTCCCTCTCTTTGAAGTCGTTAAAAATGAAATTTTAAAATGATCTTCGCAAATTCGCAACTGCCGACCGGTCTTGATTATTACACTGACGGTTCAAAAGTTCAGAACATCAAAGTTTTGAATGTACCTAAAAGACAAAAGCTTCTAACGGCTTTTTGAGGTTTAACGTCAACGTTCTTGACCTTTTATCTTTAGAAACAATAGTTTTTCATCAAATTTTGTTTACGAATGTAATCTCTACAACGGGGTAAAATTTACCGATTCTTCGACAACGAAAAATACTAATCGATTTCGGCATGACAGATCGACAGTCGATTAATCGTGACAGCCCTAGAAAGAAGTTACATTAATAACTCTGCCCCATACCACTAAATCGGCATATTGTATTATCTTTCGTTACTAATGAATAAGACATGCCGCCATGCAAAACACATTTGTACGGTATGTTTGTTCTGTTCTCACCAATGGGCTGTATTGCTCACAGTGCATGTATTGTTTGCAGAATAAAAGTCTCTAATGCAACAATTGATGTGAATCCCGGGTCGCAAGGGTTTTGTCCGGGTCGCAAGGAATTTGTAAATTCCACATCGTCCCTGCGCGCCTTCGGTGCTCTAAAACCTTTCATTCATTCATTCATTCATTCATTCATTCATTCATTCATTCATTCATTCATTCATTCATTCATTCATTCATTCATTCATTCATTCATTCATTATGTGAGTCAGTGTGACAATGTTTGCCTGTTTTGTAGGAAGTTTGTTCCTTTGTTAACCGATTTTATACAGAAGATTTTATTTATTTTATTAAGGTTTAACGACAGCCAAGAGAAAAGTTGACCATGACTAAAATGCAGAACAATGTGTCAATGCAAACAACAGACACTTAAACGTATAGAATAAATCACTTATTGAATCGTTTCAACTGACAATCCTGAGTAAATATGTAATGGCAAGCAATGATGCTGTACTTAAACCTAAGAACCAGAAGCCTATCTCTTTCGTTCCTATTTGTGTAAATGTTGATTGCATGTGAATGGATGCATCACCCTCCCCTCCCCGCCCCACCCACAGCACAACCGGGATGTATACTATTAAAAAAAACCTGCTAATTACCGATTGAGTAACGTTGAGAATTTGAGCCACTGCAGTCTATCTATTGCCAGCTTCCAACATGCCAACAGCATGTAAACGTTTGTCACGTGTCAGTCTTCGCATACCTCAAAAGTTACGTTTCGACCAGAAACTATGGATGAGCGAGTTTATACCAAAAAAAGAACGATGAAACATCCGAAAAAGCCCGTCCAGTACGACATTAACGCGGCGCTCGTGCGAAAAACCTGAACGAAGTTTTCGTGTTTCGGTGACATTTATGATCCACACTAAACTTGGTAACATATTGATGTGTCCAATCACGCGCATCCAATACCATTTTCAGAACATATCAACATCAGTTTGGATATCCCCTACTTTTTTGAGTAGTATAGTGTTTGCTAACACTGTGAACAGAAGCGCGGTGGCTCAGTGGAATCTTATACAGCATTGGACTTCGAACCTGAAGGTTCACGGGTCGATCCCCACCTGGGGTAACTGCGTCGTAACTTGGGCATGGCACTTCATCCCGATTACCAACGTGGGGCACGGTGGCTCCGTGCACTAAGTCATACTGCTCGTCGATGGTGCACTTGCCTTCAACGCATGCTAACACTGCTTTTACGCGTTAGTACGTTGGGTTGTTTGATAGTTGCTAGCCGCTATTCGGTGGCTTTCTCCGGACACTCCGGCTGCTGCTTCCTCCACCGGTAAAACTGTCCAACACGAGGTGACTGACCCTGGCTGTTGAAAGCTCCGTTAACCCCCATTGAAAACACTGTAAACACAATTTTGCATGCCAATATGCAGACTCGGACTTGCAAAAAACCGGCCAGAGAAGATCCTATATTACTGCGATCGAGGGCTCATATTTCATCTAAATTTGGGAGAATCCATTTGGATTTGCAGGAAAATGGTTGCGAGAATCCATACTGGCTAGGAGTGTCTCGGGCTCCCAAGAGTCCACCATGGTTAAACCCCTGTTGTGTACTGATAACACGTGTTAAGCCTTTACCCAACACAGCTTTTTAATTTTTAAAACATAAATTTGATAATTTAAAAAAAAAACAACCAATATTTGCTAAATAAAACCTTACAAATATGGATTGCATTGGAACCGGCTCATCAAGCCGGTTCCAATGACAGCCATATATGTACAATTTTATTGACAAAGTGCCAGGATATTTCAGGTCATGTTAGCCTTGTTTGAGTCAATTTGCTGCCGCTATGTTAGGTAAAGGGTTCAATTGACTCAACTGTTTTCACGCCAATCCTAGCAGAGGTGCGGCGAGAATCTACGTTGATTCTCGCTGTTTTTGTTGCCGAAATATCAGCCCTGCTTTAGTTAACTAAATAATACTTAACTGATTGAACTTAAACACCAGCTCACCACTGAAGATACACTCGAATAGTAACCAATGGACAGAAATGGCAGTTGTTCCAACAGGGTTCCCAAAACGTTGGGCAATCGTGGATATCCATACTGAGATCCGTTCTGCTTCGTAATCATTCTTGAGTACTTTGGTTGATCGGCATACGCGTACGAAAGTTTTAAACTGTGTAAAACTTTCGTACTCCATCGAGCGATTTTTCAATTCCGTACTGCGTTGTACCGCTGTCGCACTAGACCGTACCAAACCGTACGGGATATTCTTGGGTATTCTTGAGTGTTAGTGAAAGTTCGTGCGCACTTGGCCAGTACGGTTGCGTCAAGATTCACTAAGAACAAGAGACGCCGTCTCAAGATTATATACTCGCCCAAAAAAGAAAGTGTGCATTGCAGAAATTGATCAAACTCCAAAAAAATAATTTCGTAGGTGTAAAGAGTGTTAACCTGTTCATGAATAAGTTATATTGAACACAAAAACAGCTTTCCCCGTTAAAATTGCATTAACGTTAAATGACGTGCTACACGTTCGTGAAAAGGCATGTTTTGCACGTGGAGAGTCTGAAAATTCATGCAGCAGTGTGAATCCTTGGGTATTTAAACACTAAAGTAAGGCCTTCCTATCGTTCACATTCAAACGTGCGCTGCTGTTAAAACGACTCCACATTAGCATGCCAAGATTGACAATGAATCAACGTCTCCTTGCCCTGGGTATGATTAGAGCTGGTAGAACACACAGAGAGGTTGCCCAGCATTTGAACTGTCACCGTAACACTGTAGACAGGCTAGTCCATCAACATGCACAACATAATGACGTTCGAGACCGACCCCGCTCCGGGAGACCCCGAGTTACCACCCCTGCACAAGATCGGTATATCCGTGTCGTCCATCTCCGGAACCGGCAACAAACGGCAACGACGACAGCCAGGAACATCCCTAACCTGAGACGGATACATCCTCAAACAGTAATCAACCGGCTGAGAGAATACGGCTTACGTCCTCGAAGACCTGCAATTCGTCGGATTTTGACGTTACGTCATCGTCGTGCTCGACTGCAGTGGTGTAGACAACATCTCAGGCATCCCTTACACTGGTGGCGACGTGTTTTATTCACAGATGAACGTCGTTTCCATCTTTCATCATCAGATGGCCATCAGAGAGTGTACAGACGTCGAAACGAACGCTACGCAGATCCATGTGTCGTGGAGCGAAACCGTTATGGGGGAGGGTCTCTCATGGTGTGGGGTGGCATCACTGCCCGTAACAGAACTGAGCTGGTCATTATTGATGGCAATCTCAATGCAGCCAGATATCGTGATGAAGTGCTTACACCTGCTGTTGTCCCATTTCTGCAACGTCACGGCCCCGGCGTCATTCTACAGCAGGACAACGCCCGACCCCACGCAGCTCGTGTTGTTCAACAGTATCTGCAGCAACAACAAGTGGATGTTCTTCCCTGACCCGCAAATTCGCCCGATATCTCACCCATTGAGCACGTATGGGACGAAATGAAACGTCAGCTACGCCGGCTTCCCCATGCACCGTCAACGCTTGTGGAACTCCAAAGACAGCTTATCAGAATATGGAACAACATCCCACAACACTTCCATGCTAACTTGTTCGCTTCCATGAGGCGTAGATGCACAGCAATAGTCGATGCAGACGGAGGTCATAGCAGATATTGAGTGTGTGACTTTTGTGTTTGACCCTTAGTGTCTGACTCTCCATGGCACCAAGAGTATTAGTCGTAGCGTAATGAAATTTCTCGTGTTGATCACAAATTGATTCATCTGTGATTGAATAAAATTTCCATGAATGAAAATGATATATATCTTTTTTTAGTGTTATTTTTTAGCATGCACACTTTCTTTTTTGGGAGAGTATATATTGCGACTTATCAAGATTTATCATGATACCAGTTAAGAAATGGTAAGATGTTTTAATGTATTAGTTCGTGGTGCAATTCCTGCTAGGCCTTGCATCACCTTACTGGTTCGTACCAGTTCGCATTGGTGTGGTGTGAGCAACATCTTGGTAGATTCTTACTACAGTCGTGATGAGCCCTACAAGGTCGTGTGGAGGTCGTATAAAGGTTTGTAAGGTCGTGAGAGTCGATTCAGAGCGATTTTTTAAGCATCGTGATTAATCGTGGAAATTTGAAATCGTGGCTATTCTTGGACATTAGTACAACTAATACGAACTAGTTAGATGATGCAAGACATATCAAGAAAAAGCATCACGATTCCTCGACAGTCAGAACAGTATGATTTCAGAGCAGCTGATTGCCGGGGTTTATATCCTTTTTGTCAAGAATCGTGGCGACAACACGCTAAAAACTAAAGTGTTAAAACTGACACTTTCAGTGTGTTAAACCCATTCTGACTCTTAGGGTTTAATTCTAACACTCAACGAGCAATGCTTTAAGCACTTAGACATTACAATCGTCAGACATCCGAAACTTGAATGGATGGCACTTCTCATGTGTCTAGCACTGGTGGTTCTTCCAGAATCGTCCATAATTTGATTTGCGCTTGGTGGGTACATAATTAAAAAGACACAGCGCAGATGACGCGGATCAGGCTCGAGAGTTCGAGCCTGATCCGCGTCATCTGCGTTGTTTCCTTTTAAGTGTCTCGACGTTACACTTGTGAAGTGGTATTATTGTAACAAAAGGCAAGTTCTGGGATATCTACACTTGAACAAAGTGCTAGTTCAGCACTTAGTAAGTGTTAAATACAGCACTTCAAGTGTAGTTTTTAACACTTTAGTTTTTAGCGTGACTACGAGAGTTCTTGGAAGTTCCTGCTGTATCCTACTGGATCTTACTGGAATCGTATCAAAATCGTCCTGTATCTCGAAACTTCGTAGAGATTCTTAGAGTGGTCGTACTAGTTCTTAAGCCCCTGACACATCTTTGCGATTTTTTGTACCGGTGTCGTGCGAGCACAGTACAAGGTCGTATCTATTCGCACTGAATCGGCTTGGAAAATCTTAGTTTAATCTTACTACAGTCGTGATGAACCACACCAGGTCATATGAAGGTCGTGTAAGCCGATTGAGGGGGGATGTTTTTCATAAAATCGTGGTACATCGTGGACATTTGAAATCGTGGCTATTCTTGGACATTCGTACAATAAATCGCCAAGCTGTGACGGGAGCTTTAGACCCAATAGAACTGGCCAAACGGTTTTACTGCGTTTGTGCATAAACGGATCAAACTATCGTACTGGGAGGGAACTGGACCAGTGACCCGTGTGAACTCTATTAACCCTTTGACTAACATGAAAAGCAGACGACATTTGCAAAACAAATTCTTGAATAACTAATTTTCATTTTTTTTATCTCAAAAGCATAGGTTATGATACCTCGTTGGAACGAGCTCGACGAGCTCGTTCCAACGAGGGGTCATAACCTATGCTTTTGAGACAAAAAATGAAAAAACTAACGAAAATTAATTGGCGATTTTTGAGAATAGCGCTGGCCGGTTTTTGCCGTTACGTTGGGTAAAGGGTTAACAGGAGACATGGTGACGGAGGAAGGATTCAAGAGCATACAGTTGTAAGATTTTGAGAACATCCATATTGAACTATTTCCACACCCCTTAATGCGCATGCGTGTAAATAGTTGTAAAGATGACAATCTGAATTACGATTGCGATCTTTGGGAGGCATTCTATAGCGATGGGCAATATACAGAAAAAAAAAACCGAACCGATACCGAAATGATGGTTGTAACGAAAAACCAAACCGAACGGAGCCAATCACTAAATATCGAAACCATCTGTACATTCACATTTTCAATCATTTGCTATTTTTAAGACCTTATTGGGTCTTCAAAGCAGTTGAAGTGTTCATTTTCATGAAAGAAGTGACGGGTTTTCTTTTCATTTTCTTAACCCCTTGCCCCCTAGCGGCCGCTTTTTCGGCCAGTAACATGATATGTCATAACGTCATTAAATAAGATGGCTGTTCAGTAAATGTGTGGGGGAGATCAATCAATATTTTCAACGTGCAGCCCCGAGGCTAATTGCTGTCATTGAACTGGCATGGAAGATACCACTAGAGTCCCAGGGGTTAGTCCCTAAAGACCTAGACTACAACCTGTACATGTCCAGTTGCTCAGCAGTTATTCGTCTGTTGTCACCAGGACCTCCTATATAATGATGGTATGCTAAAGAGAGACCCGCAACAGCCTGAAATAGGCCTTTACAAGTTAAGATGTGTTTCGAACAAGTCACAAAATTACGGTAAATGAGATTTGTGTTGGCAAAAGAATGCCAATGTTGAGCTCATTGGAAGTGGCATTTGTGGCATTGTGGTAGAAGGATACAAGAATAAATTATTCTGTATTTTACCGGAGTGAATTCCCCTCTGGTTCTATCTTAGTTAAGTCAGATACCGAATACCGAACTGATATCGCGGTATACCCCTTCAAAATACCGAAACCGACACCGAACTCAAAATTCCAATACCACCCATCTCTAGTAAGTAGGGAAGACTCACTGCAGCAATATAATGCTCACTGTGAAGGAAAATGAATATTGCTGAAATGAAGCTGCTCTGATTGACCGATATATCATTTTTCAATGATTTTAACCCTTTGCCTGACATAGCCACCAAAACCGGCCAGAAGATTAACCACGATAAGCTTACCACAACCTGGAGAATCTCGATAGTGTCTCAATAAAACCACACAAATATGGTTATCATTAGAACCAGCTCGTCTAGCTGGTTCTAATGATATCCATATTTGTATGGTTTTATTGAACAATTGTGAAATCTGTTTTCGAAGAATGTGAAATTTAATTAATTTTTTAAAAATATTGTGTTAGGTAAAGAGTTTAAGGAAACTTACAGTAATCGAGGATTTTTCAGGTTCCTGGCAAGTCACATGTGATCTCTAAATTTTAGGACTTTCTAGAATTTCAAAGAGCCGCGGGAACCACACACTCTAAACCTCGGATGATACGATACCACTTTGATGCTTGATGCGTCTTTTCGAAATGTTTCGGATCATTCCAATTTCCAGTCCGACAGGACTGCTCGATGGGCCTAACCACATGGCCGACAGGGCTGCAGGGAAATCTCACCGGCGGTCTCCCGGTACACCAGTCGCTCTCTTCAAAGCCACACATGTACGAAGGACTTGCATCCGTTGGCACACTAAAGTTTGCTTATCTGCGTGAGATGATAATATTCGGTACCATTTATTTCTAACTATCTGAAAAAACACCCCATAATTTAAACATTTTATCACACCCCCGAATTATTGAACAGTGCTACTCATGTTATGTAACTGAGGTAAAAATAAACTAGATAGCCAAAGAAATGAACAATGCTTCTACAACTGTTACGGCAAAACGTTTTGGGGATTAGGATCATTGCACAACATGTAGGATCCTTCGAGTCAGATAGGGGTGGGGGCTCTTTCAAGATTTGAAGAATATTTAAAATTCACTTCCGAAATGGCACCTCAAGTATGATGCATTTCGCTTTCAAGATCTCATAAAAACACCCCGGAGCATTTTATTAGCCCTTGGAACCCGGGCTGCCGCTTTCCGGCCCAGGCACATGATACGCCATAATTTCATGAAGGAGGATGGCTGCTAAATGAATGTGTGGTGTAAACCAATCAATATTTTCAACATGCTGCTCCAGAACTGCACGTCGAAAATATTAATTGGTCTTTCCCCAAATAATGAATATGGACTCTTCCAATTGCTGCTATTGAACTGATATGGAAGATACCACCAGTGTTTAAAGGGTTAAGACACTCTGTGTTATCTAAATGTTATACTTCATGCGTCTGATGTTGTGAGATGGACCTGGATGGCGTATACACACGGATACGTGGCAAAAAAGTGTTTCATGGTCTGAATTTTTATATTGACATGTGCTCACATGGATCCAGGATCTTTGATGAGTTCCGGGCAGCCAAAGTCCCTCTCGGATGTGGTCTGCGAGCCCTCATGGAAAGGTAACGTGGTGCTCCTTGGTATTGTCCCAAAATACCCTTTGTACCGGGCTTTTAGTAGAGATGGGCAATACACCGAAAAACCGAACCCATACCGATATCATGGGGATACCTAAAAACCGAACCTAACTAATCACTGAATACCGACACCATCTGTATTTTCAAATTTTCATATACATTTGCCATTTATAAGACCTTGTTGAGGCGTGATGAAGAAAATCAAAATTTATTATTTTAATTACTATTTTTTAAAACAAATTTCCAAAAATTTAAACAAAACCATAACATGTGTGACCCCTCATTGGAACGAGCTCGATGAGCACGTTCAAATGAGGAGTCACATGATATGGTTTTTTTTAAAAATATTTTGAAAAATTAAATTTTTTCAACTGCTCAATCTGCAAATTACGCGTGCGGAAGGGGGCGATTCGTTAGGTAAAGGGTTAAATTCCAGTACCTCCCATCTCAAGCTTTGAGCCGGGCATACCAGGACATTTTGCAAGGCGGCTCACCCATAGGGAGAAATAAAAAATACAAGTTTCGGGTGACTTCATTTGAGTCACAAGGGATCACATCGCCCTTTCTGATAATATGATTGATGGTCGTAATAGTTCGTACCATATATTGGTAATATGGGCCTAATCTCTCTTCCCCCTCTCTGTGTTTAACCCCAAGGAACTAATAACAATTCTCTCTCTTTCAACTCCTCCTCTATGTACATGTGTGTGTGTGTGGGATGGGGTGTGGGGAGGGGGTCATGGTAACAATGTGATTGCCCAATTTACTGATAAAAAAGGTAGAGCTGAAGAATAGGGGACCCTCCAATTTAATTTAAAAATACCTGGACTCCTCAACTTGTTTTCATTTTTCCTTACTCTCTATAATATTTTCAATGCATTTAGTAGAAAAATATTGGATTTAACCCTTTTCTGCCCGCCCCACATTTGGGGAGGGTGTGGGGCGGGCTATAAGGAAATAGTACACACTCCACTCGCGTCTAGTGTTCTGCTTACATTGTAGACCGCCACTTGTTATTATGTAATAAAAATATTTTTCAATCATTTCAGAAACAACTTTAATTATGCCAAACACGAATGTAATCAAATGAACAAATGTATGTCCTACGCAGCTCAAAGCTTCAAACAAGATCGTCATCAAAAAGTAATATAATTACAGTTAACTGATTGAGTGATTGATGCCCATATTTGGACTTTATGCTGATGTGAAGGTGATGCAACATAAAGACTTCATGTTCTGCAAATGTATTTCATATTATCTTTAGAGTAACATTATATCATCTGTCAGAAACGCGGGGTGTGGAAAATGACCAGTAGGCTTACTGACTCAAATCGTTAGCGTTGTAGAATGGGGAATATCTGTTCCGACTCTCGCAAAGTTGATTACCCAACTTTCTTCTCTAACTGTGTACATACACATTTGATTTTTTTTTTACATTTGTTTCGCCATTAATACACATTTAAATAACTATCATTGAAAATATGTAAACATAATTTATAACTTTAAATGTATATCAAGGAAAGGATATAAACTAAGTGCTGGGCACTTGTCATCCAATCCTTTTTGTTAATTGGAACAAACAAAATATGTTTGATCTGCATGAAATTGTATCATCTGTGTGGATTTGCCTTGTATAATTTATGGGAGAGTGCCTATAGGCACTCTCCCATAAATTGTGACAAGGGAAAACACGTGAACAAATTTTGACAATCAACAATAATTTAACACTCGGCCGGCTGAGAAGTAAATCTGGCTTCTAGATTTCAAAAGTAGGCCCCAAGACTGGCTCATATTTGTCGGTCCCTGCCCTTACCCTTACTGTTCTGACCCTAAACCATTACGGATGCCTCCCATTTTAGTTCACTTCGAGAGGGAGAATCTGTTTCTCAGTATGTTAGATTTATGGAACGAAAGGGATTAAAATAACTAATAAATAACTAATAAATATAATATTGTTGGACATGACATGGTTATTATTTGTTGGGAACATGATATGGAATGAAAATAAACTCAGAAAAATTGAAGAGACCAGGTAATTTTAAAATAAGTTAAATAGTTCCCTATTTTTCAGCTATACCATAAAAATAACCCAAGACTTTCATTATTTCACGTGTGTAAAATATTTAGGAAATTGAAGAGGGCGTACGTCAAAGACCCACAACAACCTGAATCGATCACTGGAATCATAAGCTAAAGTTAAAGTTATGAAGGGAAGTGGGAGGAGGCGGTAACCAGCGAAGGATCCTGGTTAGGACTACATTTTGTATTAACACACTGGTGCCTTGCGTCTCTTCCGCGAAATGTGTCGCCTTCCGGACACACGAAATGTCGCAGTGTGCGTGAAGTGTAGGAACATAGGCGGACATTTTTATTTTACACATATTTTGACCCACCCACCTTTCCTGCATATTTTTTTTCATGACATTTTGGGGCCCTTCTCACACATATTTATATATAAAAACTTCGGCACTCGACCACCAGCTCGAAATGAGTAATGCACTCATGCAAAACTGGTCCGCTTATGCCCGCTGAAGCTTTGTTGACAAAATGTCTGCACAAGTTCCTACGAGTTCAGCATATTATTCCATAAAGCACCGGCAAATCAGCCCTATATAATGTGGCAGGTCTGCCAAGCAGGATAGCTATCAAAAAAGACTTTTTTGTTTCTGTTAAATCAGACATTTTAGTTTTTGTTGAAATAAAATTTTTCAATTTTCTCATTTTGAAAAATCAGTCCCACCTGTATTATGACTAATTAGACAGTACTATATATACTATGCTTCGTTTTTAACCCTTTATATACCTAACATGAAAAGCAGACGACACTTGCAAAAACAATTCTTGAACAACTAATTTTTTTCATTTTTTGTCTCAAAAACATAGGTTATGACCCCTCATTGGAACGAGCTCAACGAGCTCGTTCCAATGAGGGGGTCATAACCTATGTTTTTGAGGCAAAAAAATGAAAAAATAATGAAAATTAACTGACGATTTTTGAGAATAGCGCTGGCCGGTTTTGGCCGTTACGTTGGGTAAAGGGTTAAAGAATATTCCATAAAAAAAAAACCTCGAATATTAATTATGTTATGAATGGATATTAGAGTGAACTTTGGGAGAAAATTGTCGAAATGTTTTTTCTTGTTCAATATCGGACACCCACCCCCATCCTCCAATACTAAGGGGATAACTTTTGTTAATAATGCTTCTAAATGTGTTTTTGTGGTCAATTGGTGACATTTTGTTACTGTTTGGGCACAAAAGATGCCATAGCAGTGAAAAATGAAAAAAAAATGCATTAACTGTTTACGCACATTTTTTGGCACTTGACCACCCACCCATCTCTGCCGATGTTCACACAATGTTTTCTGCCCCCTCCTCCCACACACCTGCAGTTATTAACAATTTAATTGAAGGTTTTGGGCCTTTCAAATCTTACCTGTTTATGCAAAGGATTCCAGCATTAAATGAAGCTTAAAGAAGGGAGGCTCAGGAATATTTTCGGACCAATATTTGATCCCTTCGACCATCTATTTATCTTGATTTATCACAGATCTTGTCAACAATCCTCCATGGTCGATGCATGATGGGATAGTTGGGGCCTCATGAAAAATGTAAACAAACGCACGCTTGAAAGGCACGTGGGCAGATTTCAGTCACTTCGAAGATTTTTCGATTGAGACCAATCATCACCACGGTTTGTAGGCAACGTACTGGAAATGCGATTTCTGGGGTGAAAGAAACTGCCTGTTTTGGCTGGAGTGCAGACAGTACTGGAAATGCGATTTCTGGGGTGGAAGAAACTGCCTGTTTTGGCTGGAGTGCAGACAGGTGCTTCAAAAAACGGATGAATCAATTATTAATGAATAGTGAAAAATGAACGTTATTGTTTTTTCTCAGATTAATAGATCACCACCGTTCTATTCATTCGCGTCCATATAGTTCGGTTGCAATGTAAGAAATCACTTTGGTGGGTGTTTGTTATTGGAAATCACACAGGCTGATCGTAAATCCCATATAATATTATATATTGTAGCATCGTTCTTCCTTCATCACGGATAACGCGATTACGTTCAGGTAGCTCGTTTAATGTGCTACACGGTCGAGATATTCTTTTTCGGCTGCGTGCGGACATTAGCCGAGAAAAAGAAAAAATGTCGACATCACGAGTGTACACCCCCAGCGATCAACGTCCAGACGAATAGTGTACACCACTGAGCGAATTTCATTGGTGATATATCGACTCAACCCAAATACCATTCATTGTTTTGTTCGTTCGATTGTGGTTTTAGGTCGCTTCCAACAACTGTGGCTATACCACGACGCTCATTTTTTCACGTGAAGACAAACTCAATTCAGCGAAACCACTAGCTGTCCAGACTAAATCCACCAACTGCCGGCAAGCAATTAACCAGCTTAATAAAAAACATTATATATAATTTGTCACACCAGTAAATTGAGATGGCGATGTGGTCATCCAGAACATTGCAGCTGTGCATTAGCAACCTGGCTACCAGTGGTGTGCCTATTTTATACCATGGTTACCTATTCTAAAATATATGAAAAACCTATGACATAAGTTTTAGCTTTACACACCAACCGTGGTTAACACGCCAGCAATGGGATTTCAGTAGTTAACATTTACACCTACAGTGGAACTACATCCAAGTTGACCTTTGGTGACGTCGACCTGAATGCAAACTTGTCTAAATTTATCGCACGTCGCCTCACGAAGAGTGAAATGAAAGTGGCAATTATTTATTACGTTTTTAAATGAGTTTACCCCATAAGACACTAAAACTTAACAAACATGCATTGTCTCATGTTAATAAAGCACCCATAACTCGAAATGGTATGTTATTATGCCATTAACATGAAAAGGGCCCCGTTTCATTTTCCATTTCGTTTTGGCGGTAAAATTGACAGCGGAAGTACCGCCCTCCGATGTTCGTGTGAACAAAAGCAGTTTCGCACGAATGTACGTCTGGTACTCAGTAAAATCGAGAAAAAATAATAGCGACTCTTAATAATCTGACGATCATGGTATAAATAAAATATACCCAAAGTAGCTTGGTGTACCAAAAGCTCACCACTCACCACTTAAGTGGTGTTAACCATAAGTTGGTTGATGCCGCGTGCGGTGGAACAGTAGGAGGTGTCAGGTGAAGTAACGATTCTGTATGATTTGGCTAAATCAGAGATTGTTTCATAAAATGCCAGATGCGTCACCCAGAGTTGTTGTTAACAAAGATTCGTAGACAAATAGAATTTTGAATGTAAATGAATAACGACGTGTACGCAGAATGAGCCTGTTGTGGCGTATCCCGGAGGAATCATCGGGCTACGCATAGATGGTGTCCGTAACTAATTCGACTCACCAGAAATGTCACAACGCTATAAGATGAACACATAAAATAATATTGACGTCGTAAGATCCTAAATGGGGATGATTGATAACGCAATACAGAAGTCTGTAAGGCCAACGCGATCCTGGTCGGCATTTGTCTAATATTACTGAGTTTTTTTCGGGGGGGGGGGATTTGCGCTGAACTCTGATTAAACGATTCGATTTCGATCATTCGATTTGTGTGGTGCTTTGAGAACGGAGAGAATTGAGAAATGTCCAGTTTATTGGTTCTTTTTATCGGAGTACTCTGGAGAGAATACCTTTACTGGAAGCCTTTGATCGAACGAAAAACAACTGAAACTTGCGTTGCATTTATAAACCTGCATATCTATATTATAACGATTATTAAATCACAGCTTGTCGCAGGGGTGACCAATTTCGGCGTTTTTCTTATCAAGAGTTTAATGACTCGAAGTTTAGACAATAGTATATTTTCGGGATGGGTAAGACGTTGGGAAATAGACTATATCGATCGAGCCGACCAATGTCACTGGCTGAATCGCCTTCATGTGCGCGTACAACTGGGTTGTCAAAGCTGTACGGTAATAACGATGTACCCATTGGCTTCTGACATCTTCATGTTCTAATTTAGCATGATTTATGACTTTCAGTTGATAAATAAAGCCCATTTACGCGATGTTTGGACTTTGTTTTTTGGGGTTCATAACTCAAGAAATGGACAAAAAGAAACGATCATTCCTTATGATTAAACGTTCGCGACCCAAATAAATAAATAGTGTTTGTCGTCCTCTACTTCCGCGAACAAAGACTTAAAAACTAAAACTGGTAGACATATTATTTTTCTGGCATAAAAGAGGGCGCATATTATTGAAATGCAGGTAGCAATTGACACACTTTCCAGGTCAAATGCACTTATGTCATTAAATTTTTTATTGACTAATGAATTACGTAATGCAAAGAAAACGTCATAAGCCACGCCTCCCTCAAATTTCATTCAACTGTTCACTTCACGTAAAAGTTACGTTCCGTGGTAGGTGGAAGTAGGCCATCAGTATTACATTGTATTTTGGTTTTGACCGTTTCCCGAGGACTGAAAAACACAGTTTGTCAAAGTGGAGTTAGATATAAAGCCAGATGACATGAAATTAGTTGAATTCAATATCAAAATTGCCGTATTCGTCGTGGCCAGCCATTGTTTACAATCGATTTGGGTAAAACGATGAACGCAGACGATCACCCAGTGTGCGTAAAAATTGAAATGTCAAATAAATACAGCTGTGAAGAAAAAGAAAAATTGACCCACCACGGTCATTTAAATATTTTATAAATAATTTCATGGTGATAAATTAGTAATATAAATTTCTTTTTCTTTTTCAGATTTAGAACGTTCCAGTTTTCTAACTTCTATTGATTTGACACCATGTTGCAAGACTGGTATTTTAGGGGCGTGGCTGGGGCGGACCTAATTGTGTTTTTTTCGGTTCATTGAGTTATGAAAAGAAAAAACAGAATCGTGTGAGCCAATCGTTTTATCTGAAAACGCATGAACAGAAAAAAAGTTTAATGATATATGCTACAAGCCGTTGGTTCATCACGACGACGTCTTTTCACATTTGCAGACATTTCGCCGAGGTGTACACTCCGTCCCCTTGGTTTCAATGTGCCTACTAGCACATAGAATACATTGGAACCCAGGGGACGACTTTACTGTAGCCGGGGTGGACACTAAGTGAAAAAACCAACATCAATTCAGGTAGATTCAAATGATTTAGTGTTGGGCGTAGAAGGATGGTTTCCTGTACAAATGTACTATAGATTCTAATGTACATCCCTCGATCGAATTTGAACCTCTTATGAAAAAATACGGATCTAACAGATTTCGCTGGGATTTTGAATTTTTTTGTTGAAGGGCAAGTGATCAAGTCGGAATACAACAACGATACATTAACTACTGCGATTTGGACAATTCTAGGCGATTATTTATATGCCTTTGCCTTTTTCTCTTCACATTTATTCGACACAATAAGAAGATTTTGTATTCAAACTCACTTTTTTGTTGTCCAAAGCTCGAAAATATGCAATTTCTAGGATTCGTGGTGCAATCATGGGATTCGCTGTCCATACGGCGAGTTTCTCTGTTTAATCCTTTACCCAACGAATCGGCCGCATCCGCCCGCGTAATATGCAATTTCAGCAGTTCAAAAAACATTATTTTTCAAAACAATTCAACAAAACCATATCATGTGACCCCTCGTTGGAACGAGCTCGTCGAGCTCGTTCCAACGAGTGGTCACATGATATGGTTTTGTTGAAATTTTTTGAAAAATTTCAAAAAATGATATTTAAAATAATGAATTTTGATATCGTCTGCGTTGGGTAAAGGGTTAAATCGTATTTTTGTTGTCGAACGCAAACGAAGGCTAGGTCATTTTACAGAAACAACAAACATATGGAAAGGTATAGGTACCAATATATTTACCTTTATCCAGTAGTGTGACTATCTTTCGAAGTCCTGTTCGTAAACAGTATCTGTTACATCCCATTAAATGAAAAAATAGGTCGCACAATATGGGGAGGGGGCGGGGGGAGGGGGGCCCGCTAAATTTTTTGTACATGTTCTTCACTGCTCCGAAATATCAAAAATTGTATGATGTGCCGGCGTGGTGTAAAACAAGAATGACAACGCAGCGTTGCTGTGCCGGGGTGGTGTAAAACAAGAACGACAACGCAGCGTTGCTGTGTATGATGTGCCGGGGTGGTGTAAAACAAGAATGACAACGCAGCGTTCCTGTGTATGATGTGCCGGGGTGGTGTAAAACAAGAATGACAACGCAGCGTTGCTGTAAGTGACAACGAGGTTTCTGGGTGACGTGGGAATAGTCTCAGCAGCTGTAACTTACTCATTCTTCTTTCTTTATTATAGGTTATTTTTGGACAGAACATATTAATTTATTATTTATTTCAGCATCTAATTTATTGTTTAGGTTTAACTTATTTATTTCAGTTGCAGCTTTCAGGTGATTTGCGTTGTGTTATACTGCGTTTGCTTGCATCTTTTACTTGGATGGGGTTAAGTCTGTTCAAGTTTCGCTTCAATTGTTTGAGTTGCCTCGGTTCAGTTTGACGCGGGAAAACTCTATTGTTTTGAGTCTGGCTGGTTTCCTTTTTTCTTGATTGTCACTCCTGGTCGTCAGACATTGATCCTTGATCGAAATTTGTATATTGTGGAGGCAATTTAATATTTTCAAAAGATCCGAGTCATTCTGAATTGGATCTCATTCTCATTGTGATGATGTAAAGATTTGTTGTGATCGATGTACCATTTCTTCTTGACATTTCCATCTGTGATATTTTAGTGTAAATAAATAAATATGTATATAAGGTGAATTGAAGACAGATCCATTTTATTTTTATCGGGAGATGGCTCGATATGTTTCAACCCACCACTCTGCGATAATGGCGCCCAACGTGGGGCTCGAACCCACGACCCCGAGATTAAGAGTCTCGTGCTCTACCGACTGAGCTAGCCGGTAGAGACTTTTCTTCAGATGACGAATCTGAAGAATTTTATTGTATTGTTCCTCAATATCAAACTGTACAACCAACAGTTGTTACTGAGGAAAGGTTTGTCTCGCCCCAGCCTGGTGACGACCAACGTTTGGTGGCAGAGACAGGGTTCATTTCTCCAGGTGGTGATGACCACAATGCCGAAATTCAGGTAAATAAAGGAAATGAAGCCCAGGTTGCAGATGAAGAAGATCATGAAGACACAAGAAGTCTTGATGTTGGTCATCGGGTTATCTCTGATGTATTATCTAGTGATAATAGTAATCAAACCCAGTCCGGATTTGAAGCAGAGAATGTAGAGAGTGATGTTCCAGTCCTCCCTGAAGCAACCAATGAAGTAGTCTCTAGTAACAGAGTTCCAATTCCAGTACCACGAAGATCTCAAAGAGACAGAAAACCTCCTGCTTGGCTTCGAAAAGATGAGTATGTGTTAAGCCAAGTTTTTGAACCTCAAGAAAGTAAGTCCTCCACTGTAAATAAAACAGAGCTTTTAAAGAAACTTACAAACAAGCAGGTATTTTCAAGTATGTCACCGGACATGCTTCATACAGTATTTAGTTCCATACTTGAGTGATTTTAATCTTGTGATTGTTTTTTTTATGTTAATAGTATTTTAGCTTCACGTGTGTCTTCAGATGATATTTCACAGGAAGATATCCAGACTATGGTGAAAGCTTTTCAGAAAATGGGTGTCAAACCCAAGGCTGACACACCAGAGCAATTTCAATCTTGGTTACAGGGTTTCAGCCAACAATCAGAAATTAAGAGCGAGCCTGTTGATGAACCTCAACCCAAAATAATTGTTAAAAATCCTTTAAGAATTTCAGTTTTTTCAGGTGATCCTAAGGGTGAGACCACATATGATCTGTGGCGATATGAAGTAAAATGTCTCATTTCAGAAAATCATAGTACATCTGAAATTTTACAATGTATGAGAAAATCATTAAAAGGTGAAGCGGCTCGAATTGTTATGAGACTTGGTGCTCGGGCAACATGTGACGAAATCTTGAAAAAATTAGACAGCATATATGGAGTGATTGATACTAGGGAATCAATTTTGTCACAATTTTATAGCTCTTTTCAGGCTGATACAGAAGATGTTGTCAATTGGGGTTGTAGGCTTGAAGACTTATTAAACCGTGCTGTTGTTATGGGTGAAGTAAGGGTAGAGGAAACAGATCAGATGTTGAGATCAATGTTTTGGTCTGGTCTTCGTAGAGATCTCAAAGATATTAGTGGTTACAAATTCGACCAGACTAAAACATTTGATGAGTTGAGAGTTGCCTTACGCAAGCTAGAATTAGAGCACCATAAAATGCCTGCCAGCAATGTCAAGACAGCCTCTGTTAAGGTTATCCAATCAAATTCTTCTGAATTACAGGACCTCAAGAAAATGATTAATGAATTAAAATCTGATTTAGCAGAACTTAAAAGAGATAGACAGCTCAGTCAACCACCAATTAGTCATGTACAGCCTAATTCTTATTTTAACCGAGCACGTGGTAGAAGAGGTGGTTTTAGAAATTATAATTCTAGAAACAATAATACTTACACTAATGCTACTAACTCATATTCTGATTCTAACAATTTACAGAATGATAGATATTTCAGACATAGACAAACTGCACCTCATGATGATGGTGATAATTCTAATACTGGGAAATGTAGCCACTCTTCTGTGGTGGAATTCGTACCTCTAGCCACGCCCCTGGTTAGGAACATTACACTCAAATACAAATAAACTAAACCAAACAAGCGTACACATTGGCGTGTGTATACAACAACACATCATGCAAACAATTTGAAGAAGAGAAATTGCTAACGAAACAGAGTTCGGTGGATGAAATGAAGTTCTTTGAAACTGTGGCAATTTGAGTAAAAATATTGACAACTGAGATTTCGGTCTTGTCGAGAAGCCTCACTTGAGAACGACATTTGATAAGGTTCCGCTCCACAATTCGTAAAATTCTAAACATAGGGCATATGTTGAAACTAATGCCATGTAAATTGAAGATATGTTTTTAGTATCAGATATATGATTTTATCATATGACTCGTCCGTTTTGTTCACTTTAAAACATTTGATATTTTGTTTTCATATTACTCAGTGATAAATAAAGCCTTCCGTCAATTTCATTGGTCAATTTCCAAACTTGACAATTTGATTGGCTGAACAAAATAAAACTGGGCCACATTTTCATAATTTACATAATTAGAGTTGGGAGCTTTCACTGGTCAATTTCAAAACTGGACAATTTGATTGGCTAACAAAATACAACTGGGTGTCATTTGCATAATTTCAATAGGGAGAATTTACGTTATCTGTCCTATTTAGGGTGGGATATATTGTATTAATCTCTTACCTACAAGAAAAACGCCATTCATTTTTTTTTTATATTTTCACTTTTTGCTTCCAAAACATAGGTTATGACCCCTCATTGGAACGAGCTCGTTCCAATGAGGGGTCATAACCTATGTTTTGGAAGCAAAAATGAAAATTTTTAGCTATACGAGGATGTTTTTTCCAAGTGCCGTCTGCAACTCAAGTTAGGTGATGGGTTACAAAGTCATACTAAGTGGCTAATTTGTGCGTGTGTGTGTCATATGATAAATAGAATATGAAATGAGTGTTTTTCTCATATAATATTTATGAAACTCGTCCGAATTTTCCCTTTGGGCTCGCCAGAGGCTCGCCAAAACGGAAAATTCTTAGACTCGTTTCATAAATATTATATGAGAAAAACACTCACTTCACATCCTCTATATATTAGGTTGTTTATTGGACAAGAGAATTTGAAGTTTTGGTCATAGAGTTGGAGTTTGATGTATAGGGGTAAATTACCAGAGGAATAATGGGAAACAGTGGCTTCGAGAAAGTGTCTTGGATCGAAAATTTTTTCATGCAATTTTGTAGGCTGAAGTATCGCATTTTGACAATAAGTTATTTCACCCACATTCAAATTGTTTATTTCTACTTAATCAGATAATGTTAGACGTTTTTAGTGGATATGGGAACTGTAATACATGTTATGGGTTAGATAACTAAGTTAAAGAATATTCGCATTTGAAGAGAGTGTATAGTATGTTATTTTGGGAAATACCTGGACACGTGTGGAGCGGAACCTAACTGAATGTGCTACGCAACACAGAAAATTAATTTATCACAGCTGGATGACATAGACATGGGTATCAAGGGGCGTTCTTTTGTTACACTGGTCGGTCCTCTAGAGTATAATAATAATAATAATAATATGGTTTAAAGCCGAGTTTTCACTGAACGTGCTCACGGGCTTTACAATAAGTACATGACATCTAATATGAATATGTAACTAACTAGATATTATGGCGGGATAGGCTAATTTAAACAGATGGGTTTTCAGTGACTTTTTGAACGAAACTATGTCCTGGACGACCTTCAGGTGATCGGGCAGTTGGTTCCACAAATAAGGTCCAGCTACACTGAATGCTCGATCACCGGCAGTTACAAGGTATCCAAGGTTGTATACCAGATTGTTGGCTGACGAAGATCTAAGAGCTCTGACAGGTTCGTAACACTGTATAAGAGAGTTCAAATAACCAGGTGCAATATCTAAACGAGATTTAAAAGTTAAAAGAAGGACTTTGAAATTAATTCGCTCCCTTATGGGTAACCAGTGTAGATCTTTCAGTATAGGTGTAATATGACAAAATTTCTTATTCCTTGTTACCACTCTAGCCGCGCAATTTTGAACATTTTGAAGTTTCTTCAATAGATGTTGTTTGCAGACATATAACAGAGAATTGCAGTAATCAAGACGGCTAGTTACAAGGGCGTGCACAAGCTGCTTGGTCGTCTCCTCATCGATCACGTTCCGAACTCTGCCGATATTGCGCAGATGATGGGAAGCGGATCTGCAGACTTGCATCACATGCGCATCTGCAGCCAAATTCCCATCTATGATGCAGTATCCCAGATTGCGGACTGCTATCGACGGTGAGATGATACTGTCTTCAATATGTAAACTGAGTTTAGAAACTTTGGAAAGTTGACAGGGTAGTCCTATGTACATTATTTCAGTTTTATCAGCATTAAGTTTTAAGAAATTTTGAGTCATCCAGTTTCTGATATCGGATGCACAGTTCTCGAGAATTTGAGTATGGTTCGTCCTCGGCAGTCTACAGCTAAGTCGCCCTCTTCCGATTTTGCAACGTGTGGTGCCCGAGTAGAATAGACCCAAACACTCCACTGTGAGGGGTAAGGAACTCCGTAAAGTAGCTCCGGTAGCCAGGTTGGTAAAGTTTAGTGTTGCATCAGCTGGCTGTCCACCTCTAGGGATTTACTAGATCGGGATATACTGATCTTTATGTTGGGCGAGTTGTTGGATACTAAATTTCAAATCTCCTTTTCTCAACGTTGATATTTGAAGAAAATGAAACTTCAGAGTAACGGTTTTGGTAGCAAACTGAATTTTTCTGCACCACAAAGTCTCGGGAATATCATTCTCAGATCCGATTACGGCTTTAAAAACTGAGTCAAAAAAGAAAGTATAATAAACTCTGAGGAGCAATTTTCTTAGTATTATCGACTTTAATCCAAAACAAATTATTGTAAATTCATATTTCGAGTCTAGCTGTATGAATTTGCATAATTTCATGTTCTTAATGTTACCAGCGTCACGCCAGGACGTCAAATAGTGCCCACAGTTACTCCGAACTCAGCAGCGAGCTCATCTGGAGGTATCCCAGGCTCATGCATACCAATGGCACGCAACCTCAGATTTTCGGTTAACCTTGGCATGTTTTAAAATGTGGGAAGATAAAAAATAGCATGTTTTCTCAATAACCCAGGCTCTCCAGCACAACATAACACAAAGAAAATCGTCGGTCATCCATTCAATTTGACATTCTCGGGAAGCACGTGTTATTTTAAAATCCGTAGCAAACTTGTATACGGTTGGGTGGACAACAACAACATGACCTTAAACTCTTTGCACGACTTCTTGTCCACAAACATGCAACATTAGAACTATTATATTTCATCCTTTGTGCTATTTTTTCACATTTGTTTCTATTATAGTTTCTTTTGTGACTCAGTATACAACTATAAGAGTAATCATTTCTGAGTATTCCCAATAAACACAGAGAATATATCACGGGGGTATAGTGATTGAGCTTTATTTACCCTGCCGCTATAGTATTAGTTTGAATCCCAAGCCCAAATTCTACTCTATTTTACACTTGTCGCCCCGTTGAGCGGGCGGAGCGGGACATCCTTAAAATTACTATAGTAAGCCTGTAGAAGACGAAAAGAGAGATATTAGTCAAGAATGGGTTATAGTATCGCAACAGGGGCGTATATGAAAGAGTAGGCGTAGCGCATTACGGCTCACATATGAGCACTAGGTAATCAGAACACATCTGGATTTATCGTGTCCATATATTTGATTGGAGTTATTCGAATCCCTTAAAAGTGGTACTTATTAAAAATATCGGTAAAACCATTATACAGATAACAACGCAAGTCATTGAAACTATTATTATTTGGTAAGATAATATAAAAACCTTATAAGTTTTCCATATTTCGCCTGAAACTTCGAAAAATCAATTTCACCGATCATCATTTATATGTATTCCGTAAATGGATATTAGTTGGCGTATGTGGTCTCTTTTAAATAAAAGATTGAGTTATTTTACAGGCGTGCTTATTAATTTGGAGAACACCCGTTCGACGTAATATTCCTCAGTCGTCATAATATGCCCTGGTTGTCAACGATGGAGAATTGCTGCCCCCAGCCAATCGAGTTAACCGCTTCTGGCCGACCGACCAGTGCTACGAAAGAACGCCGAAGAACACATGATAAGTCACGAATTTCACCTAGCCAGAATGCGCGAGGCTACCGGGATGATTCCCACGTCACCCAGAAACCTTGTTGTCACTCAGAGCAACGCTGCGTTGTCATTCTTGTTTTACATCACACATCATACCATTTTCGATATTTCGGAGCAATGCAGAGCATGTAACCTGGCCGTCTGGATTGGGAAGATTTTCCGCCGTGAGTATAAGCATAAAAGTCGATTTGAAAAACACGAAGTTTTGAGAAAAAGCAACTGGAACAAGAGCAAAGCCAAAAATTCAGCGGACCTTCCCGTCTTGTGCGGCCTATTTTTTTCATTCAATGGAAAACAACTGATACTGTTTACGAACATGACTTCTAGGGATAGTCACACTTACTAGATAAAGGTAAACGTAATGGTAGGCATCTTTCCATGTGCTTGTCGTTTCTGTAAAACGCCTTATCCTTCGTTTGCGTTCCTCAACAAAAATACGATTTACACAGAGAATCTCGTTGTACGCACAGAGAATCCTATGATTGCACAGCGAATCCTTTAAACGATTGAACAGTGTGATCATGATATACATTTTGTAACCTGGCACTGCAGTTACATCAGTAAATATTATTACCACTCAATCTATAAGTTACTAGTCTATTAACATAAGTTTGGAGGCCCGTTAAAACTCCATAATTTCAGTGACGTCATTCGACGAAGCCAGGCCACGGGCGATAATGGTATAAATAGCCATTAGCGGCCCGCGGCCTGACTATTTTTAGATTCCATGGTCTAATGAATTACTCCCAATCGGACGACGTCCCTTTGTATTTCTGAACTGAAGTCGAACACACGATCGAAACAGAAATATCGAACCGACTTTAGTGATTATTTCTGTGCTGAAATGAAGCACTATCAGATGGAAACAAGTTTCATTGCACTGTGAATCGGTCACACTGTAAGTATACTGATAAAATCATCGTTCGTTCGTTACAGCGGCCTGGTAATAATAGTAAATAACATGATTGTTGTCAGGCATCATGATTCATTAGCGGCTCTGCAGCAATGATGAACAGCCCTTGGGCTTATTAATGGTCCTCGACTTCGTCTCGGGCCTTTAATAAACCCTCGGTCTGTTCATCATTGCTTCAGGGCCGCTAATGAACCATAATGCCCCCCCCCCCCCCCAATCATGTTATTGTTATATTATTACCACTTTTGCGAGTGTTCCTAGCACATTAACGATTTTTTACTGGCGTTGAAACCTCGTAATGCTCAACAGGTACAAGTCATGTGACATGTTGGGCCGTTATTGACTATAACAGCCCACCACGTCAATAACAGCCTGACACGTCTAAATATAGACAATGACGTCACATATCTCAGCTGATCAACAATATATTTCCCAGATTTCCATTTGGATCGAAATTCAATTCGGATTTTTTTAATTTGTAAACACAATTAACACATTTGTTTCAAGTGTTTCCCTTTGTGTCACGGATAGATAATGTATCAAATATAGGAAGCGATACACACAAAGTAAATGATGACATCTTTGATGAATAAACTCCTTGCTTAAAGTTCGGATTTCGAAGATATATTTCATCATCTAACTTTCCAAATTTCGTCGTTGACTGATCAGACGATAATCATGTTACCCGGTTTGTTTGTCAATAAATCAGACGATAGTGTCGCTGTTTTTTATTCTAAAACGTCAAACTTTATTTATTTATCTTATTTCCCATATAATTTAATCATAATGTACTCGGTGTACGAAAGTGGCAATAATATAAATAACATGACTTTGTCGGGCATTACAGTGTATCAACGGCTCAACGGAAATGGTTAACAGCCCTTGAGCTTATTAGCGGCCCTCGATTTCGTTGCGGGCCGCTAATAAACTCTTGGGCTGTTAGCCATTTCTGTTGAGCCGTTAATAAGCCGTAAAGCCCTTCAAACTCATGCTATTGTTATAAAAAAAACTAGAAAAGGTATGTGTCATTTATGTTTGTTTAAACGGGCTACTGTTTGCCAGATTGTTTTAATTGAGTTATTTCAGTGTTAAAATATCCGAGAACATGCACAGGCACTTGACCTTAGTTTACACAGTGCACTTTGCATTTAAGGATCAAATGAATGATAGGCTTTTATAAATATCAAGGTCTACATGTTTGAATGTAGATTGGGGGTGGGGGTGACGACTCTATATCAGAGCCCCAGGAAGTGAAGCAGTGATTGTTTGCTATGGTAAACAAGCTTTGTTTTACTGGTAAAACAGGGTCCGGTAACCACTGGCTGGATGGGAGTCTTCTAAAATGGGCAACATGGTTATGAACGGTTGGACTTGACTTTATAGCCATGTTGCAGCCACGATTAGCCATTGTGCAGAAGTGTGTGATCATTGTTGGCTTTTGAGCTTCCGATCACACTGAAGTGTTTATAGAGTGTTTTCCCCAAACATGGGGTGGTGTCATCCTAACTGTGACAACGCTGATTCACTATTCGCCATATTCTTATGTATCATTGGGCAACTGGTGACCCATAGGGATATTGCGAATAGGAAGTATTAGGGGGTCCTTTGGTCGCTGGGGTTCCATCAGGTCTCCCAACTCCTTTACCCAAGAGCTCCTGGGCGTCACATATTTTGTTGGGTGTCAGAAGATGGATCCATCCTTTTACTTTTGGTTCAATTTATCAATAGATATTTGGTGTTTTGTTTGGTATGTTTTAGTTGAGGCACTGGTATCTCGATTTACATAGGTGGAATACACTTTTTGTGACTTGTTGAATTAATTAAGTGGATCCTGTGATACGGACAATTTTAATTTTTCATTGTGTTGGGAGAGTTCTATTTGTTGTTTTATTATTGTGTTGCAGTTAGTAATTGCCACAGTTTGTTATGGGTTGAAATAGAAAGGTGATGACCAGAAGCAGTAAATCCATTGATTCAAATTTTGCACAGTACTGCTGCTAATAGTAGTGATATTGATGAAGACATTAATCATTGTAAAATGAATGGGTTAGATCAGAAAGAAATATCTGATGAAATGAGAATAGAAGCAGGTGGGCAGGAAATGCCTGAAAATGACATAATTGCAGAGTGTAGAAAGTGGAGCTCTGATGAAAAATTAGATCAACTGTTAACCAGATTACATGGGACGGCTGGCGATTTTGCATTTGGACAGCTACCCAAGAGGGCTCGTTCAGATTATAAATTGTCATGTAAAGAATTATAGAGTAGATTTCACATCATAGAAACTAGAAAAAGTTCTTGTGCAAAATTCAGTCATCGAACACAGAAACCAGGAGAAAGTGCTGAAGACTTTGCTTCAGAACTAAAGCGTCTGTATGATAAGGGTTATGTAAAAAGAAATGCTAGAACCAGACAAGAAGACTTGCTTAGATGGTTTGTAGATGGATTATCAGATGATAAGGCTCACTTTGAAATTGAATTTCATAAAGAGCCCGATTCAGTTGAGACAGCAATACAACATGTTGTGTCATTTTTGGAGACAAGGAAGAAACCTGCTAATTATGACTATTATGACAAGAAAAATAGACGAGTAAATCGTTTGGCTGAAGGTTCTTTCAGGTAAGGATTCCGAGTCGCCCAAGTATTATGATAAGTTATGTAAAAGGAAATCTTTGTTGAGAAATGTTAATAAGAAAAATTTTAACAACAATGGCAACAGGGAGAAGGAAACTGAGGTGAATAATACCCAGGATTCCAGGTCAGGAAAGTTAGATAAGGTGAGCGATGCACTTGTTACAGGAGAATATTACTAAAATGCCAGCTCACCAGCCGAGGGGCATTTCTAGGAATTTTTCATGTTTTAAATGTGGTCAGCCAAACCATTTTGCAAGTCAGTGCCCGAATGCTGTGCAACCTACTCCGTCTCTTGGAATACCTTCCAAGTACCCTAGTCAACCCGACAAACATGACAAACCCACCTAATTTCAACCAATTGAACCAAGGGCTCATATGCAGACTTAGGAGAGACTGGAATCTTAGAAAATCCCATGATTTTAAATGTGAAACTTATAATTTTCAGCCAGGAATGAGCAGAGTGTTTAATGGTAAAAGGGAGCAGACCAATGAACTGGTTCAGTCCCCAGGCTGTTCTGTGTCATCAAACTAGAACGGATCAATTCAGATGGCCAAGGGCCGGTCCATGGGGATTTCTGGCCATATTGATGTGTTCAAGTTGGTATACCAGACAGAGTGAGAAAAGTAAGAGCAGCTGATCAATATGTTGTACCAGGTTATTGTGAAACAAAGATGTTGAATCACAAAGAACTCTAGAAGAGTGCAAGATAATTGCTTCTACTTTGAAAAAGTATAAGGATGTGTTTTCAATGGATGAAATGGATCTTGGGCGAACTCATTCTAGCTACCCATGCCACAGATACTGGCAATGCTAGGCCAATAAAGCATGCACCAAGGCGTGTGCCACATGCTTTTGCTCAAGAAGAGAAGGAGATGATATTACAAATGGAGGAAAAAGGTACAATTCGAAAACCATTTTCACCATGGGCAAGCCCATTGTCCTTGTGAGAAAGAAGAATGGAAAATTAAGAGTATGTGCGGATTACCACAAGGTTAATAGGGTAACTAAGAAAGATGCATATCCTTTACCAAGAATTCAAGACTGTTTGGATGCAGTTGCTGGAGGAACATTATTTTCGACACTTGACCTTACTTCTGGGTTTCATCAAATATCTGTGAAAGAGTGTGATATACCCAAAACAGCTTTTGTGTCGAAATACAGACATTTTGAGTATACCTCTATGCCCATGGGATTGGTCAATAGCCCACCAACATTTGAGAGGGTGATGGAGGTAGCGTTACAAGGGTTACAAGGGACAAAATGTATTCTATATTTAGATGATATAATTATATTTGTGAGCTCATTTACAGAGTTCATTGAACGACTGGAAGAATTTCTTGAGAGAATAAGGCTAAGTGGTCTTAAACTTCAACCAGCAAAGTGCCAGTTACTGAGGAATGAGGTGACTTTTCTAGGGCATGTAGTAGGGGAGGAAGGCATAAAGCCTAATCTTGATAATACTGTTAAATTAATGCAAATGAACGAACCTAGGAATAAATCCGAAGTAAGAAGACTTTTGGGACTTCTGGATATCACTGACGTTTTGTGCAGTATTTTTCAGAAATCGCTAGACCATTAGTAGAGCTTACGAAGAAAAATAAGACTTTTGTATGGTCCAAGAAGTGCCAGATATCATTCGATCAGTTGAAGAAATTGTTAACAAGTCCACCTTTGATGTCACTCCCCTTAGAGGATGGTGAGTTCATCCTAGATACAGATGCAAGTGATCATACTATAGGTGCTGTACTTAGTCAGATACAATATGAAAATGAGAAAGTTATTGCTTTTGGCAGTAAGTCTATGAATAAGTCAGAGAAAAATTACTGCATCACTGATAAAGAACTATTAGGAGTGAGATATTTTACCGAGTACTACCGACAATACTTGTTGGGAAGAAGATTCCGAGTGAGAACAGACCACCAAGCAATAGTATGGTTGTTCACGCTTTAAGAACCTAAAGCTAGAATAGCTAGGTGGATTGAAATCCTAGGCTATCAAGTAACAATTTGTATGTAGAATAGAGGGCAGGAAAGAAACATTGCAATGCCGATGCAATGTCCTGATGCATCACACCAAGACGTGTGATTGTATGGAAATAGATAATTTGGAACTACTTAAGCGAAAGGAGGGTATGTCATATTAATCATTGAGAATTGTGAGATTGATCCACTCCATTTTGCCTGGCAGTGGCAACTGAACTCGGTCTGGAAAGTTTTTGGTGTGTCAATCTCGCAATTTAACAATATGCCTTTGGATCACGAGTCGATGTGATAAACTGGTGATGCCTAAGATCTCATGGCGTCTGATGTAGTTGTACTTAGGTATATCTAGTACCGGCTTTAGAGTTTATTGTAATCTTGCGCGAGCTTGATTTGTTTGTCGCGAGAATCGTAATTACCATGATAGTTTGGTTCTCTTGCCTATAGAGCCAGGAATTTTTTCACCGTGCTTATGTGTGTGTGACGAGCACATATTTCTATTTGAATGCTGAGCACGCTGAGTTTGACTCATTGCAACTTGTCTGACAGAGGTCTCTAAACCCTATCTGACGAGTTGCAGTCAGTCGAACTCACAATCTCATATATGATATCTAAATATGTGAGATCGTGAAAAGCAGGAAAAGCTCGTGTATATAGTTATATATATTTATGTAGAAAGCGTCTCGATAATATGGAGACCACTGAGTGTTCATGGTAACTGATGTAGTTGTATATAGTTGTATATAAGGCAGACCCTAAAATGTTTTTGTCTTGATTCTAGCGACTTTAGCTGAAGGTATGGATGAATTTAAAACACCCGACGGTGGAGCTTATCCACCTGTATGTGGGTTGCCATGAATTGCCTGAATATCCCTGTTATCAATTAATGTTTTATCTTGCCATAAGTAGCCATTCCGAAACTCGTGTGGCCCTAGTCACCTCTGTTGTTGTGCTATTTGCGACTGAAGCAATTTTATATATTCGTGTAAGCGAAAGTATCTCAGTGCGGTGTCCCCGATAGTTGTCAAATACATACTGCTTTACCGGCATATCATATGGTTTTCTTTTTAAATAAGTTCAAAGGAAGTGGGGATTGGATTACAAATTGTATATACCCAGGGGCAACATTGATCGCTGTGCTACACTTCATTAACATCTTTGTTAGCCCTTTGCCCAGTAAGCTCCCAAGTATGGCCCCAAAAGACTCTGAAAGAATGCAGCGATTAATTCATTGACGCCAAACTGTGATTTCCTCTGAATCCCCCCCCCCCCCCCTTCTGCTTTGACGACTTTCGATTCTTCCTTTTTAAAGGGGGGGGGGAGGACGTAAGGATGAATAACGAAGGGGGATTAGTTTCACAACGGTTTCCTCTTTTTATCCCTTTTCCTCTCTTTTTTCACTTCATAGCCAGTACTACAATTGATGTATGTAGAGAGATACGTCTCAACAACACTTTTGCTTGTGTCGTTGAGTGCCATATTGGGAGTGGCATCGATGGGTTATGAGAACCCAAAATGTAATAGTTATGTTCGAGCTTTTATCACTGCCTTTCTCTCTTCCAAAATCTTACTTTCAAATATAAGTTCAATTCGGTACTGTTTAAAAGCCCCCAACCCACCTTTGAACTAAAAACGACTACTAGTTAGCGTAGGTACATGATCATTCAGCGAATTGGATGACCTGCCGGCAAGGCGAATGGCTACCTGATATATTTAATGAATTGATTTGTGGGGTGGCTTTTCGACTTGTCTGTTGATCATTGTCAGGTTGTGTGAGTACATAGGTTTTACAAAATCAAACGTGACTTGTATGAACGACAACGGATCTGATCATATTTGAAGATACCTACAACATCTCAGTTGCTGGGCTGACCACCGAAAACCCAGCCTCATTTAAATGTTATACATACATCTTGTACATATTGTTTATCTTTATATTTTGACTTTTTTCTGTTTCTTGCATGTATCCTTCAGCTCAGCAATTTCTTCTCAATTTACAATTCATTACCATCAATCTTCCAGAACCATCTCGAATACCTTCTGCTTTCATTATGAACGCATGTTTCTAAATGTGATCTTGACTAGCACCTATATCCGAGCAGCAAGTTTTTCATATCACTCACAGATTACTTGATGTGTTGCCTAGAGTTATACCGTGCTCGGATAGGTACTTTTAGCACAAAAGTTTATGCTTGCAGCTTAAAGTTTAGGCTCTTGAAAGACCAATCTATCTGTGTTTTCAATTATCTGCGACTACGCCTCTATGGATTTGCGCTGGACGGAAGTTTCACTATTATGGTTGCTTTGTTTCTTTGTCAATACATCGTATCTCTCGACTCAAGTTGTAATTGGCCACTTTATAACCATCGAATGGTAAGTTGTGTAAAAGTCAAGCAGTATCCATCTAACAAGCCCAAAGTCCCGAATGTCAATTTCTCGCAAAAAAATTCATTTTCAACCTCTGTGGTAATTCTATTCATTTTTTACTTATCTGTATTATTATTATTGTCAGGTGACATTGAACTAAATCCGGGTCCTAACTCTGTTAATTCCGAGCACGACCAGAACACCTTCAGGTTTCTCCATGTCAATATTCAGAGTTTGAAACCCAAAATAGATCTTGTCCAATGTGAATCTGTATCCTTCTATATTCTTGCTCTCACAGAGACTTGGCTATAAAACAATGACTCTACAACAGATATCATAATTCATGGGTTCCATGAACCACTGCGTTATGACCGTCCAATGAGAGGTGGTGGGGTGGCCTTGTACATTAGAGAGGGCATTTCATTCCGACATAGACCAGACCTTGAGACGCCGAATACTGAGTGTTTGTGGGACGAAGTATTCATAAAACGTAATAGGTCGTTACTATTCGGGGTATTCTATCGTCCACCCATCAGTCCTCAAAACACTTGGGATGCCATATCGTCCTCTATTGAAAGAGCAAGGGACACTCGAGTTGAAGACATAATAGTTACCGGCGATTTTAACGATAAGCTGGGCCATGCAAGAAATACCTTTTCTGAAATAATCAGTTATTATAATCTTAGACAGCTTGTGGGTGAGCCAACATGCTTCACTGAGTCATCTGCCTCGTTGATAGATCTCTTTGCGGTCAGCAGTACAGTCAACGTAAAAACTTGTGAGGTCTTAGAACCGATTATCCCTGACATGATCCGCTACCACTACCCAATTGCATTGGAAGTGGAGCTTATTGTGCCACGATCCCGCACTGTAAAGAGACGGATTTGGCTGTATTCCCAAGGCAATTATGATGCATTAAATGCCGCGCTCTCTCGCGAAGATTGGAATGCACTTTTTGATATCTCATGTCTTGATACAATAGTTTCAAAATTCACCGATAATTTACTCGATATTGCATCCGAACATATACCAAACAAATATATTACTTCGAGGTCGAATCAGCCGAAATGGATGCATAACCAAATACGACTACTGATAAGACAAAGAAAAAGGCTATATCGCACAGCCAAACGGACTGGCCATCCGAATGCATGGGCAAAGTATAAAATTAAAGGAATGAAGTTGTATCAGTTATCAGGAAGGCAAAAACTTTATACTTATCCAAAGTTCAGTCCATTTTAAAAAGTAACGAAACCCCAAGCTCACAGTGGTGGAAAACGTTACAAACATTTTTCAGTGGCCGTCGCCAAGCAGAGATTCCTGTTATTAATTACATGAATGAAGTATGCACCTCGAATGTCGAAAAAGCCGAAGTGCTTAATGAATACTTTTGTTCAATCTCAACAGTTGACGACTCAAACGTTTCCTTGCCAGACGTCATAGTCCATCCTACACGAACAATTGATTGTTTAACCCTTCACTGCAGCGAGGTGTACGAAGCACTGCAGTCACTGAAGGTGTCCAAAGCATCGGGTCCTGATCTTGTCAGCCCACGTCTTCTTAAAGAATGTAAAGTCTCTTTATGCGAACCACTATCGATTTTATTCAATATATTGCTAAACAATTCGTATTTTCCGTCATTGTGGAAAAGGGCTAATGTCTCACCAGTTTTGAAAAAACACAACCCGCGAACGTAGTCAGTAACTATCGTACCATATCTCTGGTTAGTTGCCTTGGTAAAGTCTTTGAAAAATGTATCTTTAAACGATTATGACAATTCCTGGAAGACTCGAGCGCTCTTAGCCAATTTCAGTCAGGTTTTACACCAGGTGATTCTACGGTCCTCGAGCTAACTGATATATATGATAAATTCTGTAAAGCGCTCGATGAAGGAAAAGAAGTTAGGGTTGTTTTTTGTGATGTCAGTAAGGCCTTTGACAAGGTATGGCATGTTGGTCTTGTTCATAAGTTGGAGAGTATTGGTGTCTCGGGTGATTTGTTGCTGTTCTTAAAATCGTACCTCTCAGATAGATCCCAATGCGTAGTTGTGGGATCAGAGGCTTCCCAGTGGCGCCCTATAAACGCCGGAGTCCCTCAAGGTTCTATACTAGGACCCTTACTATTTCTTATCTACATTAACGACATAACCGAAAATTTACTCAGTAGCATACGCCTTTTTGCAGATGATACTTCGTTATATCTAATTGTAGAAAATCCAAATCAAGCCTCGAATTTAATTAACCATGATCTAGCTTTAATTGAGCACTGGGCAAAAACATGGTTAGTCGAATTTAATCCCCAAAAAACTGAGAGTACGGTTATATCGCGCAAAATGAACCCAACTGCCCATCCACCCTTATTTTTAGGTGGTGCTCAAATAAGTGAAGTCACTTTTCATAAGCACCTAGGGGTTGTACTAAATACAACATGTACTTGGACTAATCACATTGAATATATCTGTTCCAAAGCCTGGTCTCGATTAGACTTGTTGCGGAAACACAAATTCGAGCTTGATAGATATGTTTTAGAAAAGATATACTTTGCCTTTGTCAGACCTTTACTGGAATATGGTGATACTGTTTGGGATAACTGCTGGTCAGGACAAGTAGCCGACTTGGAAAAAATCCAGATTGGTGCAGCAAGAATAGTTACAGGAGCAACAATTAGTGCTAGTAAGTCATCAGTATACTCCGAAACATGTTGGGACACTTTACAAGAAAGACGCCGAAAACATAAGCTCGTAGAGTTTTTTAAAATGCATCACCACTTAACACCTCCTCATAATGCCAATAAAGTTCCACCTCTTATATCCTCAATAAACCCATCACTCAATATTCGAACGCGCCATAACCTCTGGGTTCCATTTTGTCGCACACAGTTATACCAATCCTCTTTCATTCCTAATGTAACTGATCAGTGGAATAACCTGCCTTTATCTGTTCGCGAGAATTCGTCACTGAGTATTTTTAAGACCTTCTTGAATGGTGGCAAACTCCGACCACCATCATTTTACAATGGCGCGAAATCTCGCACAGCTCAAATTTACCACTGTAGACTGGGGTTACACTGCAGCAGCCTTAATGCCCATTTATATGATAATCATCTCGCACCTAGTCCTTTTTGTCAGTGTGGTGAACTTGAGACTCCAGAACACTTCCTTCTTCATTGTCCATTGTTTCCTAACGCACGCAATAGAACCATCAATTTACTCCCTTTCACTATAGATACTACTACACTTCTTTTTGGCTCAGAATTTTTCAGTAACGAGGAGAATAGGCTAATTTTGGATATAGTGCAAGACTTCATCTTACAGAGTGGCTTTTTTGAAGCTGCTTAACCTTCATTAAGAATTCCTCTGTAGGTGTCCGCGCGATTAAGGCAAAGTACCATAATTTTACTATCTAGTTATTGATAGAGTATCTTAAATTCAAGATCTTATTTTCTATTCAACTTTATCTAAAGACAAAGCACCATGTATTCGGGATGGCATCTTCTTCTTCTCCTTCTTCTTTATTTTACTTCTTCTTCTTGTATCTTTTTACTCTTTGACTTCATCTTTTTATTCATCTATTTTTTTTTATCGGTTAGACCACTTCTGATTTCCCGTATGTGTAGTTTAGACAATCGCGTATATCGCTGCCTAAGGGTACTGAGCTTGTTGGTCAACTTATTCTAATCATGGAATTGGCATAAATCGTTTTTTTCAATTTTTTTTTCTCTGAAGAGCTGCCGGCACTCCCCAGCTGCACTTGCTGATGTAAAGGAAATTGAGCCATTATGTAATTGCAGGTGACTGTACGTATGCTTCTAGAATGCTCACGTAGTATGATGCGGGCCAGTGGTGAGCTTGTTCAATGTCAGAGACCCAACCAGATTCATTGGCCCGCTAGTGCTCACCCTCTGGGCTGCGATATACATGTTTCACCTGTTACTAGCTATCATTGCCATCATCTTTACAAAAAGTTCCATAAAACGTAGGAGACGATTCACATAAGCCTAAGGCTTCCTGTCGAATCCTAGTTCATCTATAAATCTAATTATCAATGTCATTGTTATCTCGTATACTGCTAGCAAAACTTCTTTTTGATAATATATTGTATTGCTATGTAATGTATACATATAACATCATCTTGAATAAATATTGTTTAAACTAAGTGTGGTTCCTGTAAGAAGTGCTTAAGGCGAACAGAAAAAATGAGTAGTTCTGACAATGTGCAAACAATTGATAAAGCAGATGTTTGCAAAAGTTTGGAAAAATTTCAGAAAATGACCACTAGGTCAAGTGATAAAGAAGGCAAAAACGAGACAATGTCTATGTGGGATACATGTAAATATAGTGGAAAGGCATTAAGAAAAATGCAGATAGATGATGCAGATATTGGATGTATTTTTGAGAAATCCGAGAAACAGGAGAAACCAGATTATTCAGAAATTATTTCCATGAGTCCAGCCATAAGGTACTACTGGCATATATGGCAATCACTTGAAGTTGAACATGGCTTGCTATATAATAAATTCTATAAGAAAAATGGGACAGGAGTATATCTTCAGTTTGTTCCTAAGGGATTGCAGAGAGAAATCATGTATGCTCTGCATAATAATTTACTTTCGGGACATTTAGGAAGTAAAACAAGAGAGAAGACGCTACAAAAATTTTATTGGCTCGATATTTGAGAGGATATTAATATATGGGTATCAAAGTGTGATATCTGTGTGCAAAATAAACCACTACTGAAGACACCATATGCACCACTTGGGTCCATGAATGTTGGCACACCACTTGATAGAGTATCGACCGATATATTGGGTCCATTACCCGAAACAAAAAGAGGCAATAAATACATTCTGTTATTCACAGATTATTTCACAAAATGGATAGAAATTTTTCCTGTGCCAGATCAGACAGCTATAACCTGTGCTGATAAATTGTTAAATGAAGTCATATCCAGATTTGGATGTCCGCTCATGATACATTCAGATCAGGGAAGGAATTTATGAGAGCAATATATTTCAAGAACTGTGCCAGTTATTAGAAATACGGAAGTCTCAAACAATGGCATATAATCCTAAATGCAATGGTCAAGTTGAGAGATTTAACAGGACATTATTAAGGATGATAAAGGCATATTTGAAGGGTGAACAGAGAAACTGGGATTTAAACGTAGGTTGTTTAGCTGCAGCCACACAGCATGAGTCAAATAGTTTTACTCCCAACATACTGATGATGGGTCGTGATGTGCGATTACCCACTGAACTTATATATGGGAGTCACACTAGTACCAATGAAGAAATACGTAGTTACGGTCAATATGTAGAAAAATTGAAAGATCGTATGCAACATGCACACAGGATTGCTTGAGAGAATCTTGGAAAGGCTGCAGTTTGCAGGAAGGAGCATTATGACACAAAAGTTAGTTTACATCGCTACAAAGCTGGTGATTCTGTGTGGTGTTTGAAAAAGGTCGACAAAATTAAGAAAGTAGAAAAAAAATTGGCACCTGTGTTTATTGGACCTTGTGTTGTGTTGGAGAAATTAAATGCCCTTACTTACAGAATACAGTTAGATAATTCTGGGACACAGAAGGTAATTTCACACACAACAAGTTGAAGCCGTTTGTGGGTGATACTATTCCCCAGCGGCGAAACTAGGCCCTGAAGAAATTCAAATCAGGAACGGATTTAGGGAAAAAGAAGTATTAATTATTTCAGTGTTTATTATTTATGTGTTCAATTGGATGTGCTTATTATTCTGGTGTTGTAGGGGGGTGCTGATATCCCATTTGTTTTTCGAAATGAATGTGTTTATTATTCTGTGTACTTTAAAAGAATAAAGAAATTTTGAAACAGTTGCTTTGTTAGCACAGATTTTTTTCTGAAGTGGTTTAAAAAGGTTTGAATAATTTCTAGGACACTCAAAATATTTTTTTCTCTCTTCCATTTCAGTTATGGCTAAAGTCAATTCAACAAGCATAACAGAGAGAGGGAGAGCATATAAAAACTTGAGAGGTACAAGCAACCAATACATTGCAGCTCGGAACAGGGCTATTGCTCACCTGTACAAAGTACACTTACCGTTGGAGTCATCACCATTCTACTGTGCACTGTGCAATTTTAGATGTTTGAGGGAGAAGGACTTCTTCAAGCACCCAACGTTTTATGCAGTGTACATACAGAAGGCTGAGTTCTTAAAAAGAGGATCATTGAAAAATATTAAAGATTACAAACGAGTCACATCGAATGTCTACAGTTTCTCAGATGATGACTTGATTCATCTCACGAAGGATGAATCGAGCCATCTCTGGGAGAAGTGCAGACTCCCCTCAATCTGTCCGTCCAGAGAAGTGCAAGCTAGTCATTGCTCTGATGAGATGTGTTCCTCTAGTTGTGTAACACTGGAGGGAACACCAAACTCTGTGAAATTCAGCACCATCATCCACATCTTTTCACAGAATTAGTGATTCCATGTATAGATGTGGATGATGGTGCTGAAAATATTCTACCAGCATTACTTGGGGAAACATGTTCCCTGTTCAACAGTAACAGTGTTTTTCCAATCATCAACACTCCAGTAATGGATGAAAATGTGGACACTCCTGTTGGGGTCCAACTGACAGTTACGCCACCAGTAATGAGCGCCCCAATGTATGAGCCAAACACACCACCATCATCAGGTCTTTCATCATCATCATCATCATCATCATCATCATCATCATCATCATCATCATCATCATCATCGTCATGTTCAAATATGATGGAAATACTTTCAGTGTTGGAAGGATTGAAGAAGAGTGTTGACTCTCAGGCAGAAGTTAGTCGAGAGACACATAGGGAAAGTCGTGAAACCAATCAGTTGCTTCGTGAATTTGGGATCTATTACGACAGCCTGTCCATCTTACTCCATGTCAATCATTTAGATTTTCCAACCAACGTTGTTAAGAGTTTACATTATTATATTGTTTTTTTTTATTTACAAGTATATAGTGTGTGCAATATTTACCAAGATTCTCCTAAAAAAGGAAAAATCTGGTCAATTCATTACAGCATTATTTTTCAATAATTTATACACTAGTTCATGCTTTGTGACAAATCACAGGTTTTGTGATAAATATTTAATTTTTGGGTATACTGTTTTAATTTTGAGTATACAATTCACATTCTATAACATGGAGTAAAATATTATTCTAGGTTATGGAATAGAACAATAGTATGACCATAACCCAAGTCTTAGATTTATTGTCACTGTCAGTGTTTATTTTACATGTATAAAGTTGTTCGCATCCTATATCATAGAATAAAACGGTATTCTACGCTGTGGAGTGGAACAATATTACAACCATGACCAGTATTAAAGTAGTTTAGTCACAACAATTTAAGGTATTGTGTAAATGTTTTTTTGTGTGTTCATGGGGACATTGGACACAAAAACCAGGTGGGTAATGTGATGTTTGGTGTAATTACCCAAATGTATTTTTGCCCAGGTATTTTTTTTTAGCTGTGTTAACCCACAGCCACAGTAACGTTCGTAATTATTACTAGTAACACGGGTAGACTCGAGAACATAAGTGTGTAGGGACGATTTAGACACCGAACGATTCAAGTTGTCTCATATTTTCGTCGCAGAACACTGCGGAGATTTGGCTGGGAGTGACTCAAAATTAGGAAACACCTTTTTATTTTGTCTGCTGCATCGATAAATAATACGAAATATCTGTAATCACCGATGTTGCAGCGATACTTTCTATCAGCTGGGAAAAGTGGGAAACTATCATTGTTTTGCAATACCGCATTATGCTTTATTCGAAATTCAGTTCGAAAAATGTTCTAAGTTTTGGAAGTTGATTTATGAGAAAACGGTTTCTGGCATTATTAATGTTGTTCTTTTGTTTGGATTTCATTTGAAATTCAGTTTGAAGTCAAATGAGACATTACGACAGAAATATCGTATTTAAAATGTCAGTCATATTATATAGATCAATATATGTGCATGTTTGGGTGATTTAATCAAAAGGTTTGGTCAAAATTACTGATTTTATTGAAGCTCCACCCATGATTGATTACGTGACACAAACAATTGTGAATGTACATCCCTATAAAAAGTGCTGTGCAATTCGAACCGTTGGATTGACTGGGTTGTTTCTGGAACATTCTAAGAGTCTGTTGTAGTTGTATAGAGCTGTGTAGAAGTATTCTAACAGTCTGTTATAGCTGTATAGAGCTGTGTAAAAGTGTTCTAAGAGTCTGTTGTAGTTGTATAGAGCTGTGTAGAAGTATTATAACAGTCTGTTACAGCTGTATAGAGCTGTGTAAAAGTGTTCTAAGAGTCTGTTGTAGATGTATAGAGTTGTGTGAAAACATTCTAAGAGGAAAGGTAACTGCCTAGCTGAATATATATAGTTAATTCAATGTAGAATTAAGTGGTATTGGTTATTGTTACTGTGCTTTGATCTGTGCATTTCATTTGACTCTTCAAAGTTATTTAATTTTAGAGTGTTGAATGAAATTGAATTAAAGTCTAGTAATATACAGAAGTATATTTACTTAGGTAAATTAAATTACCTATAAGTAGTAACAGTGAATAAACTGCATTATGCAAGCTGTGTGCGGGGATACCACAATAACAGTATGTGTTGAAATTAGTATTAACAAACTTTTACTAAATACTGTAGGTGACTATTTCATTAGCAGTGCATGTTGTGTGGTAGTTCTGGTGGGAATACCACTAGTATCAGCAAGTGTGTGTGTTAGCACTAACAAATTGTGTTATAAACAATTACTGTAGGGGATTATTTCACTAGCAGTGTGTGTACTGTGACAGTTCTGGTGGGGATACCAGTAGTGCCAGTAAGTGTGAGCGTAAGCACTAACAGAGCTGTATGTTAGACAATTACTGTAGGTGATTATTTCACTAGCAGTGCATGTAGTGTGACAGTTCTGGTGGAGATACCACTAGTATCAGCAAGCGAGCGTGTTAGCACTAACAAAGCTGTATGTTATACAATCACTGTAGGTGATTATTTCACTAGCAGTGTGTGCAGAGTGGTAGTTCTGGTGGCGATGCTACTAGTATCAGCAAGTGTGTGTGTTAGTAGTAACAAATTGTGTTATAGACAATTACTGTATGTGATTATTTCACTAGCGGTGCATGTAGAGTAGTAGGTGTAAACGGAAAGTTCGATGACACTTTTTCAAAAAAACTGTACACGTACACGTACATGTACGTGTACCCCATAGGGATTCTGTGTTAAAACGTGTGCAGAGTGTATAAAACGTTGTTTTTACATGTTGTCCCAGAACTCTCACAAGTAGTTCTTACGTCCCAGACCGTTCAAATAGCCGTTGGCGAACGAGTGCGAATTCGACATATTCGCTCGGAAGGAAAAATGTACGAAATTCGAAGAAACACCCACCTAAAAAAATATTCTCAAAGTTCCCATCGCGGATTAGACCTTCGATCTATTGTTGGAGAACGCTGGCAAAAAACGCTTTGAGAGTTCTAGGACAGCATAAAGAATGCATTTTGAGAGTTCTGAGACACCGACGTTCGCGATAGCATTTCAGACGGCTGAGGGTGCAATCCGATCGGTAAAACCAATTGAGAGTTCTAGGACAGGAAAATTCGATCTTAAAACCTTTTCTCGACGTTCGCCAACAGTGTAAAGTGGGTGTAAAGTGAAGATACCCATCATAGGATTTTCCAAACTCAACAGGAAAAAAACCGTTGAGTTTGGAAAATTAGAACCGATGAAAATCATCTCTCCACGTTTGCCATCACGGTGGTGTGATCGATCACCGAGGAAATCATTGGAAGGAACTGATGAAAACGTCAAATCCTCGCGAGTTTTGTAAGGTGAATCATAGTAGAATCACGAGATTCGCAAGAGGAAATAAAAAGTGATTGATATATATATAGGAGAAAAAAATATATAAATAAATAGTTATTTAAAAAAAATAAATATCGAATAGAATAGATAATAAAATATACATAAATCATGAACGATTCCCAGATTATAAGTGCATCGTTTCTTATAAAGGCACTGATGAGAGCCTTCGCATTCTGTGTGAACAAACAACTAGGTCGCCTCTTGTTAGAAAGGTGCATCGGGTGTCATAATCATAGTCTAGACTTCCATCACGAGGATCATTCGAGTCTGACGATGGAAAGGGAAGATATGGTCGTCAAGTATTTCGAACCGGCGTTCGATTGCATTCAAATCGACAAAGTGATCAAGTATTGGAGGAGATTAATCTTTTATAGCGGGCGAGGCAAGCCCACCATTTCAGAAGAAAAGAAATTGGCGCATGGAAGTCTGACTTTGGAAGATAGAGGATGCATCTTAATATTATTGTTCAAGGAAGCATACCTCTAAGTTTTCTTGTTGATATAAATAAGGGGGAATAGAAAATAAAATAAATACATGCATAAATTTTTATCTAATATTAGAAAGAAAAAAACCCACAAAAATGAGAACTAGAAATAAATTGTATCCGTCAGTAGGAAATTATATCTGAAGGCTGGGAAGCATGAAAAGATTCGCATCTTGGCCGACTCCAAGATCGACACGATATCCAAAATGATGGCGTTGAAAGACGGTAGGATATCCGATGGAGAATACTTCACGATATTGGGCAAGAAAACGAAATACGAAGCCTTGAAAGAAGCTGTGAGAATCAAGACTCGTCAGCTCATCAAGGAAGAGATGAAGGATATTCTCGTGGAAAGGAGGAGGAAAGAGGCCAGGGAGGAATTTGATAAGTTGATAGAACTCAAGAGCAGCGATTGAAAAATATATATATATATAATAAGAACAGAATTTAAAAAAAAAATAAATATTAAATTTACATGTAAAATAAAAAATAAACACAAAATTAATTTAAATAACCTTCAAAAAAAAATGTATTGCTTAAAGTGTAAGAGAATTACCGAGACGGGTAATTCTTGAGAAGTACGAACTAAAACCGACAAATAGATGCTTCGCGGAACTTGCAATGTGTGTGGTTCAATCATGACTCGATTCATAAAAAAAAAACAAAAAAAAAAAAAACCAGCAGAGGCAAAGGCATCGCGAATAAAATGATCAATAATCTACCTTTCGAAATGCATCTGCTAGGTCACAGATTCACAGGACCTGGAACGAAATTGAACAAGAGACTCAACGCCAATCTAACTCCTAAATCTTGGCACAAACCCATGGATAAGGTGGACGTGACCGCGTATAAACACGATGTGTGCTACACTGAACATCCTGACACCAAGACTCGCAATGCCATCTGCGATAAAATCATGTTAGCAGAATTGAAAGACATATCGAATCCGACCAGGAAAGAGAAGTTAGAATGTTAGCTGGTCAGCAAAGTGATCGGTGCGAAACGTCGATTCGGATGGGGGCGTTCAAAAAAAAAAAAAAAAGGCGCATCGGAAAAGAAGAAGAAGCAATTATTGATGAGTGAATTGACTGAGGAGTTACACAAACCCAATGTGGGTAAATTTCGAAAGAGAAGGGTGTTCGTGAAGGGTCTGGACGACATTTGGTCCGCCGACTTGGTTGACATGAGATCGTTTTCGAAGTGGAACGAGGGCATCAAATATCTATTGATAGTCATCGTCGTGTTTTCCAAATATGGTTGGATCAGAGCTTTGAAGAATAAATCGGGACCTTGCCGAGGCTTTGAAGAGTGTGTTTGACTCGTCTTCTCGAAAACTGAATAAATTGTGGGTGGACAAGGGGAAGAAATTCTACAACAAGGACGTTTGTCTACTCGATCAAAAACGAAGAGAAAGCCAGCATCGTGGAATGTTGGAATCGAATGATGAAGGAAAAGATGCACAGGTACTTCACAGCAAATTCGACCAAGAAATACATATATGCTCTGAACGGTCTGGAAGAAGATTAAAACAACACGTGACACAGATCGATCAAGATGACCCCCCGATCCTCGAAACGAAAAACGGGTCTATGCGAATCTATATCCCTAGAGATCTAAGATCAGGAAGAAGTCTAGACCACCGAAATTTGCAGTCGGCGATCGAGTGAGAATCTACACTTATAAAAAGCACTTCGAAAAGTGTTACACTCGTCGATGGACCTTGGAAATCTTCGTGATAATCAGAATCAATTACGAAATCGAAGCTTTGGATAGTGAAGAGATCATCAGAAAGTTTTACGAACAACAATTGCAGAAGACGAAGTTTTAATAAAGAAAAAAAAATTATATACTATCTTTAACATTTTCTTGTTTACACATATATATATAAAGGAGAGAAAAAATAATAATAAAAAAATAATTGAAACTATTTTTTTAGAAAAAAAAATTAATAAACAAACAAACCAAACAAAACCCTTCAAAAATGGTAAATATACTAGATATCGCACAAAGCATAGTGAAAGATGAAAGTATTCAAGAATACGAGGTTCATGAGTACGAACCGATAACTGGAACGAGTTTGAAGAATGCGGGAGAGATAAGAATCAACGTTGAAACCTAAGATCTATTCGTTCATCCTAGCGAGAGTTACATAGTGGTGCAGGGACGTCTCACCCAGGTAGATGGGACTGAATACGCTGATGACGACACGATTACTCTAGCCAATAATGGCATCATGCATCTATTCAGTAATATAAAATACTTGCTATCCAGACAAGAGATAGAATCTGTGTTTCATCCCGGTCAGGCTACCACGATGATCAGACTCTTGACATATCTGGATGATTTTTCAAAATCCAAGGGACTTAATCAGTTGTGAGTGAAAGATGATGGTGCGACCACAAGATTTGAGTACGTTGTCAAGACGTCCAGACCCAATGGAACGTTTTCGTTCAAGATACCTTTGAAACACATCTTCGGATTTGCAGATGATTACAACAAGATCATGTACGGATTCAAGCACAATTTGATGTTCATTCGAAAGGGAAATGATGATGCGATAGTGAGACTCCCCACGACCGATGCAGCTAAGTTAACTCTAGACAAGATATCGTGATTCGTTCCACACGTGCAGCCTTCAATCGTGGAAAAAACGCATTGCTACAAGATCATAGAATCCAAGAGTACATTACTGGTGGGATTTAGAATGAGACAGTGCGACACAGCTAGCATTCCACTCTCCACTAATCACTTCAATTGGAGATTGACCGTGAAATCCGCTTCTGAGAGACTGCGTTTCATCGTGGTCGCGTTTCAGACCAATAGGAATGGGTCTCAAGAAAAGAATGCGTTGCTATTCGATCACTGCAATTTGAGAAACACGCAAGTGTTTCTGAACACCACGAGATATCCAGCAATCGATTACAACACGTCGTTAAACAAGAACGATTTCTGCAGACTGTACGGCGACGCCGCGGATTTTTGAAAGAATTATCACGGTCTGGACGAATTGATGAGCAACCCTAATATATCTCCCGGTGAATACAAGTCAATGTATCCCATGTTCGTATTCGAAGTCAGTAAACAGAGCGAACAACTGAAGAGTAACGTCTTAGACATTCAGATCAAGATGCAATTCAATAGGAACGTGCCGAGAAAAACCGAAGCCTTCACCTTGGTCCTGTCAGACAGAGAATTACAATTCGAATCAGATGGAAAAAAATGTCGATCGTTCGATGAGAGACTTGTGTGTCGGAAGAAAAAAAAAAGAAAAAAAATATAAAGTAATGAGTAATTATTAAAAACAAAAAAAAAATATAAAATGTAATGAGATCTAGAGAGATTGAACATCTTTCTAAATCTCATTACTTTTTATTTTTTATTTTTTTTTTTAATAATCACTCATTATTTTTTAATTAATTATTTTCATGTGTTCACTGTTTGTTCAGAGGATCTAGTTCGATCAGTAGGCTCACCATGGAAGTGATGGCTTCCAGATTATTGGTTTTAATCTTGAAATTAATCCTGTCTCCGGCATTCACTTTGAGAGGTGTGCCGAACATGCTAACATTCGAGTGTTGGCTCTCGGTCGTTTAAACGCTGTATCTCTTATCACTCTGTACTCTGTTCACTGTGAGATTGACGACTGCTCTGTTATTCAAATCTGTGGAAGCTAGACACATTGAATGATTTCACCTCCCAATGGCATGGGATATCCCACCTCACCATGTTGCGATCCGCTACTTCCGTTTCCGAAAGACCACTCAACTTTTCCCTCCTCTAACATGCCGTTCACCTCAGCCCACACGGTGATCAATTGCCTAGCGTATTTGACTTTCTCCACCACTGAAATCAGGGTGCAGGCGTCTGACATGTGCACGGGATCCGGTAGATTCGTAAGCGCGTGTCCACCCATGTCCAATCCACCTTCCCTGATGTCGCCCTTTCTTAAGATTAAGTTGTCTTCCACATATTGTCTGGTGACTGTGCTGGAATCGAATTCGGGATCGCTACGGAGACCGAATGAATTCTGATCTTTCTTGTTGATGCCACCCACCATGGTTCTGCCGGATTGTTTGTTCAGGTAGAGATCATCTACTTGCGATGTTATGTATTCTTGAGATCATATCAAGGTGGAATCCATGTAGCCCTTGTTGACCGTGGTGGAGTGCGCATCCGCTTCATCGATCTTTGACAGATTCAATATCTTGTTGAATCCCGCATTCAGATCCGATTTCATTTCTTGTCTGTCAGACTTTCTCTGTTCCAGATCTACGTAGTGTTTGGTCGCCACGTCCTTGGGATTCCTGGGAGTGGCCACGTTCGTTATCTTGTTAGAATTGGCGTTCAATTCCGATTGCATCGTTTTCTGAACGTATCTACTTCTCAGATGTTCGCTGAATTGCGTGGGAGAGTCATCTGAGTATTTCTTGGTTGCGGCATCAGTGGAATCTACGAGATTCGTGACGTTCCCCAAACGTTTGGATTTCAGATCGAGATCGTCGGTCATGGCTTTATCCACGTAATTATCTAGCATGATTCATTCGAAATCTGCGTTCCCCCTGTCAACGTATTTTTTAGTCACTGTATCTGTGAGATCTATTGGCTCGGGAAGATTGTAGAGCTTCTTATCATTCATGTTCAAATGTTCCTCCCGAGGTTTGTATCTCTGAACATATCGTTTGTCCAAGTTGGCAACGTTGTAACCATCTCCAACTTCAAGCATCTTCCTCTTCTTTTTGGGTCGACTTTCATCAGTCGTCACTTCTACCAAATTTGTCGACTGACATGTTGTTTTGAGGTTTTTTTTGTTTTAAAAAATATATTTCAACACAGTTTTTTAAAAATAAATTATTTCACATATTTTTATTTTTTTTGTTTTATTCGATTAAGTTTTTTTTTTAAATAATTTTTTTACATTTATACATATATACTATAAAAAAAAACTCCTCTCTAATGTAAATCGTTGAGAATGTCTTGAAACTGATCTCTTTCCAACCATCTCTTGAGAATGTAGAGACACAGGTGATCGCAAAACACTTGATCCGGCAATTGCTCTCGTTCCGGGTTATAATGAACCATTGATTCATCAAAATAGTTCTTTATTTCTTTCGGCGGTGAGATTCCATAGCTGTCGAAATAATAATTCTTCTTCTTCCCGTTCTTGAACCATGCCACCCAGTGAGTGCCTTCACCCAATAAATCATCCAGGTTTAAAATTCCGCATTCCGATTGTCGAGGTCTTCTCTTCGGCAAGGCATCTCTGGAAAACACACCTAAAAAATCTTTGATTTTCAAATCCTTCGCTGCATTCGACAGATCGATGTTGGATAGGGGTTAGTTACGTAAGACAACACCTTCTATGGATATCTGTATTTTCTTATTCATAAATGTATATATATATATATATTTTTTTTTAATTTATTTATTTTATTATAATTCACTAAAAATGACTTTTTTTCTTTTTCTTTTTAAGCTAACTCTCTCAATGTCTCTATCGACTTCCATAATCTTGAATCCGTCTAATTCCACTTGATTTTCTAGAATCCAATCATCCTTAATCATACCCAAAGTCCAATGTCCAAGTGCCAAAGTGCTTATTTTATCGTCTAACACGAATCTCTCATCGTTGTAGGCTGTCAGCGAACTCTTGTTGACTATTTCGGTATACACATCATGATTCTCACTTCAAATTGATTTCGTAGTCTTGTACACCAGTCCACTTCCGAACAGACTATCTTTATACTCTCGGAAAGAGATGTTTTTCTTCACCACGCATGCTTTAACTCCTTTGCACTTCTTGATCTATTCACCTTCTAGGCGATAAGGGTACAGTTTGGGTCTCAAACCCACAAATTCAACGATTTGTTTACCGCCGATCTCATCCTGAAATTTATCCAACACCTTATTGTCATTCGATTGAATGTTGGACGGGTGATCAACAGGATAATTGCTTGTGTGAAACCACGCGGTCACATCTGGAGATATATCTTGGTAGACGTCTTTTGTCTCTATCTCATAAACCAAACTATCTGTGTTGGTGAACAATAGTTTGGCTTTCTCGCCGAATTTCCGTTTGACATAATCGTAGTGAAACTCGTACATAAATCGCGCTTGCTGATATCTAAGATAATCGGTCTGAGATAATAGGGTTTGTCGAACTTCAGATGCGTCTTTTGCATGTGAACGGCCACTAGATTTTCGTTGAATATGGTTCGGTGTCTGTAATTGGGTTTCGCCACTAATTTTTTGGCTCTTTTCTCAGACGTGACGAGTTGAATGTCAGTTCTCTTCCTGATGTTTTCCATCGACTTACCGTACACGCAGTTGTTCAGGAGTTTGAAGAAATCTTTTTCGAAATCGTTCTTGGCTTGAATTCTGAGATTCGTGTTGAGATTGATGTATTTTTTCATCCAGGCCTCTTCGTTGAATCGAATGACGCAGTGTATGTTGGCTAATTTCATCCCGTGATCGACGTACTGTTTCAATTTCTCACTGTAGATGACGTACTTACGTTTGTTAAATAAACTGGGAATGAGTTTTTCATTGTCTCCTTCGATTGGTTCCATTTGGTCCGGAGCCAGTGGCTAATCATTGTGCAGATCGTGTAACTCTTCCGGATAGTTCAAATCAACTTCTAAAATGCAAGGATAGTCTCTCCATTTTTGCATCTCTTCCGGTTCTGGTTCCGTCACCCATTTGAAATTTCCAATCGGTAAAGGATGACTCATGGCCCAACCGTACAGATTATTAGCGTCCCAATACTGTATGTATTTATTCAATCGTTCCGAATGGAAACCTTCTTTCATGTAGGGATTGTTGGCTTCAGAATATCTGTGGGAGATCATCGAGACCCCACCTCTCGTGTCCTTTTCGAACATGAGCAATATGTCAATGTCAGATAATAATTCCAATTGGACTTCAGTGGTCTTGAACAGAGCGTCCCACGTCAGACCAGGTGCAGTGAAATACCAAGCCAGATCCAGGTCGTAATTTCGATGACAGACGTCTCGAAAATTTTCGAACAGCAGTAGAACGTCGGTCTTCAGACAGAGATTGTGATAGTCTCTCATGGTTTTCATATCAAACGATTTCCACATGTTCTTGGCATGTTCGTAATTCTCATTGGAAATGTCAGATTCATATAATTTTGAATAAAAAATTTCTTTCAAAGGTAGTGCGATGTAGTCGAATCTCTTCAGATCATTCATGTAATCGTAAGGACAACTCCTTTCCTCAACATGACGTCTACTCATTCTCCGAAGTGTTCGCTTGTGATTTTAAATTTAGACTTGCTCATGTTATCGACTAATTTTTCCAGAGCGGTCGACATGAATTTAAAACTGTCGATGAAACGTATGCCTCTACGAATGGATTTTGTTTTTTCTTCCAACGTCTCTCTGTTAATTACTCTTTTCTTCTCCATGACCTTCCATTTCGTGAAAGAAATGTATCTTTCTTCACTGTTTGCGATGCAAGTTAATTCTTCGTGGGAGGTGCCAGGATTTTTCACGAACAGATGACTGTCGTAACCCAAGAGATTGTGAAATATCACCAGATAGAAAATGGCATCTCGATATTTTAAATTACACTTGCTGTGAGCTGGATACAGACCTGTGTAATGATCGTGGTCTCTGACCTTCTTAATTTACTCCGAATTCTCGTCGAATGATTGTCTGTATATGTTACATTCAATGGCTCTGTTATTTTCGTCCTGCTGTTATCGTGTGATGATCATTTTCGCCAGAGATTTTGAATTTGTCGTATAAAATTTTAATTTTAGATTTTAACTCTTCCATGAACCTTCGAGCCACATCGTCGTCTTCGCACCGCTTTGTGTAGGTGAAGGGACCCATGTCGTGCGGTGAGTCGAAAGCGCATTTCACGTAAATGCAATATCCCAAAGTCATGTGTTTTTGATATCTTTCAACTTAACTTCGAAGAGCGTTGGGTTGGCAGGAACTCATTTTCATGGTGAAGCAATCGAAATCGACGTTCACCGCTAGGGTGGGATTTTGAACCTCGAAACATTCAATGTCTTTTAACGGCGTTGGAAAAGTCACTCCAGGCCAGTTGAGATTTTTAGAAGTCTCCTCATAACGAGAAACTCTCTTGGGATGGATTCTGACGGGGTATAAAGCGGAGGTGATTGCCCATTTAAAACACCAATCATCTTTATTCCTCACATTGATCACGGCTTGTTTTTTAGCTAAGAAATACAGTAATTCCACGTAGGAAGACGCTTTCAATGAATCGTTTTTAGTCAGATGAATTTCGAGAGTCAACACCTCTTCGATTTACTATCTTCATGTTGATAATTTGCGAGAGACGTCAACATCTTGTCTTTCATCATTCCGAAACCTAAATCTGAACCTCTAAATATGGGTTGGACGTTAGATCTGAAATATGCATCTCTTGTGATGCTCTCGCCAGAGTTCACGTCGATTTTATTCATCGAGCAATGGAGTATCATCTTAATTTTTAGTCTCACGTCCATGTGTTCGCGGAACAAATCCAATACTTTTTCTTCGCCTGTTCCATGAATAATTTTGGTTCGACTTTCTTGAACGAGGGAACCACATCGAAAGTTTTAAAAATGTCTTTGATCGCACTCTCCCATTCTACGGGATTCGATTGGAATGCTTCCGTACCAGTCATGCTACATATTCTTCTCCTTTGCCTTCGTCGATTGCTAGTGGAATTTCGTTCGATATATCTCGTTTGTCTAGATTCTGAACAGCATCACTCATTTTCGTTTTTTTTATTTTATTTTCTTTTGAAACTTGCAGTTCTTTAACAGCTTTTTGTTTGGTTGTCTTCTTATTTTTTGCAACCAAAACTTTTTTTTTTCGATGGCGGCATTTCAATTCCCTCTGACACCTTTTTCTTCTCATTTTTCACAACCAAAACGTTTTTTGACGTCATTGCTATCGGCATTTCATTTGCCCTTTCATCGAGCAAACTACTTAACTTCTCAAGTCTCTTTAAGTTTTTCATCATGCTCCGCGTTTTGTTTTCTATCATCAGGTGTTACTGCAATCGGCTTATTTTTTTCGCAATTCAAATCTGTTTAAGTTTGTTCACTTCCGATCTTTCAATTTTTTTCTTTTCATCACCTTGTGAATGATACTCCTGTATGACTTTAGTTTTTTTTGATTTGGTTCTATAATTTCTGAAATTTGGAATTTTTAATTCTTTACAAATCTCGTTTAACTGAGGTACAGTATACTCAATTAAATTTTCCATTATTTTTATTTGTTTGCTTCATCTGTAAGAATATATATATATATATTTTTTGAATTTTGTATTTAAATAATAATTTGTTAAAAAGTTTTAAAATAGTCTTTATATATATGTGTTTTAATTCCCTCAAAAAAAAAATTTATTGGTGAAATTAATCAATTTTTTTATGTTCCTTAACGTGAGAAAAAAGGACATTGAAATTTAAACTTTTTATTTATATATATAAAGTTAAAAAAAACACTTTTACAAAAAATTTCACATTAAAGAAAATTAAAATTAAAAACTTTTTTTGTATATATAAAGAGAGAGAAAAAAACCAAACTTTTTTAACAAATTATTATTTAAACACAAAATCAAAAAACAAAAAAAAAGATCAATCGATTTTTATGTTCCTTAACGTGAGAAAAAATTGAATTAGTACGAGAAAAAAGGACATTAAAATTTAAACTTTTTATTTATATATATAAAGAGAAAAAAACACTTTTACAAAAAAAAAAATTCACATTAAAGAAAATTAAAATAAAAACTTTTTTATATATATAAAGAGAGAAAAAAAAACAAACTTTTTTAACAAATTATTATTTAAACACAAAATTCAAAAAACAAAAAAAAAAGATTAATCGATTTTTATGTTCCTTAACGTGTGAAAAAATTGAATTAGTACGAGAAAAAAGGACATTACAATTTAAACTTTTTATTTACATATATAAAGAGAAAAAAACACTTTTACAACAAAAAAATTTCACATTAAAGAAAATTAAAATTAAAAACCTTTTTTTTGTATATATGTAGGGAGAAAAAAAAACAAACTTTTTTAACAAATTATTATTTAAACACAAAATTCAAAAAATATATATCATTTGCAATAATTCATAAAAACAAATAATCGATCATGACAATAACACCTAAAAGATGTGAATTGAAATTGAAAAGAGTCAAAACGTATAAGAAACTCGGTTGTAAAATCTACAGATTACAACGACATGACATTATCGAATTGAACAAGGTCGAGACAAAGGGCTTACAGAACAAATACGACAAATATAGCATGCCTTTGAATGCCTTTGAAATTGGATGAAGCCATGCTCGATTTGTTTTACGAGTACGAAAGCGATCTACAGAATATCGTCGTCACCAAAGACAGAGAATTCGACAAGAGCGATTTGTCATTACCCTACATAAGTTACATATATGCCAAAATCTCTCTCGAACCTGTGAACAAATTGGGTGGTGCGAATGCATTGACCGAAGTAAAAAAAACTCGCAAAAGTAAAGATAAACATTCAACACATTTGCAAAAAAGGAGAAGACACGACCGGCAACATGCTAATAACGGACTTGGAAATATAAAAAAAAAAACAATAGAGAGACTGATTTTTTTAGTGAAGAAGAAGGGGGAAAAAAAAGAAAAGGTAATGAGATCTAGAGATGTTCAATTGAAGACACAACCATCAACATGCTAATAACGGACTTGGAAATATTAAAAAAAACAACAGAGAGACGGATTTTAGTGAAGAAGAAGGGGAAAAAAAGAAAAAGTAATGAGATCTGGAGATGTTCAATCTCTCTAGATCTCATTACTTTTTTTTGTTTTCCTCCTCCTTCTTTTTTCTTCTTTCTTCATCTTCTTCTCCTCATTTCTTCTTCTTCTTCTTCTTCTTCACTATCACTCATATATATTATAATAACATCTTCTTTTTTCTCCACTTTCAGTGTCGATTCTTCTTTTCTTTTTTTGTGATATATTACGTTTTTTATAATAACACATTTGATTCCCTCTATCATAATTATGAACGAATGTGGTGCATCTCTTGGCAACACTCACATCATTACCATTCTCTTCAGAAGGTGGTGACAGTGGTGGTGGTGGAAAACAACTCATTCTTCTTCTTCTTTTTAATTTCCACCATCTTTCCCAATCTTTTTAAAACTCTTTTTCCAGTTCTTTCCTGAGATTAGCATCCAATTGTTTTTCCACTTCTTTTCCCAATTCTTTCCCGTGATATTCATCATTATTGTTAAAAAAAGTCTACCTTTTTATCGCTTTTTATATTATTTTTTTATACTTTCTATAATTTATATTTTTATACTTTGTATAATTTTTTTTTTACTTTTTAATAACATACTTAAAAGTGATATATTCTTAAATGGCGAATCCGGACCAAACAGCAAACCCTCACCGAGTTGCACAATGTTCCATCCACTCTTCAGATAGAGACCGTTTCCACTGAAAGAGTTGCTACCTCTAGCGGATTCTAGATACAATCCTTCACCATCATCGTCTATGTGGATGTGACACATGACTCCTCCCTTCTTCAAAAACAATCCGGCACCACCCATTAATTTATGAACTACCCAACTCGCGAGTCCCGAGAGTGCTCCCACGCCGAGAGTCTGCCCGATAGTGGGCAATAGTTTTCCAGAGAGTCCTGCCAATAGCGGTAGAAAAATGCCTTTCATATTGTATTTCAATTGATCGGGATTCAATCTCACCATCAACCTCTTCCATCACGAATCACTTTCTCCATCCTTTTGATTTGAGTTCTGGTCCAGGTGATTCGATCACTACCACCACTCATCAGATCTTTGTGAGTGAATTTGAATCTCACTGGCTCACCTTGAGTTAATGCTCTCTCAAGTTTCTCCCTCTGTCCTTTGGATATGTTCACGTTTTTAACCACGTATCAAGTCATATTTCTTTCTTTTTTTTTAAATATATTTTGTTCAATTGTTTTTTGTTTTAATGATAATTATATATATTAAATAATTTTTTTTGTAAATTAATATTGTGTTTATTTTATTTTCTTATTATTATATATATGCAATATTTTTTTTTTTTTTTTTTGCTTTTTTTTATTTCTCTTATGTGAAGTCGTATCATCACCCTCTCTCCACGAAGATCTAACAGTTCACCATTTTGATCCATCAACGTGGTTTTGAGTCTATACAACATGTCTAAAATCACTAAACTAAATTTTGAGGTCGTTCCATGATTTTATAACCTGGCGACACGTTTGGAAAGAAGGAATAGATCATCGGTTGAGTGCTACCATTGATGTAGCTTCCAGCAATCATGTCCACATTCACCAGAATGCTATTGATGGTGAGAATGTCAACCGTATTTTCGGATGCCTCGATACATCTTTCGATTGAATCCGAGCATCTTGCCGAGAGAATCGTCTGTGTTGAAATCCACTCGAAAATTATCTTCCAAATCCAACATCGTCTGTAGAGTATTAGGGTTGGGAGCGAGTCTGATCTTGTTGCTTCCCTTTCCATCTGTCTTCATTTGCATCTGAATGTAATTGTTCAAATCGTCTATGTCATAACTTCCTTTGGGAATTCGAATCTCCAACCAATCCACTCATCAGAATACTTGAATGAGTTATTCTTTTCGGTGATGTTGGGAAAGGAATAATAAGTCTCAGATTCATCAATGCTATCTCATATCTTTTCTCTCTATTCAGTTCGATGGAAGGTTCGAATTTCATCGCGGATCAATTTGAATCACCACTCACCACAATTTGAATTGATTGTTTTGCAGCCGTATTCTCGGCTATCCGTTCTAACAATTCTCCTTGTTCAAACATTATATATTTTTTTTATTTTTATTTATTTTCAAAACTAAATTATTGATGATTTATTATTTTCTAATTTTTTGTTTTCGCTCTCCATTTTATTATCATCAGAAACATAAAACTTGTCGAATCCACTCCGATATTTTCTGCGATTAAATTTGCTAGTCAAATCGATCACGACAAAATTGTAAAATCCTCCATCCCAAACCCTCTTGCAGAAACTCCTGAATTCTTCTATGCTCATGTCATTTGTGACGTGATTTCCATAGGTGTGATTGAGATTCTTGAGATCCTGGTGAAAGAGACTCAGGAAAGTAGTGTTCTCCCTTATCGTCTGTCTGGGCAGTTAAAAATAATTCTGTGATAGGTAGAAACAGTCCACGTTGCTGTGACGACCCCTAACGTAATACGATTCGCATCAGTCCTGTCTATCCAAAAGCAGATCATCGAAAATCATGAGATTCTTATCTTTCGGTTTCAATTCTCTAGGATCCGGAATGTCCCTAGCATTCTCATAAAATTGACATGCATTTCTCTTCATCGATTCCATTGCCGCTCCGTTCAAAATGGTCGAAAGAGAAGCTTCACTTTTGTCGAATTCCTCCCTTCTGTCGAAAATTCTGGCTATGACGTTCTTGGGCAATCTACGATCCATGCACTCTCGAAGCAATCTGTATTCAGGTTGAAACAAACTCTTGCCAAACATGAATAATCTGTCGTAATCCAACCAGTCGGGTTGCAACAACAGATTCATCAACAGATTGGTCTTTCCACAATTCGATTTTCCCACTATCAAACCTGTTATGCTTTTGGGAAAGAACTTGTTATTCAACCTGTTGGTTGCGGCGTCGTTCCAAGACATATCTTTGATGTTCATCTTTTTTTTTATTTTTTGTTATTTTTTTTTAGATTTTCAAACACAATTTTTTATGTTTTTTCAAACTCAGTTTTATAAATATTATTATTTATTTATATTACACTGTCACGAGTTCTCTTCAATCCAGATCCATTTGCGTCATTTTGGCTAAATCTTGTATGGGTACCACAACATCCTTAAAATCTTTCCACCTTTTTGGTGATCGCTCTAACGTATCTCGCTCCACCGGTGGACTGATCAACTTGTCGATCAACACGTCTGCCACCCTCTTGCCAGCCATGGAAGCGATCCTACCGCTAGCTTTGGAAGCAGCTTTCTTACCAGCATCCAGGGCCGTCTTCTTACAGACCTCAAACGCAGTTGATGTGAGTTTTCTATCTGCATCGCTCGTGAACGCTCACATTATAGAATCAACAATACCAGAACCGCCCTGAATGTCAGTTCTAACATATCCCCTGTTCTTTATCACCAACATATTTTATTGTATAATATATTTTGTTTTTTTTGCACGTAAATCGTTTATTGTTTAAATACTTTTATTATTTTTAGTGTAGATTTACTGTTTTTTATTTATCTATTTTTTGTTTGTTCTCTCTACTTATTATATATATCAATCCTTCAATTCGTTCATCAACCTTTTATAATCTCGTCTATTCAAGACCTTCTGCCTCCACAATTCGTCGCATATGCTCACTATCTCATTATCCACTCCAGTATTACCAACGCACCGACTAGCCATCAACAATTTCAATCTCTCAAACAGAGCATCAGAATCGCTCGGAAGAAAAGTGGTTCTCACTCCTTTTCCAGTCACAGATTGGATGAATTTCTTATTCATATCCCATATGGGTTTCACCACCTTCGTCCACTTGTAACCTCTTTTGGTCTTGGGTCTTGTCGCCCTGGCATCATTATTCCTCTTCATGGCGTGGGTTTGAACCAGAATGTCACCATATTTGTCGAAATCCTGATCTGTGTAATTTCCAGGCTTGTCGAAAAGGAGCAATTTGCACAGTCCAGGAGTTAATTCATACCTATTCGAACCGAGGATTAAATCTTCATCATCCTCTTGCACTTCAGTGTTGCCACGAAAGTCCTATTGCTCGAATCCCTGTAAATTCCATACAACAGATCTCTCTTACCACCATCGTCGGACGACGCGACGCTATCAGTGGTGATAGTCGAAGCTGCATCATCGCTCTTGCTCACATCGGTTTCGATTCTCATGGGAACGTAATCGGGTGGTGATCTTTGAAAGGAAAACTCCCTTGTAAAACTACCAGGCAACGAACCCGTTCTCAAAGAACTTAATCGGGTGGTGATCTTTGAAAGGAAAACTCCCTTGTAAAACTACCAGGCAACGAACCCGTTCTCAAAGAACCCTCTTTTATGGGTCTCAATTCTTCAACGATCTCCTTCTTGCTTCATTCCTGAACCTCCGTCACGGGTTTGAATAGTTTGGAGGTCTCTCGTCTTAATTCCATCTCTCCCAATCGTCTACTTCTATTGGCTGATCGAATACTCTTCTTGACACGTTCATATTCGTCAAGAAGTTCATCTCTTCGCTTGGAATCTTTGATGTGTAGAAACATTTTTGTTCTCTCGATTATTAAAATTTTGTTTTTTTAGAGTGTAGTAACGTCGATTATTTTATTATTCTCAAAATTAAATGTAGTTATTTTTTTATGTTTCTAAGTAAATAAAATCTTCTGTCTTTAATATATATAACTAAAACAGTTGGGGAAAACATTTTACAAATGAAACCTCGATAAATGCGTTTTGCCCTCAAACGTGTTAAATCGCAACCGTGGTTATTCTCGCCATGGAGAAAACTCGAATAATTTAAATCTTAAATAAACATATCAGTAATGTAGCGCTTTCAAAAACGCATTTAAATCACATCAATTAATCTTTTGAACTGTTCTGCTTTCATCCATAGAATAGTTTTCAGTTAAAACGATTCAAGTGGAAATTGACTTATTGAAGGAAAACCTGTAATACATTCAAGCGTGACAAATAGAGTTCTTCCGGCATTTTGCAGTCAGTTTACAGTAAGATCACTTTGAAATGCGATCTGTTCATCATCCTGATAAAACAGACTGAGGATTGTAGCACGCAGGAGGCTCTATTCATACTCTCCCCACGACCACGCACTAAGAACGTTTACAATACGTTTTGCAATACGTTTCCTGTACGTTTGCAAACGTATTGTAAACGTATTGCAAATGTTCTTAGTGCATTCAAATCGTTGTCACTACGTTGCTAGTACATTCACAATACGTTTGCAAAACGTTCTCTGCGCTGAGAGTATAAATAGAGCCTCCTGCGTGCTACAATCATCAGTCTGTTTTTCAGCAAAATGCAAGCACCAGCCTAATCACAACAGAGTGACTAAGTAGAAATGACAGAAAACTCGACAAAACCGATCTATTATGATTTACCTCAAAACTCACGAGGATTTGACGGTTTCATCAGTTCCCTCCAATGATTTCCTCAGCGATCGAACGCACCACTGCGATGGCAAACGTGGAGAGACGATTTCCATCAGTTCTAATTTTCCAAACTCAAGGATTTTTTTCCTTTTCAGTTTGGAAAATCCTACGATGGGTATCTTCACTTTACACCCACTTTACACCGTTGGCGAACGTCGAGAAAAGGTTTTAAGATCGATTTTTCCTGTCCTAGAACTCTCAATCGTTTTTACCAATCAGATCGCACCCTCAGCCGTTTGAAATGCGATCGCGAACGTCGGTGTCTCAGAACTCTCAAAACGCATTCTTTATGCTGTCCTAGAACTCTCAAAGCGTTTTTTGCCAGCGTTCGCCAACGATAGATCGAAGGTCTAATCCGCGATGTGAACGTTGAGAAGATTTTTTTAGGTTGACGTTTCTTCGAATTTCATACATTTTTCCTTCCGAGCGAATATGTCGAATTCGCACTCGTTCGCCAACGGCTATTTGAACGGTCTGGGACGCGAGAAATACTTGTGAGAGTTCTGGGACAACATGTAAAAACGCCGTTTTATACACTCTGTACACGTTTTAACACTGAATCCCTATGGGGTATACATACATGTACGTGTACGTGTACAGTTTTTTGAAAATGTGTCTTTGAACTCTCCATTTACACCTACTTAGAGTGACAGTTCTGGTGGGGATACCACTAGTATCAGCAAGCGAGCGTGTTAGCACTAACAAAGCTGTATGTAAAACAATTACTGTAGGTGATTATTTCACTAGCAGTGTGTGCAGAGTGGTAGTTCTGGTGGGGACACCACTAGTATCAGCAAGTGTGTGTGTTATCACTAACAAATTGTGTTATAGACAATTACTGTAGGTGATTATTTCACTAGCAGTGTATGTAGAGTGACAGTTCTGGTGGGGATACCACTAGTATCAGCACGTGTGTGTGTTAGCACTAACAAATTGTGTTATAGACAATTACTGTAGGTGATTATTTCACTAGCAGTGCATGTAGAGTGACAGTTCTATGGGGATGCTACTAGTATCAGTAAGAGTGAGCATAACCACTAACAAAGCTGTATGTTAGACAATTACTGTAGGTGATTATTTCACTAGCAGTACATGTAGTGTTACAGTTCTGGTGGGTATACCACTACTAGTATCAGTAAGTGTGAACGATAGGACTTACAAACTGAATTGTAAACAATTACTGTAGGTGATTATTTCACTAGCAGTCCATGTTGTGTGACAGTTCTGGTGGGGATACCACTTGTATCAGTAAGTGTGGGTGATAGCACTAACAAATTGTGTTATAGACAATTACTGTGGGTGATTATTTCACTAGCACTGCATGTATAGTTCTGTGAGGATGCTACTAGTATCAGTAAGAATGAGCATAAGCACTAACACAGCTTATTTTAGACAATTACTGTAGGTGATTATTTCACTAGCAGTACATGTAGTGTGACAGTTCTGGTGGGTATACCACTACTAGTATCAGTAAGTTTGAGCGATAGGACTAACAAACTGAATTGTAAACAATTACTGTAGGTGATTATTTCACTAGCAGTCCATGTTGTGTGACAGTTCTGGTGGGGATACCACTTGTATCAGTAAGTGTGGGTGATAGCACTAACAAACTGAATTATAAACAATTACTGTTGGTGATTATTTCACTAGAAGTCCATGTAGTGTGACAGTTCTGGTGGGGATACCACTAGTAACAGTAAGTAGTGAGAATAAGTATTTGCGACAGATACTGTAGGTGATTATTTCACTAGCAGTGCATGTAGTGTGACAGTTCTATGGGGATGCTACTAGTATCAGTAAGAGTGAGCATAAGCACTAACACAGCTGTTTGTTAGACAATTACTGTAGGTGATTATTTCACTAGCAGTACATGTAGTGTGACAGTTTTGGTGGGGATACCACTATTAGTATCAGTAAGTGTGAGCGATAGGACTAACAAACTGTAAACAATTACTCTAGGTGATTATTTCACTAGCAGTCCATGTTGTGTGACAGTTCTGGTGGGGATACAACTTGTATCGAAAAGTGTGAGCGATAGCACTAACAAACTGAATTGTAAACAATTACTTTATGTGATTATTTCACTAGCAGTCCATGTTATGTGACAGTTCTGGTGGGAATACCACTAGTAACAGGAAGTAGTGAGAATAAGTATTTGCGACAGATACTGTAGGTGATTATTTCACTAGCAGTCCATGCTGTGTGACAGTTCTGGTGGGGATACCACTAGTATTAGTAAGTGTGAGCGATAGCACTAACAAACTGAATTATAAACAATTACTGTAGGTGATTATTTCACTAGCAGTCCATGTTGTGTGACAGTTCTGGTGGGGATACCACTAGTAACAGTAAGTAGTGAGAATAAGTATTTGCGGCAGATACTGTAGGTGATTATTTCACTAGCAGTGCATGTTGTGTGACAATTCTTGTGGGGATACCACTAGTAACGGTAAGTTGTGAGAATAAGTATTAACAAGTCTTGTGACAGATACTGTAGGTGATTATTTCACTAGCACTGCATGCAGAGTGGCAGTTCTGGTGGGGATACCACTAGATAAGTAGGATTAGATTGTTGAATGTTAGTAATAACTAACAAAATTCTGTAGGTGGTCACTCCACTAGCAGTATAGAAAGTTGAATGAAAGGGGTGTAGATTTTGATGATATTGCAAGATTTTATTTAGTTGTTGGAAATAAGTATAATCAATATTTGACTGAGTTATTATAAGAGCAGAATTGTTTGTTGCTGTAGTACTGTATGCATAATAGATATTTGAAATCCACTTGTTTTATTATTGGGTGCCGTTTATACTGAGTTTGAAGAGTATAGACTACATAATTATAGCATTGTGGTCAATAGTATTAGGTGTTATGATTCATTGAGTTATGTTAAGGAGTACTGTGTGGTGCATAGAGTGCATAGAGACACAGTATGAGTTATTGAAGTCTATAAGTGCATGTTATACTGGATATAGTGTGGTGCAGACTGCAGATAGCACCGATACATTATATTTCTGTGTTGTGCAGAGGGCACATAAACACAGTTTATTACCCGTTAATGTCGTGCATATAGCACAGGTACACCTTGAGGTGGTTGGGCCTTAACGCTGTGCATGATAAATACCAGCTACTGAAGTAAGTCCTCATTTCGCACGAGTTAATCAGAGTTCAAGATTTGAGAAGACAAATACTGAAATATTTGTGTGTTGTGCAGAGAGCACAGGGACATAATTTTACTGAGAGTTCTCTAAGTTAGTAATTGGGGTTATATTATATTACTTGCGTGTGAAACTTGTTTTGTTTGATACTGTTCTGTACGGGCAAGAACCAAGTACTTGTTGTGCTAAGTTGAAATTCACTGTTTGAACTTCGTTGAAATGTAAAGTTGAGTTGAGTGTCGTGAAATTCATAGTAAAATTGAGTTGAACACATCAAGGGAGATTACTCTACTGTGTTGCTCATTTTATGTCAGCTTGGATTCTGAGAGATCTTAGCTTTGGACAAAGTTAGAGATTCAGAGCCATAAAGATAGAGATATACAGTACGTGGAGAGTGTATTATCACTAAATCACCCGCAGAGTGGAGATTCCACCCGTGCAATAATTGCAAATTTGTTGCAAAGCACAACCAGCACCAGCAAAGTTTCAGCCAATGGACCTCCGGGTTAAACCCGGAGGTCCATTGGCTGAAACATTGCTTGTCTTTTTTGTCGATATGTACAAAATTTGAAAGTTATAGCTTGGGTGATAACTCCACTCCGCGGGTGATTTCGTTACAATCCACTCTCCACGTACTGCATTCGTGCGTGACAAATTTTGCTGTTGTGTCATAAAAACATATATAGGTATAGATATACTTATGCATTCATTTTGTTTGTTGTGAATAAATTAGCAGTAGTTGAGATTTGTATTTTATTTTAAAGTCATTGTTGGCTTTTGCGCTCCCCATCACATTGAAGTGTTTATAGAGTGTTTTCCCCGAACGTGGGGTGGTGTCATCCTGACTGTGACAACGCTGATACCCTATTCGCAATATTTTCATGTATCATTGGGCAACTGGTGACCCATAGGGATATTGCGAATAGGAAGTAGCAGCCTTAGGGGTCCTTCGGTCCCTGGGGTTCCATCAGGTCTCCCAACTCCTATACCCAAGAGCTCCTGGGCGTCACGCCATCCTTCAGCTGATACCTCAGTTGTTTTGTTATTGCAAATTGCCAATTTGCCAATACATTTTGAAACATTTCGGTACTTTAAACAGAAGAAAACTGTATAAAAATATCCTCCCACACTATAAAAAGTTCAGAGAAATCTCTTACCGTAGAAGGAGATAACCATCTTCAAGTGATAACAAGCATATCATTCGGAGAATAGCTAACCAACCTGATGAGTTACTTCCGCGTATGCTGGTTGTTTGATGTTGTTTTTGGACATTTATGGAGATACTATATTAAAACTAAGCCACAAATAAAATAGAAAATTAAGTGGGCCCAAAATACCAGGGCGAGTGGGGATGATAAGCTAGGGATTTCATTATCATGGCGTAATCGCAAGCTAATGTGGAATGGTACGTATAAAAAGGTGCCTTTATTATATACAAGTTGGTGAGAAGGAGTGGCATTTGTTACTGAATCACAAAGTAGTTGTATAGCCATTGGGGCTGTCCCAAACAAGCCCCCCCCCCCCCCCCCCCCCATCCTCGTAATGGAGGCTGTGGAATTTCGCACAAGATTTCAACATTTATATGTTCTACCAGTTGTTTCAATGGAACCAGTACTTCAACAATACAACTGACAGGAAAGGGGGCATGACGCTCCCCTCACTTTTTTAAGCAGACATAGTGGTACCCAACCCAGGGCACTTCGTACATAGCGCTATGTTGAACGGTTCCTAGACAACTCGTGCTCTGGTCAATACGTACCCTGGACAATTCGTACCCAAATACGAAGGTACGAATTGTCTCTCGTAAAGGTACGAATTGTCTCGGATAAAGGTACGAATTGTCCAATGTAAAGGTACGAATTGCCTAGTGCAAAGGTACGAACAGTCTCATGAATTATCTTAAAAAAGTAAGTCCAATATCTCAGAAAGTGCAACTGAGTCTTGAAACTCCAGTGGTCAAATGAGTTCGACAGAATCAAAGAGATAGAAAGAAACATACGAAAAGGGTGAACAATAAAAAAGACATATGTTCCATTGTTTGTTTTGTTTTATTGAAAGCAGTACCCAGTTTACTCAGAGCCTGTGGCAAGCTGTACAGTCCCGTTGTTTGTGGTGCTGAATCTGATTAACCCCTTACCTAACTTAAAGGCCAAAACTGGCTAGTGATAAAAACTGCCATTCAATTATCATTTTTTGCCTCAAAATCATAACTTATGACACCTCATTGGAACGAGCTCGTTGAGCTCGTTCCAATTAGGGGTCACAAGCTGTGTTTTTGAAGCAAAAGGGCTAAAAATTAGTTATTCAATAATTTTGTTTGCAAGTGTCGTCTGCTTTTCATGTTAGGTAAAGGGTTAAAGTATGATGTGATATTCATTTTTTGTGTTCCGTTTGTTTCCCAAATTGTATTATCTGCATCTAAGCATAATTGATTGAGATGATGGAGCACTTTAAATTATTTTCCCACATATTTTCTAACATACTTTCGATCCATTTCATCTCAGTTAAAGTGATTTTCATTTTTGTATTTCGTATTTTTCCTTAAATGTATTATCTGCATCTGAGTATAATTTATTAATTAATTGAGATGAAATGGATCGATAGCATGCAAGAAAATGAGGCAAATAATTTCATCTCAAGGGATCCGTTTCATCCCAGTTAATTAAGCTCAGATGCATTTCGGTTATTTGTAAACAATTAATTAAGCTCAGATGCAGAAAATACAATTGAGAAAAAGAGGAATTAACACCACACTTCAGTTATTTATAAACATATGTCGCTCAACTTTTATTGCCTTTTAGTTTTGTGTTTTTTGTTTCATTTGTTCGAACGAGAGTGCTTGTGTGTTATATCTTTTTTTTGTTGGTAATATATTTCTTGAAAAAACAAATGTCAAATGTGATTTTCATGAACAGTCGTCCTTATGTTTTCACATGTAGTCTTCAATCCCAGGTATGAATGCTTTACGAGTCAGGGTATGAGTTGTCCAGAGGCGGGGTACGAGTTGTCCAGAAGCAGGGGTACGAGTTGTCCAGTGGCGGGGTACGAGTTGTCCAAGGAAAGGTATGAATTGTCCAAGGAAAGGTGTGATTTGTCCAGGATACGAATCGTCCAGGGTACGAGTTGCCCTGACACCTGTTGAACAATCTTAGTATATCATATGGCTTCTAAAGTTAAAGAAATTGAATCTTTTTTCTTGAATAGTTAATCGATTGGAACGTGTTACTATTTGCTAAACCCCCAACCCCCAACCCCCCCCCCCCCCCATTCAGAGACTCCCATCCCCATTTCGTTGATCTGAATGTGGGTGGCATGCAGTGGGGTAGCCATTATGTTCAGGTTGCTGATCTACCCCCGTCAGACAGATCGTCGCCTGAGTGCTAGAATGTCCTATGTCCCTTATGGGACATAGGACATTCTAGCACTCACGCGTCGACATGTTACGTTTTTTAAAACATAGTGCAATTTTTTAAAACATAGCTTATGACGCCTTATTAGATCGAGCTCTTGGAGGGGGTCATAACCCATGTTTTTGAAGCAAAAAATTATAATGTTTGGTTGTTGGAGAAAATTTTGGCTAGTTTCTTCTGCCACTGAGGTTAGGTAAACAAATAAACAAGGGCGTCATAATCAAGCACTTCGACCCTGGCCTAATGTATGGGCCAGAAAGTCACCCCTCCCCTGGTCGATTGCAAGAGGTACCACCAGCCATGTACCCAATCCCCACCCCACCCCACAGGCACCGTTTTAGCCTTGGCACGCCACTGAGAGAGAGTATACTCTGTCAAGGGCTTTAATTATTTTGAGGATAATCATCAGTAATTTGAAAACAAATATTTCGTCATTCTGAGCAGAATTTGATCATGGAAGCAATCAGTCGCGTCGGGACTGAGCTTTGAGCATTCTCGAATGCTGTATTGTTACTGATAATTCGTTCAAAACACTTGCAAATACACAAAAATATTTAAAGACAATATTACGATCACCCTGTTAAACATGACGTATATTATTTTTGTGGTTGTTTATGACCGACTTTCACACACCTGAACACAACCGAACCGGACAGTTGTTCCTGCGTCAGACCGAAAGCGTGGGTTTGTTTATGTTTTTCAAGAGGCCCCAACTATTCCATCATGCATCGGTCATGGATTTTTGTTGATAGGGTCAATTGAAAACGTATGATCCGTCAGCAGGCGACACGAAGAGCCGGTAACAATTTCATCTTCCAATAGATTTGGATATAGACAGAACACAACTTGAAATCCTTCGATGCTTGAAATTGATTAAAGAAAGGGAGACAGAACAGGCTGAACAGAAAAAAAATGTGAATTAGGTTAAACCTTGAAAAGAACGCAGCCACAAAGGACTCTTTTGTATCGTAAAATTGAAAGAAAACGGGTTTTGCTACCACCGGTAGTTTTGTGAACTTTTAATACTGGCAGTAAACCTAAAGAGAAAACAATCGCGGTAAGAAGTGGGATTTCAAAAAATTTTCATGTAACAAAAATCAGTTTAATACTGAATTCTAGGAACCAGTGTTCAAGTTAAAAAGAGATAATAACGTTATTTATTCAGGAATACTGACGCGGCCGACACACGGTGAGTCCTCTTGTTTTTGTTGCTATTTTTATTTTCAGCTACCCTAGAATTCAAAATCAAACAAAAAAAAAATGGCCGGCCCCGATGGGCAAACCCGAAGACGTAATTTTCTGTTTGTTAGATATACTGATTTATTGGAGATTGCGGATTTCTCAACATACGCTTGTGTTACCCGTAGAGCTCACTTTGTGAGTCACGCTTCGCGCGGCTCTGATTGAGTTCTGTATAATATACTTTTTAACCCTTTGCCCAATGAATCGGCCACATCATCCCACATAATTACAAATTAAGTAGTCGAAAAAAATATATTTCTAAAAAAATCCAACAAAAAAAAAAATCTCTCTTGGTCATGGGGATAGGGGAGGGGCAGAGCGCCTCTGAACCCTCATTAGCTTTGGGCCCGGACGCTTTGTTGTATAGAAGTTTACCGGATTATAGACTTCAGCGGACATAAAGGTAGTCCTTTAGAATCAGAGGCGACGGAAGCTTGACAAAAGTGTGTGCATACACGAAATGTCTAAAATGTCCTGGATCTATCATGGTTCAGCCTGCAGGGAAATGGCGGATTTAGATGGTGCGATCGCCGCCCCACTCACTTTTGGGTCCATATCCAGAAAAAAAACAACTTCATCTATATTTTTGCAAATAATTTCCGGTGGTGACGCCAGAGTTTTGTTCAAGGACGTGACAGGTTCTCCATCGGGGACTGGTTTATAATTTATTTCAGTGATTCACCTAATTCGAACAGCAGACGACACTTGCATTTTTTCTTAAATCCCACCTCCCTCCCAATTTCATTTTTCTAATTTGAAACCCATAGTTCATAACTCCCCATTGGAAGAAGCTCGGCGAGCTTGTTCCCGTCAGGAGAGTTATTAGCTATGTTTTTGAGAAAAAAAAAATAAAAAATAAATTGTGGATTTTAACCTCCCCCCGCACTTTAGCATGTGTCTAGGTTGTCACTATTACATTGTGGGAGAAAATTTGTGAACTAATCCACACCACTATAAAAAAGTACTATGATAAACCATTGTAAATCCCAAAATACCCTGGTAATAACATGGCATTACCATGGTATTACCAGGGTATTTTGGGATTTACCATGGTTTACCATGGTACTTTTTTTTATAAGGGCAGAAATGCAACTTCCATAATTCTCCCATCTTGATAAGTATGCCGGACGCTGTTAACCATTTACCCAACGTAACGGCAAAAACCAGCCAGCGCTATTCTCAAAAATCGCCAAATGATTTTCATTACATTTTCATTTTTTATTTCAAAAACATAGACTATGACCTCTTTGGATTGAACTCATCGAGCTCGTTCCATTGAGGGGTCATAACCTATGTTTTGGAGACCAAAAATGAAAAAAAAAATAGTTATTCAAGAATTTTTTTGCAAGTGTCGTCTGCTTTTCATGCTAGGTAAAGAGTTAAAGGTGTGTATGTGGGAGATGCACGTGGACAATCGGGATTAAGTGTCAACTCAGTTACTGCGAGTCAGGAACGAACCGTAACATCGCCGACCTTTCGGTTTGAAGTTCAATGCTCTAACAACTCAGCCACCGAGCTCCCGACTATCGCAAATGTATGGCGACCTAAAACTGTTTGAAATAAACAAATGAAATCAAAGCACTGACAAATATATACTTTGTAAATTAATTTTTATCATGTTTATTTTTAAACCTTTTCAATCGATAGTGTATAAATTGTTGCTGATGTTCTCCCATCACCTCTAACGTATAAATTTTTGCTGGTGCATGTTCTCCCCTCTCTCCTGGATATACTGCCTTCATTTGTATTTATTTGTTTTATTAGGGTTTAACGACACATTAACAGCCAAGGTATTGTCGTGTCGGTGACAGTTTTACGGGTGGAGGAATCCGGAGTACCCGGAGAGAATCACCGAGCAACGACGAGCAGCTGCCAGTTCCCCAACATCGTAACTCCGCACTGTAGCACAGGAAGGGTTAAATTAGCTGAGGACACGGGCACCATTGACGTGCAGTACGCCTTAGTACACGGAGTCATCGTGCCCACATGTGGACAACCGGGTGAAGTGCCTTGCCCAAGGACACAACGCGGGAGTCCGAATCGATCGCTCAGACGGTCACCCATCCAAGGAGTAACCGGGCTTCAGTGACCTGACGAGAATCAGTTACCGCAACGCCACCGCGCCCCCGCCTTCCTTTGTAACCACAACGATTGATTATCGATGTAAGTTTAAGTAGGGCCGACACCGAAAAGATACTGTACTCGGGGATGCGTCGTGCATCCTGTAAGTGGATAGATGTCTGTGTTATATTGCTCGTACCCTACCGATCGTGATAGACTGGTGGCTGCTCGGTTGGTTTTGCTACCTATTTCTTTTGCTTCCTCCATTTTTTCTTAGGAGGTGGAGATGGCGATATCTTGACTATTGGCGATGGAGGCTGTGGTATCGTGGTATTTATCCTGTTTTGTGCAAGTGCCATTGCTATAGCGGCGTTTTGAAGTACTGTCGCCTTTTCCTTCCGAAGTTGTGCTGACTCTTTTTCCATGTCCTTCGTGCGCTCGTTCTTAAGGATGGTTTCACGCCTGGCTCGTTCCCTGACCTTCTTAATTTGATCTGGCTCTTCTTAGGTGCCCACGATCTGTTTTTTCCAGTCCGTGGGCAAGCTTACTCAATTCTTTATCATCCTCCTGTTTAGCCCAGGGGTCCAGGCTGGAGATGGAGCTGGAGAGAGAGATGTCTGATGTGGTGGTATCTGCTGGCGGTTTTTCCGGCGAGCTAGAGGCGTGGATTTCCATCTCCTCTTCCTTCTCTTTGCGGGATTCTTCTGCTTTCTTTTTCTTCCAGTCCTCTAAGCCCTTGGCATCCCGGCGCATTGAGGACGGTCTTTTCTTCTTTTTCTTCTTCTGGGTTTTCTCAGCGTTCTCTAGGTGTGGACCAGAGCCCGACTGGATAAAGGTGCTAGCACTCCCCAAAGAGGCCGGTGGTCTGGCTACATGCTTCTTTGTTGGGGCCGTTCCAGGTGGTATTGGAAAGTCCAATATCACCTGGCAGGTTGCACCAGAAACACGAATTGTCCAGTTTCTGGTGTTACCCACATTCAGACATGTTAACATGTCAGATAGCTTCTGCGGTAGAATCATTCTTGTGTTAATTAGTGGTGCTAACGGATAGTCCAGTAAGCGTCCGAGCTGATAATCCCATGTGATGACCAACGTACCGTAATTGCGAGATTCAACAGTATAATCTATAAGAAGGGCGACATAACACCCTTTAAAAAAACTCCTGAAATCCGAGCGCTGACAAAAATATACTATGGAAATTAATTTTTATCGCGTTTGTTTTAAAACTTTTTCAACCGGTTATACAATACATTTTTGCATAACGAAAATGGCAGCATTCTTCACAAGACGTCGCAAAACACAACAAATTGGTGATGAGGGTAAAACAAATCGTAATGAGAAAATTCACAACTGAATTGTGTTATTTCGCAATAAGTTTTGCGTTATTCCATAAAAGTATTTTTGTTATTTCGCAAAAGCATTTCGTTATTTGGCAATACCTCTGCGTCATATCGCAAAGAGCATTGCGTTATTTTAGAATAACTTTTGCGTTGTTTCGCAATAACTTTGTGTTATTTCGCAATAAGTATTGCGTTATTTCCCAAAAGTGTTGCGTTATTTCGCTTATACCTGTCCGACTTTTGGTGAGAGTTGGGGTGGTAAGGGGGAAGGGGTGGTGGTCGATGAAAGGAAATTGATGAAATTAAAGGCACGATATCAGATGGTGCTAAGAAGGCGAATTGTCAATCAATCACAAATTTGTCTGCGTGGCTCCCGTTATGTGAGAGTAGTTATCAATATCCTGTTTTAGAACGTTTTTGACACCACCGATCGACACCTGCTTGTTCATTTAATAAAAGTTTCGGTCTTTATAAATTTATTAAAAAATACTTGTTTCGGTGACGGTGCTATAAATAAATATAAAAAGAAAAGCTTTCAGCAGTATGTTGGGTACTCGACCTTGCCCCATTTGACAAAACTCCACCCACTCCCTATTATCTATCACTTCCCAGTGGCACAACCACTATCGTTTTCAGCCAATTCCTGGCGCCTGATTATTAATGGTTCGCTTCGTGCTGGGTGAGGAAGCTCAATATGGGGTGCATGTGTATGGGAAAAGTTAAGTTCAATGTGCGCCGGGAAATTTGTTGGAGTCGCTATGACTCGAGCGACATCATGATGATCACGTCATGTCACGACAACGTTGAGCGCTGTCGATTTCCACAGACGTAAATGAATGGACGTTGTGCGGGTCCGGCGAATAGCCTTTGAGAATGCCGTTGAGTTGTCCCCGTTGTATCTCAATACCCTTGTAACAGGAACAGGTCTGTCGGTCTGTAGGCTTCCAGTCCTTCGTTTCCGTGTCGATGTTGCGCAATCTGTCGCTTCTTACCTATCGAGGCAAGGAGTTGACGAGCACAGACACGAGAAGGAACTTCCCGAATGACTTTACCTACTGAGCAAAAAAGCTATCGAAAAGCTTCTTGTAGAGGGACTTCTCGAACGATTCAACGCGATCGAGCACATGAGCTTTTGAGAGCTACTACGAGCAAGTCACCCGTTGGTGTCTTCAGTCACTAATGACCAGGCAGCCAAGGATCAGGAATTCTCAACCAACCCCACTGACCATCAACGATGACCTATCGAACTACTTTTCAAGCTGTCTATATGTATTTCAAGGAGCTCTGGAATTCAAGGAGCCCAAACATCCGCATCTCTGGCCTTTATATCCCCTACTACAAAGCTTAATAGCCTAGTATTCCATCTGGTCGACTCTGCATACCCCAAAGTTTCTAACCTGTAGAGTTTGAGGGTGGACTCCTCGAACGACTCTTGCCTATCGAGCAAACGGGCTATGCAGGAGCTACTCGAGAAGGCTTCGGGAAAATTGAGCAAATGAGCTATCGAGGATGTGCAGTCAGCCAATGACTCCATTCTCCTCAACGACTCTTCGAATTATATGGGTTTCAGTGGTAACTAATCGATCATTGTACGCCCCATGATTATTAGTCATTGAGGTCCACTACTGATCAGATATCTCCATCGATACCAAGGGTTTCAGGAAAATGGGGGTTCCAGGGAATGAAGCGAATCTACAAACATTTTCCCCATACCAATACATCCCCACAGCGTCCATCAAAATGGAAGACCCTTTCTATACACACACACGCGCGCACATGCGCTGCACGCGCACCCACAAACACGCAAACCCACACCACTAACTTAAATGATCGGTGACTGAAGCATTGGTTCCACATTGTGAACAGAATGTATGCTCACATATCGGAACACTTATGGGACAGTTTGAAATTTCATTAATTCTTTGAAACATGGGCAAACACCCTTCGAGACGAAAGTAGAGAGGCTATGATTCGAGGAAAAAGCGTTAACATTGTTGGGAAGGGGGAGTGGGTCATTACGGGGTTGGATGGAGGGGGTGGACTGAATAATAGGAGCAAGGCACAGATACAGATAAACGTTCCGTTACTGCATTATACTCAAGGCGGTTTACTGATTTATTTTGACTTACACCCGAGTCAAGTTTGAAACTACCCACGCTATAAGGACATAATACGTGCAGATAGATGAAACGATGTGGGGATTCAGACATCTGAACACATGTCTCGTAACCAAATTAAATGCTGTTAGCGCCACTTCAAACACGAATAAAGATTTCATAAGGGACATTCCAATTCATTTTATTTATCTCGCCGCGGTTAGATATTTTCTCGCCTCGGCGAGATATTATTTTGCCGCGGCGAGATAATTATTTCGCCACGAGGAGATAATATTTCGCCTCGGCGAGATAATATTTCGCCGAGGCGAGATAATATCTCGCCGCGGCGAAATATTATCTCACCCAGGCGAAATATTATCTCGCCGCGGCGAGATAAATCTTGACAGCCAATGCCCCTTCCAAGCTTCCGTACATTAGTGATGACCCCCTTTTAGTTTTGCGGTAGGTTATGTATAACTAGCGGCCCATCCCGTCCCAGAATAATTAGCCCTGCTTGTGCGATTGAAAATTTCAAGTTGCATTGCATATCAAGGGAGATAATCAAAGCTTAAGTTTCAAGCTGGACTGAATCGCTGAATTACGGAATCAAACGCTCCCCATTTATATAATAACTTTCTACCCGAAGAAAAGATTAGCAGTCACTAGAAATAATTCTGAGGGAGATAAATGCCTTTTTTATACGCTAAACGACAGATTATTGAAAAAATGCGGAAAGATAGAAATCGCATCCCCACTGTGAAGATATACATATAGAAATTTTCACTTTCACACTTTCAATCCAAATGGCCGCGTTCATAGCATCACTTCAAGCTGAATACGAGTCAAATTATCACTGAAAATGATCAATTTGTGCTAAAAATGCATAATGAAAAGAATATCTAGTATTTTTGAGTGGATACCGATCATTTCCAGCAATAATTCAACACATATTCACCTTGAACTGATGCATGAAACCCGCCAGCAGAATCAGATCTCATGATGTTACCTGTTCCATGTATCGATCAAATCACTCCCGCATATCAATGCGCATCAGCTGTTTACTTCCATGCATCAATTCAAGGTTGACACGAGTGGAATTATCGATAGAAATGATTAGATGCGTATAGGAAGTGTATAATAAAAAGAAAATCTAGTATTTTTGAGTGGATACCGAGAGTTATCTCACTCGTGGCTGAGATAAATGGTTATTTTCGCTCGCGCAATCGCTCGCGAAAAATAAACATTTGTCTCGGTCACTCATAAGATCATTTTCGGTAACTACTCAAAAACACTAGAGATCCTCTGTTCATCCAGAGTACAGTTACTCTTATTTGCAGAGACTTCCCACCAACTGAAACCACAGAGGCGTCGGGGCCTCAGACTTGGGATACGCTATAATTCCAATGGTGAAATGACTTAAGTCAAATTAAAAGAAAATACACCTATATGGAACGTGACCCAATACAGTTGCTCTCCCCTGAACAAAAACCAGGCCCCGCCTCTAGTGACCGAGTTTTGTGGGACGCTGTATCAAAATTTCACACAGACACAGAGCATGAGGGATTTCGGACCAGTTCTAATCGGCATCGAACATCGAAGAGCGTATTGCCTAGAATTTCTGCAGGTACCGTAGGGTCGTATCCTTAATTTAAATTTCGACGTTCAGTACGCCTTCATACACAACGCCACCGAACGTAGCCCCACGTCGGCAGTAGGGATTAAGTGTCTTGTCTAAGGACACAATACCTATGGCTCGGGTGTGGCAACCACTTTTGTTACAACACTTGACCACTTTTGTTATAGCTCACAACTTTTGTTATAAAATCAACCATTCTTGTTAAAAAATGAGCTCACCACTTTTGTTACAACACCCATCCGTTTTTGTTTTTTTTTTTAAAAAAATGCTCACCACTTTTGTTACAGTATCAACAGCTTTTGTTACATTTTTTGTCAGTGTGAAAACTCATGTAATTCGCAGGCGTGAGAGACGTGTGTGGCACCGACTTTTGTTACTCTAACCACGTTTGTGACAGGTCACCAGTTTGTTAACGAAATCGCCCACTTTTGTTACAGGTCACCACTTTTGTAACAAAATTGCCAACTTTTGTTACAAAAACAGCTCACGACTTTTGTTACAAAAATCAATAAAATCGCTCATGTAACAAAAGTCGCACCGACTTTTGTTTCTCGACCCACTTTTGTTATCACTGGTTGTGTGACAACGCTATCCGACGGTATTGACCGCTCCTACTAAAATGTAATGCTGCTGATGATCATTGCTGATCGCCGGTTTAAACCAAAATATTTTTGTGAAAGTTACTGGTGTATTTATTCGTTTTGACCCACGCAAGTGCGTATGGTACTGGACCCCACCCAAAGAGTAGTGTCCAGTGGCATCAATATTTCCAAAGCAATACACTACATGTATTTGTTTTTAGTCCTTAAATGAGTACTCCCATGAGAGAAGCCCTCATGGAGAGTCCCCCCAGTAAAGTACACCCCGGGAGACTTTGCCCGGAGGTTTCTCCAGGGGAGTACCACGGAGACTTTCCACCGAGATTTTCCGACCAGTAAAGTAGCCATCGTGATTTTTTCCACCCAGAGACTACCCCATCCAACCATCCCACACACATCACGAGTTCTTAGCTATCCTTCTCTTGCATGGCTTCGGTGCGTGCAACAGTCGGTTCGTGCTGAAACTACTCGTTCATGTGTATTTGTGTATGTGTGTGACTGTGTGTATTTATGCGTGAATAAGTGTTTTCGTGCATTCGTGGGTGTACACGTGTTTCTTTTGGGCTTCTGTTAGATACTGGTGTAGAGTAAAAATAGCTATCAGTACCGTGTAAATATCTCTCAGGCGGTCCAGATTGACACATCGTGCTCATTCTCATGGCATCTATGTTTGTGTGATTTTATTGACAGATATTTTATTGACATTGTTAAATTGACATGATGAGTCTAGTGCAGTGCAGTGTATTACTCTTTTGATTAGAACAGCGGTAAAAATAGTTAAAAAAAAATTAAATGTTTCAATAATATACAATCATGGTCTGGAACAACTTAAAAAATTTCGTTTGAAACAAACCAAATCTACATTACGTTGGTACAATCCGTGGAGCTGATTCCAACGACATCTGTATTAGCGTGCTTTTCTTAACTGTCTCATGTCTCGTTTTCGCTCAATAATGTGCGGAGTACCTATTGTAGTTTTACACATCAGATTTGTACATTGATTCCTCTTACATAAAATATTGCTGTTTGTTCATAAATATTATATTATTTTTGTTTACTGGAGAATATTAGTTATCCTTGTGTTTTCCAGGGTGTATGGGAATTTACACCGGTTTGGGAATTCATACACCCTGAGGCGAAGCCGAAGGGTGTATAAGTTTCCAGATCGGTGTAAACTCCCATACACTCTGGAGAACACAAGGATAACGAATTTATTTCCATGAATTTTGGTGCACTTAATACTTTAACCTACATTGTGGGCAAAAACTGACAGAAAATTTGTACTTTGTAAGTTTCTTAATAAAACCAAACATATATGGATGTCATTGGAACTGGCTCAATGAGCCAGTTCCAATGACATCCATATCTATAATATTTTATTGCACATAAATATTAAATCTCCTGTATTTTTATTTTTATTCTAACATAACCGAGCAGAAGGTATGGATTAATAATTAAAAATGGGTACTTCTTTTTAACCATATAACCTGCTATTGTATATTCTTGTTTTTACACCGTGGTTAACCAGGATGTAAAAAAAGCCACTGTGGATTGCAAGTTACACTGTACCTCTCAGCCAATCAAAACGCAATATTTTGTTTCACTTGGAAATAATGTTTATTTGCACTCTATATTAGAAGGAACCAATATATATACACCTGGAACTTAATTTAGCACCCCCTGAAATGTTTTATGACAGTGAAGTTGCTGTTACTGGTTATTATGTTTTAATGATTGCTATGTCTTGCAGTACATTTCATCCAGTGAAACGCATCCCCTCGTGCACGTGAAGCATGCTTCCCACGAATGTCACAACAAACACTATCATCCACATCCAATATCTGGATACAACAATTTGTCACTTCTTTTATCAATAAATGTTGACATGTCAAGGAGGAGATTGTCAGAGGCACTAAGATGGCAAATCGTTGGCATACGTGCAACAGACATGTCATTCGGAGCTATTGGAAGGCAACTTGGCTTGTCATTCTGTTATCAACAGACCTGTCCAACATCAACAAACCAACGATGTTGAGAACCGACACGGCTTGGACAACACCAAAAGACCCCTCCAGGAAGATCGTAGTCTGGCACGCCTTGTTAGGCGTGAACCCTTTGCTTCAAGTGGGGTTTTTGAAACCCCAACAGGCGCTGTACAACAGAACTGTCCGCAACCGTCTCAAAGAACTGGGTATGAGATCCAGAAGGGTCATCAAGCGTCCAACTCTGTCCGACCAGCATCAAAGACGACGTTTGGAGTGGTGTATGGCACGACAACATTGGAATCTCAGGACGTGGAGGAGAGTCTATTGGTCAGACGAGAGTGGGTTTCTGCTTCACAACACAGATGGTCCCATGATAGTGTGGAGGCATAGAAATGCTGCTTATGTACCCAGGAACATTAGACCTACGGTTCCTTATTGTTCGGGATCAGTAATGATCTGGGGATGCCCCTCTCGTGATTGTAAACTTTCTATGGTAACTGTACGTGGGAATCTCAATGGTCCTCAGTACATCCGGGACATTTTCAATCGGGTTGTTGTGCCTCATTTTGACAACCACCCTTTGACTACTCGCCCTGTATTGGTGGACACCAATGCAAGGCCACGTCGTTCTCATGCTGTGAGAGCATGCCTTCAGAACAAAGTTATTACAACACTACTTTGGCCTGCAATGAATCCCGATTTAAATCCCTTAGAACACATCTTTTATGACTTTCTTGGACATCGTGTGCAAGCAAGGGGCCCGCCTGTACAACATTTGGCCGATCTGAAAGCTATATTGCACGAGGAGTGGCAGCAGTTACCTATGGGCCGAATCAGAAGACTCACTGATAGCATTAGGAGGATGGTTCAAGCTGTCAGCCGGGCTCGTCGTGGATACACTCGCTACTGATGTCAGATCTCTGCTATTGTGTTCAGAAGATCACAAGTTACATTTTCTTTTGTCAGTAATTACCGGCATTCTATCATCATGGGCCGTTCCAGTAGCATACTTGTCAAGGGAACATTTTTTCCATCAAAAACATTAGTGACATATATGTGTAATTAGCGCCATTAAAATACTGCATATTTTCATCATTGTGTTGTCTTTCTTTTGTCAATAGACCATCCTGTTCGCAAACAATCACTTTTGCCATATGAAAGATAGCATGAAAGTCATGACAGTTTCTATTTACACCACTGCGAAAACCAGGGGGTGCCTAATTAAGTTCCAGGTGTATATATTAACAAAAATAAGCCAAAAAACATTGACAAAAGTATATTATTCAGTCATTCACACTTCTGACTTCAGAGAGTGCACACCTAATTAGCCATGGGTTACCTGCCGAAGAAAATTAGGGACACTTTGATGGTGCTGGACGCTAGTTCACTTCTCAACTGGGATGTCTGTGGTAAGAGCGACTGCTTTCAGCTCACCATTAAGTACATGATGAAGCCCACAAGCCCACCTCTAGGAGTGGTAGCACCTTTAGCGGATCGGCTCGCACTGGTCCTCACCAGCGGGAGGGAAAGGGGAAAAGTACACCAAGCACCCCTGAAACAACAGGAGCCAGTGGAGCAGAGACGAAGAAACACAGAAAGAGGGAATCTTTGTCAACCAAACACCGGGACGCCAGGCGAATGGAGGCGTGACTCGAAAGGAAAATAACTTAGACCGGGAAACAGGAAATGGAAAAGGTGATAACTGTCAACTCACCTCCAAACCCTGCATCACCAATACCAAACTGTACCTCTTCACCAAAGAGGTGGGACGGAGAGGAGAAGCAGGAAGTGGAGGCTGAGGAGATGGATGTCGCCCAGTCTGTACTTGACTCCGCAACCAATCGAACCACAAATCCAGTTCGATCCAGGACTCCGAGAACGAAACTGCGGATAAAGACGATATGGGAGTCTGGGAGCCCACATCGAAATCCTAGACTGACGTACCATTGAGCGCTTCGGCGAAATCAAGCTGGATTTTGACGGAACTGGGGATGGTTATTGGACAACCTAAAATCGAATCAGAAGGAATGGGCTAATGGGGCTTTCGACTTCCTTAGCAACAAACCCGGACACTTGGAAACAGCCAAGATCCACGACCCGTTCTTCTACAGATGACTGAAATTCAAAAACTCGGAAGCATCAACAGCTGCCACGTCGTCTCCTTCCCAGACATCCCTTCCAAGAAGAAGGAACACAAACGGAACAAACGCCACTAAACTCCGAACACTTTCCTCCTTTGAAGCGCCCAAACATGCTGCCAAATCTCAATTTACAGTTAATGAGGGTCGAAAGGAGCTTGCCCTATACCGTCCCTGTGTGCCTTTGAGGTGCAAAAACCATTTGATCTCGATAACAGTGGCAGTAGTATATTATTCAGCATAAAAATACACATTTGAATCTCCATCGAGGGGATATTTAACTTCTGCAGATTAACACACATTCCAAACATCTCTGCCATTTTAATAACTTCTGGAAGGGTTCTGTCAAGCCCAAATCCACTGTCATTCGTCCGTTTTCGAAGAAACACGATATTCTAACATGGTATGACAGTGTATTTGTCAGCCTTCCAATTTGGTCATATCTCAAGTAGTATGCCTGAAGTGTACTCACATGGGTTTTTTCCACAGCGTGAGAGCAATATAAGGTGGATTATCTAGATGGTACTCTCCGGTTGTACTCTCGGGGCGTGTGTGGGTGGGGGAGCGGGTGGGTGGGGGTGGGGTGAGGTGGGGTGCTGTGTGTGGTGGTGGTGGTGGTGGTGGGGGGTGGCCAGACCGCTACGGGCGTGTGGACCAATCCGAAGTACCCGGACAGAAAAACACACTGTACAATGTTGGTTTTGTATTGTTAATGGGTAGGTTTTAATCACAAGATCCAATAAATAGCACACCATAGCGACAGGCCAACATATGATGATATGATTTCCAAAGTATCATCACCCCTGAAACGTGAAATATGCGATGGAACGTAAGTAGTATAGCATGTATGAAACGTCCCCCGTTGGCAGGACCTAGGAAGTGACGTCATGTCAGTAATTATATAAGGCCGATTCAAACACAGATGACGATGTACGTGTACATGTACACGTACATCGATGTACACCTCCATAGGATTTAGTGTTAAAATCGTGTACAGGTACACGATTTTAACGTTTTTTAGGGTGTTTTAGAATCGGCTTTGCCGATTCAAAATCACTGGATTGTATCCAAGAGTGAAAAAAACGCATGAAATTTTACGTATGTGTACATGTAGCGTTTTGTGTTTGAATCGGCAAATGGGTTTCCCCATAAGATTCAGTGTTAAATTGCGAGCGAAAAACGTTTTGTCGTTTCTAAATTATCATCTTGCTGATTCTAAATCATCCGCGTCTGTACACGATTTTAACACTGAAACCCTATGGAGGCGTACACGGAAATCCATTTGCGAATTTTACGTCGGAAATCGAATCGTGTACGGTAAAGAGGTGTTTCTGAACCGGCAAACCCACTGTCACGTTTCCTAAAGTAAAACTAACACATGTTATTGTTGTGACTGAATGAGGTTTTCGTTCAAAAGAGTAGACTATAAAATCTGAGCGTCAGTTTTAAAAAGGAGTTGCGTGAATGAAAGGCATCCGTTCAAAAGAGTCGACTATAAAGTATGATCTGTAAAAATAGACATTCGTGTTTTGTTTCGATGTAACGAAGAGAAATTGAGTTTAGAGACAATTAGAGAAAAGAATCAAAAAAGCGATTGATATATATAGGAGAGAAAAAAATATATAAATAAATAGTTATTTAAAAAAATAATATATCAAATCGAATAGATAATAAAAAAATAAATACGTAAATCATGAGCGATTCTCAGACTATTAGAGTAAGGTTTCTTTTAAACATGCTGATGAGAGCCTACGCATTCTGCGTGAATGAACAACTAGGTCATCTCTCCGTCGGATGTCGGGATCATCTAGACTTTGATCACGAGAATCATTCGTGTCTGTGGATGGAAAGGGAAGATATGGTCGTCAAGTATTTCGAACCGGCGTTCGAACGCTTTCAAATCGATGAAGTGATCGCGTTTTGGAAGAGATTACTCTTCTGTAAGGATCAAAGCAAGCCCACAGTTTCGGAAGAACAGAAATTGGCGCATAAAAGTCTGACTTTACGAGATAAGGGATGCATCATGAAATTATTGTTCAACAAAGCATACGTCTAAGTTTCTCGTTGATATAAAATAAGGGAGAATAGAAAATAAAATAAATAAATACACACATAAATTTTTTATCTAATATTAGAAAGAAAAAAAAAACACAAAAATGAGAATCAGAAATAAATTGTATCCGACGTTAGTGGACGATGAGGATGAGAAGCCGATCAGCGTTTTGCCAACGGCACCGTCGCTAGAAGAAAAAGAAAGAGGAGAGAGTATCGCATTGATCAAATCAGTAGAATCCAAGAGTATCTAACTCGAGAGAGAGATTCTCGTCATTCTCTCAAGAAGAAGTATTCGTGTTTCGTGAAATTCGTCAATGCGATCGACACGACACTCATCACGATTTCCATGGGTTTACACGCGGAAGGCATCGGATTGTTGTCGACCACGGTCAGCATTCCAATCATGTTGACCGTAGAAGGAGTGGCTCTCGCCGACGGATTGTTTAGCAAGCTCGGAAACTTTTTGAGTAGGAAATTATATCTGAAGGCGAGGAAACACGACAAGATTCGCATCTTGGATGACTTCAAGATCGACACGATATCCGAAATGATCTCTATGGCGTTGAAAGACGGTAGGATATCAGACGGAGAATACTTCGCGATATTGAGCGAGAAAACGAAATACGATGCCATGAAAGAAGCCATGAGAATCAAGACTCGTCAGATCATCAAGGAAGAGATGAAGGATTCTCTCGTGGAAAAGGGGAGGAAAGAGGCCAGGGAGGAATTTAGTAAGATGATAGTACTCAAGAGCAGCGATTGAAAAAAAAAATATATATAATAAGAACAGAATTAATTAATTATTAAATTTATATATAAAACAAAAACGAATAAAATAACTCTTAAAAAAATGTATTGCGTAAAGTGTAAGAGAGTTACCGAGACAAGTAATTCTCGAGAAGTACAAACTAAAAACGACAGACAGATGCTTCGCGGAATTTGTGACGTGTGTGGTTCTGTCAAGACTCGATTCGTCAAAAAAAAAAGAACGCGAGCAAAGGTAAAGGCATCGTGAATAAAATGATCAATAATCTACCTTTCGAAATGCATCTGCCCGGTCACAGTTTCACGGGACCCGGAACGAAATTGAACAAGAGACTCAACGCCGATCTGATACCCAAATCTTGGAGCAAACGTGTGAATAGGGTGGACGCGGCTGCGTATGATCACGATCTGTGCTACGCCGGACATCCCAACACCAAGACTCGCAACGACGTCTGCGATAAAAACATGCTGTGGAAATTGAGAGGCATATCGAATCCGACCAGGAGAGAGAAGATAGAACGTTCGCTGGTCGGCAATCTGATCAGTGCGAAACGTCGATTCGGATGGGGCATTCAAAAAAAAAGGCGCATCGGAAAAGAAGAAGAAACGATTATTGACGAGCGAATTGGCCGAGGAGTTACACAAACCCATAGTGCGTAAATTTCGAAAGAGAAGGGTGTTCGTGAAGGGTTTGGATGATATTTGGTCTGCCGACTTGGTCGACATGAGATAGTTTTCGAGGTGAAACGAGGGCGTCAAATATCTATTGATGGTCATCGACGTGTTTTCCAAATACGGTTGGATCAGAGCTTTGAAGAATAAACCGGGACCTTGCATCGCCGAGGCTCTGAAGAGCGTGTTTGACTCGTCTTCTCGAAAACCGAGTAAATTGTGAGTGGATAAGGGAAAGGAATTCTGCAACAAGCACGTTCATCGATTGGTAGACCTCTACTCGATCAAAAACGAAGAGAAAGCCAGCGTGGTGGAACGTTGGAATCGAACGATGAAGGAAAAGATGTACAGATACTTCACGGCGAATTCGACCAAGAAATACATATATGCTCTGAACGGTCTGGTCAAAGATTACAACAACACGCGACACAGATCAATCAAGATGACTCCCGTGGAAGCTAGCAATCCTCGAAATGAAAAACGGGTCTACGCGAATCTATATCCTGAAAGATCTAAGATTAGGAAGAAGTCTAGAACGTCGAAATTTGCGGTCGGTGAACGAGTGAGAATCTACGCTTATAAGAAGCACTTCGAAAAGGGTTATACTCCTCGATGGACCTCGGAAATCTTCGTGATAATCAAAATATTTCATACCGATCCGGTGACTTACGAAATAGAAGCTTTGGATGGAGAAGAGATCATCGGAAAGTTTTACGAACAACAATTACAGAAGACAAAGTTTTGATAAAGAAAACAAATTTCTTTTATTTACTTTCTTCAATATTTTCTTGTTTACACATATATATATAAGAGAGAAAAATAATAATAAAAAATAATTGAAAACTATTTTTAGATAAAGAAAGCAAGTTAATTAATAAACAAAAAAAAAACTAAAAAATCCTTTAAAATGACAAATATACTAGATATAGCACAAAGCATAGTGAAAGATGAAAGTATTCAAGAATATGAGGTTCCCGAATACGAACCGGTAACCGGAACGAGTTTGAACAATGCGGGAGAGATAAGAATCAACGTCGAAACTTAAGATCTATTCATACATCCTAGCGAGAATTACATAGTGGTGCAGGGACGTCTCACCATCTCACCAAGGAAGATGAGAGCGACTACGCCGACGACGACATGGTTACTCTAGCCAATAATGGCATCGTGCATCTATTCAGTAATATAAAATACATGCTATCCGGACAAGAGATAGAATCTGTGTTTCATCCCGATCAGGCCACCACGATGTTCGGACTCTTGACGTATCCTGATGATTTTTCGAAATTCAGAGGACTTAATCAGTTGTGGGTGAAAGACACCGTCGGCCCTGCTAGCGTCGGCGCCGTCTTGATATTCGACTACGTCGTCAAGACGTCCAGACCTAAAGGAACGTTTTCTTTCAGGATACCTTTGAAACACATCTTTGGATTTGCGGACGATTCCAACAAGATCATGTACGGATTCAAACACAATCTGACGTTGATTCAAAAAGGAGACGACGCAATAGTGAGACTCACTGCGACCAATGCGGGTAAGATAACTCTACACAAGATATCGTGGTTCGTTCCGCACGTGGAGCCTTCGATTGTGGAAAAAGCACGTCTCTACAAGATCATAGAATCCAAGAGTAAATTACCCGTGGGATTTAGAATGAGACAGTGCAACACGGCTAGCATTCCACCCTCCACGAATCACTTCGATTGGAGATTGACAGTGAAATCCGCTTCCAAGAGACCGCGTTTCATCGTGGTTGCGTTTCAGACCGATAGGGACAGGTCTCAGGAAAAGAATGCGTCGCTGTTCGATCACTGCCATTTGAGAAACATGCAAGTGTTTCTGAATGCCACGAGATATCCAGCAATCGATTACAATGTGTCGTTCGACAAGAACGATTTCTGCAGACTGTACGGCGACGCCACTGACTTTAGAAAGAAGTATCACGGTCTAGACGAATTGATGAGCAACCCTAACATATCTCCCGGTGAATACAAGTCGATGTATCCCATGTTCATATTCGATGTCAGTAAACAGAGTGAATGACTCAGGAGTAGCGTCTTAGACATTCAGATCAAGATGCAATTCGATAGGAACATGCCGAGAAAAACCGAAGCCTTCGCCCTGGTCCTGTCGGATAGAGAATTACAAGTCGAATCAGATGGAAATAAGATGTCGATCATTCGATGAGAGCCGAGTGTGAAAAAAAATAAAAAACAAAAAAAATAAAAAAAGTAATGAGTAATAAAAAAAACAAAAAAAACAAAAAAAAAAAATAAATAAAGTAATGTGATCTAGAGAGATTGAACATCTTTCTAAATCTCATTACTTTTTTTTTTGTTTTTTAATAAATCACACATTATTTTTTTTTTGAATTCATTATTTTCCACGCATTCACTGTTTGTTCAAAGAAACTAATTCAATCAGTAGACTCACCACGGAAGTGGCGGCTTCGGGATTATTGGTTTTCGTAATGAAATTAATCCTGTCTCTGGCATTCACTTTGAGAGGCGTGCCGAACGTGCTAACATTCGCGTGTTGATTCTCAGTCTTTTCGACGCTGTATCTATTATCGCTCTCTACTCCATTCACCATGAGATTGATGACCGCTCTGTTATTCAAATCCGAGGAAGCCAGACTCATTCGAAGGATTTCACCTCCCAGCGGCATGGGATATCCCACTTGACCATGTTTCGATCCGCTACCTCCATTTCCGAAAGACCACTCAGCTTTTCCTTCATCTAAGGTGCCAGCCTTCTCGGCCCACACAGTGATCAACTGTCTAGCATATTTGACTTTCTCCACCACCGAAATCAGGGTGCAGGCATCCGTCATGTTCACGGGATCCGGTAGATTCGTGAGCGCTTGTCCACCCATGTCTAGTTTACCTTCCATTATGTCACCCTTTCTCCAGACTGAGTTGTCGTCCACATACTTTCTGCTGACCGTGCTGGAATTGAATTTGGGATCGTGACTGAGTCCGAATAAATTCTTACCGTTCATGTCGATACCACCCTCCATGGTTCCGCCAGATTGTTTGTTCAGGTAGAGATTGTCCACTTGCGATTCTAGGTTCTTGTGATCGTATCATGGCAGAATCCACATAGCCCTTAGTGACCGCGGTTGAGTCCGCATCCGTGTCGTCGACCTTCGACAGATTCAATATCTTGTTAAATCTCGCATTCAGATCCGATTTCATTTCTCATCTGTCAGACTTTCTCTGTTCCAGATCTACGTAGTGTTTGGTCGCCACGTCCTTGGGATTCGTTGAAGTGGCCACGTTCGTTATCTTGTTAGAATTGGCGTTCAATTCCAAGTGCATCATTTTCTGAACGTATCTATTTCTCAGGTGTTCGCTGAATCTCGCGTGAGAGTTGTCCGCGTATTTCTTGGTCGTGGCATCGGTGGGATCTATTGGATTTGCGACGTTCACCAAACGTTTGGATTTCAGATCGAGATCGTCGGTCATGGTTTTATCCACGTAATTATCTAGCATGATTCATTCGAAATCGGCGTTCCCCCTGTCGACGTATTTTTTAGTCACAGCATCTGCGAGATCTATCGGCTCAGGAAGATTGTAGAGCTTCTTATCATTCATGTTCAAAGGTTCTTCTCGAGGTTCGTTGGCAACGTCGTAACCATCGTTGACTTCGAACGTCTTCCTCTTCTTTCTTAGGTTGACTTTTTCATCGTCACTTCTACCAAATTTATCAACTGGCATGTTGTTGTGGGATTTTTTTGCTTTTTAGAAAAAATATATTCAAAATGCAGTTTATTAAAAATGAACTATTTTATTTTTATTTTTCGTTTTTATTCGATTAAAATTTTTTTAAAATAATTTATTTTCTTTATATATACTATAAAAAAAAAATCTCTCTCTAATGTAAATTATTGAGAATGTCTTGAAACCGATCTCCTTCAGACCATTTCTTGAGATCATAGAGACACAGGTGACCGCAAAACACTTGATCTGGTGATTGCACTTGTTCCGTGTTGTAACGAACCATCGATTTGTTGAAATAGTTCTTTATTTCTTTTGGCGGCGAGATTCCGTAGCTGTCGAAATAATAATTTTTCTTCTTCCCGTTCTTGATCCACGCCACCCAGTGAGTGCCTTCACCCGATGAATCGTCTAGATTGAAAATTCCGCATTCCGATTGTCGTGGTCTTCTCTTCGGCAAGGCATCTCTGGAAAACATGCCTAGAAAATCTTTGATTTTCAAATCTTTTGCCGCATTCAACAGATCAATGTTGGATAGGGGTTCGTTAGGTAAGACAACACCTTCTACGGATATCTTTATTTTCTTATTCATAAATGCGTATATATTTTTTTTATTTATTTATTATATTATAATTCAATAAAATGACGTTATTTTTTTTTTATTTTTTTCTTTTTCGTTTTAAACTAACTCTCTCGATGTCTCTATCGATTTCTATAATTTCGAATCCATCTAATTCCTCTTGATTTTCTGGACTCTCGATGTCTCTATCGATTTCTATAATTTTGAATCCATCTAATTCCTCTTGATTTTCTGGAATCCTATCATCCACAATCATATCTGGAATCCAATCATCCACATTCATATCGTCTCTAATTAGATCTAAAGTCCAATGTCCGAGTACCAAAGTGCTTATTTTATCGTCTAACACAAATCTCTTATCATTGTCAGCCGTCAGCGAAATCTTGTTGACTATTTCGGTATACAAGTCGTGATTTTCGCTTCGAAACAATTTCATAGTCTTATACACCGGACCACTTCCTAACAGACAATCTTTATACTCTTGGAAAGAGATGTTTTTCTTCACCACGCATGCTTTAACTCCTTTGCACTTCTTGATCTCTTCATCTTCTAGACGATAAGCATACAGTTTATGTCTCAAGCCCACGAATTCGACGATTTGTTTACCACCGCTCTCGTCCTTAAATTTACCCAACACCTTCTTGTTGTCGTTCGATTGAATGTTGGATGGGTGATCGACGGGATAATTGCTCATGTTGAACCATGCGGACATGTCCGGAGATATATCTCGGTAGACGTCTTCTGTCTCTATCTCGTAAACTAAACTGTCTGTGTCGGTGACAGTAGTTTGGCTTTATCATTAAATTTTGGTTTGACGTAATCGTAGTGAAACTCGTACATCAATCGCTTGCTGATATCTAAGATGATCGGTCCGAGATAATACGGTTTGTCAAACTTCAGGTGCGTCTTTTTCATGTGAACGGCCACTAGATTTTCGTCGAATATGGTTCGGTGTTTGTAATTGGGTTTCGCCACTAATTTTTTAGCTCTTTTCTCAGACGTGACGAGTCGAACGTCGGTTCTCTTCCTGATGTTTTCCATCGATTTACCGTACACGCAGTTGTTCATGAGTTTGAAGAAATCTTTTTCGAAATCATTCTAGGCTCGAATTCTGAGATTCGTGTTGAGATCAATGTATTTTTTCATCCAAGGCTCTTCGTCGAATCGAATGATGCGATGTATGTCGACTAATTTCATCCCGTAATTGACGTACTGTTTCAAATTCTCGCTGTAGACAACGTAGTTACGTTTGTTAAATAAATTGGGAATGAGTTTTTCCTCGTCTCCTTCGTTCGGTTCCATTCGTTCGGGAGCCAGCGGATAATCGTTGTGTGGAATGTGTAATTCTTCTGGATAGTTCAAATCGACTTCTAAAATGCAAGGATAGTCTCTCCATTTTTGCATCTCTTCCGGTTCCGTCACACATTTGAAATTTCCAATCGGTAAAGGATGACTCATAGCCCAACCATACAAATTATTAGCGTCCCAATACTGTGTGTATTTAATCGACCGTTTCGAATCGAAACCTTCTTTCATGTAGGGATTGTTAGCTTTAGAATATCTGTGAGAGATCATCAAGATGCCACCTCTCACAGCCCTTTCGAACATGAGCAACATGTTCACGTCGGATAATAATTCCAATTGGACTTTGATGGTCTTCAACAAAGCGTCCCACGCCAGACCGGGTGTGGTGAAATACCAAGCAGGATCCAGATCCTAATTTCGACAGACATCTCGAAAATTTTTGAACATGTCTGCCAAGAGCAGAACGTCGGTCTTCAGATAGAGATCATGATAATATCTCATGGTTTTCATATCGAATGATTTCCACACGTTTTTGGCGTGTTCGTAATTCTCGTCGGAAATGTCGGATTCGTATAATTTTGAATAAAATCTTCTTTCGAAGGTAGTGCGGTGTCTTCGAATCTCTTTAGATCGTTCATGTAATCCTAAGGATAGACTCCTTTCCTCAACATGACGTCTACTCGTTCTCCGAAATGTTCGCTCGTGATTTTAAATTTATCCTTGCTCATGTTATCGACTAATTTTTCTAGAGCGGTCGACATGAATTTAAAACTGTCGATGAAACGTATGCATCTACGAATGGATTTCGTTTTTTCTTCCAACGTATTTCCGTCGATTACTCTTTTCTTCTCCATGAGCTTCCATTTTGTGAAGGAAATGTATCTTTCTTCACTGTTCTCAATGCAATTTAATTCTTCGTGTGAGGTGCCGAGATTTTTCACAAACAGATGACTGTCGTAACCCGAGAGATTGTGAAACATCACCGGATAGAAAGCAGCATCTCGATATTTTAAATTACACTTGCTGTGAGCCGGACCGCGATACAGACCCGTGTAATGATCGTGGTCTCTGACCTTCTTATTTTCCTCCGAATTCTCGTCGAACGATTGTCTGCATATGTGACATTTGGTGGCTCTGTTATTTTCATCCTGCTGCTCTCGCGTGATGATCATTTTCGCCGGAGTTTTGAATTTGTTGTATAACATTTGAATTTTCGATTCTAACTCTTCCACGAACCTTTGGGCCACGTCGTCGTCTTCATACTGTTTCATGTAGGTGAAGGGACCCATGTCGTGTTGCGAGTCGAAAGCGCATTTCTCGTAAATGCAATAGCCCGAAGGTATGTGTTTTTGATATCTTTCGACGTAACTTTGAAGAGCGTTAGGTTGACAGGAACTCATTTTCGTGGTGAAACATTCGAAATCGGCATACACGACGAATGGTACTTTTAACCTTCTATTGCGATTTTCAAACTTCACGATGGTGTTGGGTTTGGGCATTTCGATGGCAACACCTTGATTTTTGTTGCAATATTCCTGATGTTTCGCTAATGATTTTTCACTCTTAAACATGTTCATGCAGTTGCAACATAAACATACCTTATGTTCATGTTTATTATTTTGTCTCGACAGTAATCGGCTCGGATGTTTATCCCAACAATAATGACGATTGTCACCATTCGAAATCAATAATAAAATAATCATCTTTTCTCTTTCAAGATACGAAGTCTGTCTGAGAGGATAGATCATTCGTTTTTCATCGTCGTATCCCAAGACGTTCACTGCTACGGTGGGATTTTGAACCTCGAAACGTTCGATGTGTTTTAACTCTGTTGGAAAAGTCACTCCGGTCCAATCGAGATTTTTGGAAGTCTTCTCGTAATGAGAAACTCTATCGGGGTTCATTTTGACAGGGTATAAAGCGGAGGTGACTCCCCATTTAAAACACTGATCATCTTTATTTCTCACGTTGACCACGGCGTGTTTTTAGCTAGGAAATATGGTAATTCCACGTAGGAAGATCCTTTCAATGAATCGTTTTCAGTTATGTGAATTTCGAGTTTCAACACCTCATCGAACGTCCAGTTACTACCTTCATGTTGATAATTTGCAAGAGACGTCAACATCTTGTCTTTCATCTTTTCGAAAACGTCCGATAAATCTGAACCTCGAAATACGGGTTGGAAGTTAGATCTGAAATATGCATTTTTCACGATGCTCTCACCGGACTTCACGTCGATTTTATTCATCACACAATGGAGTATCATCTTAATTTTTAGTCCCACGTTCATGTATTTGCGAAACAAATCCAATACTTTTTTCTTCACCTGTTCCATGAACAATTTCGATTCAATTTTCTTCAATGAGGCAACCACGTTGAAAGTTTTAAAAATACCTTTGATCACACTCTCCCATTCTACGGTCTTCGATTGAAATAGTTCCGTGGCGAGTCGTTCTAGATATTCTTTTCCTTTCCCTCCGTTTATTGCTCATCGAATTTCGCTCGATATATCTTGTTTGCCTAGAATCTGAAGTGCATCACTCGTTTTCATTTTAGTTTTTCTTTTCTTTTCTTTGGAAACTTGAAGTTCTTCTTCAATGGCTTTTCATTTAGTCGTCTTCTTATTTTTCACAATCGAAACGTTTTTGGTTTTTTTCGAAGTCGGCATTTCAATTCCTTTTACTATCTTTTTCTTCTTCTTCTCATTTTTCACAACCGATGCATTTTTTGATGTCATTGCTATCGGCATTTCAATTCCTTTTACTATCTTTTTCTTCTTCTTCTCATTTTTCACAACCGATGCATTTTTTGACGTCGTTGCTATCGGCATTTCGTTTGCCTTTCCATCGTTTCGCAGATATTTCTGTATGACTTCAATTTTTTTTGATTTAGTTCTATGATTTCTGAAATGTGAAATTTTTAATAGTTTACAAATCTCGTTTAACTGAGGTACGGTTTTCTCATTTAAATTTTCCAATTTTTTTTTATCTGTTTGCTTCATTTGTAAGAATATATTTTTTTTTTTTCGAATTTGTATTTAAATAATTTGTTAAAAAGTTGTTTTTTTTTTTCTTTAATGTGAAAAATATTTTTTGATGAAATTAATCAATTTTATGTTCCTTAACGTGAAAAAAATTGAATTAATATGAGAAAAAAAGATGTTAAAAATTTAACTTTTTATTTATATATATATATAAAGAGAAGAACAAAACTTTTTAAACAAATTATTTAAATACAAAATTTAAAATATACATTATTTGCAAGAATTCGTAAAACAAAAAAAAAACAAATAATCGATCATGACAACAACATCCACGACGGAATCTCGACATAAATGTCGACGTTGTTTAATAAATCGTTATTCTCCAAAAAACCAAGAAGAAAAAAATCGTAATTTATATTTACGCATTTCGAAAGAAAATGATACGATTTGCGATAGAAAATCGAATCGTAATACTATTAGCGAACAAAAATTAATCGACAATGCCGTTCGAACTATTAAAAAAGAAGAAGAAGGTTCAAGACAAATAGAACTCTTACGACTTTTACGCGAAGTCTCGCACGAGGTTCAAAACAAATTTCTGCAAATCTTCTAAAGTCAAGAACTGAGATAATGTCTTGTTTTGTGTGATTCAATGTATTGTATAATTGTTCTAAAAAAATTTCACATTAAAGAAATTAAAATTAAAAAAACTTTTTTTTTTTATATATATATAAAGAGCCAAAAAAAAAAACAAAACTTTTTTAAACAAATTATTAAAATACAAAATTTAAAATATACATTATTGCAAGAATTCATAAAACAAAAAAAAAAACCTAAATAATCGATCATGACAGCAACACCTAAAGGATGTGAATTGAAATTGAAACGAGTCGAAATGTATAAGAAATTCGGTCATAAAATCTATAGATTACAACACCACGATCCCATCGAATTGAACGAGGTCGAGATGAAGGACTTAGAGCATAAATACGACAGATATAAGGTGACTTTGAAATTGGATGAAGCCATGCTCGATTTGTTTTACGAGTATCAAAGCAATCTGCAGAAAATCGTCATCGCTAAAGATAAAGAATTCGACAAGGATGATTTGACGTTGTTCTATGGAAGTTACATATATCCATGCCTTTGAAATTGGACGAAGCCGTGCTCGATTTGTTTTATGAGTACGAAAGCGATCTGCAGAACATCGTCATCACCGAAGATAGAGAATTCGACAAGGACGATTTGTCGTTGCCCTATGGAAGTTACATATTTCCAAACATCTCATTCGAACTCGTGAAGAAATTAGATGGTGAGAGCGAGTTGACCGAAGTAACAAAACTCAAAAGACTAAGGATAAACATTCAACACATTTGCGAAAAAGGAGAAAACACGAGTGTCAACATGCTAATAACGGACTTGGAAATATAAACAATAGAGAGATTGATTTTTTTAGCGAAGAAGAAGGAAAAAAAAACGTAATGAGATCATCTTGAAAACACGAGTGTGAACATGCTAATAACGGGCTTGGAAATATAAACACTAGGGAGATTGATTTTTTTTTAGCGAAGAAAAAAGAAAATAATGAGATCATCTTTAGATCTCATTACTTTTTTTTTTTGTTTTCCTTCTTCACTATTACCATATATTATAATAACGTTTCCTTTTTTCTTAAATTTCAGCATTGATTCTTCTTTTCTTTTTTTCTTTTTTTTGTAATATGATACGTTTTTATAACAGCACATTTGTTTATCCGAATCATAATTATGAACGAATGTTGTGCATCTCTTGGTAACACTCGCATCATTACCATTCTCTTCAGAAGGTAGTGGTGACGGTGGAAAGCATCTCATTCTTTTCATTTTCAACCGTCTATCCCGCTGTTTATCTAACTCTTTCATCAGTTCTTTCCTTAGATATCCATCATTAGCGTCTAACCATTTTTCCACATCTTTTTTTTCACACTCTGTCTCGCGATATTCATCATTATCGTCTAATTGTTTCTCCACCTTTTTATCCATTTTGTATATTATTTTATACTTTCTATGATTTATATTTTATATAAATTATATAATTTTATATTATAATAACATATTCAAAATCGGTATATTCTTAAACGGCGAATTCTCACTGAGCAACAAACCCTTGCCGAGTCGCTCAACGTTCTGTCCACTCTTCAGATAGAGACCGTTTCCACTCAAAGAGTTGTCACCTCTAACGGGTTCTAGATACAATCCTTTACTGCTGTCGTCTACGTGGATGCGACACACGGCTCCTCCCTTCTTCAAAAACAGTCCGCTGCCACCCATTAATTTCTCAACTGCCGAACTCGCAAGTCCCGTGAGAGCTCCCACACCGAGAGTCTTTCCGAGAAAGGGTAGTGCCTTTGCGGTGAAGGGTAATGCTTTTGCGGCGATTCCTGCCAATAGCGGTAGGAAACCACCTTTCATTCTCAAATTGTATCTCAATTGAGCGGGACTCAATCTCACCGTCAACCCTCTTCCATCGTGAATCACTTTCTCCATCCTTTTGATTTGACTTCTGGTCCAGGCGATCGAATCCTGACCGGCTCTCATCAGATCTTCGTGAGTGAATTTGAATCTCACTGCCTCGCCTCCAGTTGTTAATGCTCTCTTAAGTTTCTTCCTCTGTCCTGCGGATATGTTCACATTTTTAATCACGTATTCTGTCATAATTCTTTTTTTAAAAATATATTTACTTCAATTGTTTTCTTGTTTAATAATAATTAGTTATATTAAAATAATTTTGTAAAATTAATATTGCGTTTATTTTATTTTTGTTATCTATATATATACACAATATTTTTATTTTTTTTTGCTTTTATATTTCTCTTATGTGAAATCGTATCGTCACCCTCTCTCCGCGAAGATCTAACAGTTCACCATTTTGATCCGTCAACGTGGTTTTGAGACTATACAACGTATCTAAAATCACTGGTAGATAAACTAAATTTAAACGAACTTATAACCCGGTGACACGTTTGGAAAGAAGGAATAGATCGTCAGTTGAGCGCTACCATTCACGTAGCTTCCAGCAATCACATCCACATTCATCAGAATGCTATTGACTGCGAGAATGTCGACCGTATTTTCAGATGCCGCGTGGCCTCGATACATCTTTTGATCGAATCCGAATATCTTGCCTATAGAATCGTCCGTGTTGAAATCCACTCGAAAATTATCTTCCAAATCCAACATCGTCTGTAAGGTATTAGGATTGGGAGCGAGTCTGATCTTGCTGCTTCCCTTTCCATCCGTCTTCATTCGCGTCTGAATGTAATTGTTCAAATCGTCTATGTCGTAACTCCCTTTGGGAATTCGAATCCCCAACCAATCCACTTCGTCAGAATACTTGAACAAGTTATTCTTTTCGGTGACGTTGGGAAAGGAATAATAAGTCTCCAGATTCACCAAAGCCATCTCGTATCTTTTCTCTCTATTCAATTCGATGGAATGTTCGAATTTCGTAGCGAATCGAGTCGAATCGCCACTCACCACGATTTGAATGGATTGTTTTGCAGCCGTATTCTCGGCTATCCGTTCTAACTATTCTCCTTGTTCCAACATTATATTTTAATTTATTTTTTTTATTTTTTTTCAAAACTAATTATTTGAAGATTTATTATTTTCTAAAATTTTTTTTTCTATTTTCAAACTCTATCTTATTATCATCAGAAACATAAATCTTGTTGAATCCGCACCGATATTTTCCGCGATTAAATTCGCTTGTCAAATCGATCACGACGAAATTGTAAAGTCCTCCATCCCAAACCTTCTTGCAGAATCTCCTGAATTCCGCCACGCTCATGTCGTTTGCGACGTGGTCGCCGTAGATGTGATTGAGATTCTTGAGATCTTGGCGAAAGAGACATAGAAAATTAGCATTCTCCCTTATCGTCTGTCTGGGCAATCGAAAATAATTCTGCGACAGGTAGAAACAGTCCACGTTGCTGTGTCGACCCCTAACGTAATACGATTCGCATCGGTTCTGTCTCTCCAAAAGCAGATCGTCGAAAATCATGAGATTCTTATCTTCCGATTTCAATTCTCTAGGATCCGGAACGTCGCTAGCGCTCTCATAAAATCGACACTCGACGTTCGAAGATGCATTTCTCTTCATCAGCTCCATCGTCGCACCGTCCAAAATGGTCGAAAGTGGAGCTTCACTCTTGTCGAATTCCTCCCTACTGTCAAAGATTCTGGCTATGACGTCATGGGCAATCTACGATCCATGCACTCTCGAAGCAATCTGTATTCGGGTTGAAACAAGCTCTTGCCAAACACGAACAATCTGTCGTAATCCAAACAGTTGGGTCGGGACAACAGATTCATCAACAGATTGGTCTTTCCACAATTCGATTTTCCCACTATCAAGCCTCTTATCCTTTTGAGAAGGAACTCGTTATTCGACCTCTTAGTCACGGCGTCGTTCCAAGACATATCTTTAATGTTCATCTTTGTTTTATTTTTTTTTGTTATTTTAGATTCTTTTCAAACACAAATTTAATATGTTTTTCAAACTCAGTTTTTAATATTATTATTTATTTATATCACACCGTCGCGAGTTCTCTTCAATCTTAATCCACTCGTTTTTAGCTAAATCTTGTATGGGTACCACAGCATCCTTAAAATCTTTCCAACTTTTCGGCGTTCGCTCTAACGCAGCTCGCTTCGCCGACGGACTGATCAACTTGTCGATCAACGCGTCGGCTGCCCTCTTGCCAGCCACAGAAGCTATCCTACCACTGGCTTCGGAAGCGGCTTTCTTACCAGCATCCAAAGCCGTCTTCTTACCAACCTCAAACGCAGTCGATGCGAGTTTTCTACCCGCATCGCTCGTGAACGCTCGCATTATAGAATCGACGATGCCAGAACCGCCTTGAACGTAAGTTCTGACGTATCCCCTGTTCTTTATCACCAACATATTTTATTTTTTATAATATATTTTGTTTTTCACTGGTAAATCGTTTTGTTGTTTAAATACTTTAATTATTCTAGTGTAAAAATTACTGTTTTTTTATTTTATATATTTTTGTTTGTTTGTTTGTTTCTCTCTACTTATTATATATACACATCAATCCTTCAATTCGTTCATCAGCCTTTTATAATGGTTTTTATTCAAAACTTCTGTCTTAACAATTCGTCACATATAGTAATTATCTCATTATCTAATCCTGTGTTACCAGCCCGTCTGCTCGCCATCAACAAACTCAATCTCTGAGACAGAGCGTCAGAATCGCTCGGAAGAAAAGTGGTTTTCACCCCTTTGCCAGTCATCGATTCGACGAACTTCTTATTCATATCCCATATGGGTTTCACCACTTTCGTCCACTTGTAACCTCTGTTGGCTTTGGGTCTCGTCTCTCTGGCATCGTTATTTCTCTTCATGGCGTGGGCCTGAACCAGAATGTCGCCGTAATTGTCGAAATCCTGTTCCGTGTAATCACTAGGCTTGTCGTAAAGGAGCAATCTGTGCAGTCCATCAGTCAATTCGTATCTGTTCGAACCCACGATCAATTCATCATCGCCTATTTGTACTTCTGTGTCTCCAATAAAAGTATTATTGTCCGAATCCTTATAAAATCCATACAACAGATCTCTCTTACCGCCGTCATCAGACGATGCGACGCTATCAGTGGTGATAGTCGAAGCTGTATCGGTGTCGGTCTCGCTCTCTGTTTGAATTCCCGTGGGAACGTAATCCGGTGTAGATTGAACGGAATGCCGATTTCCAAAACTACCGGGCAACGAACCCATTCTCATGGGTCTCAATTCTTCGACTATCTCCTTCCTGCTTCGCTCTTGACCCTCCGTCACGGGTTTAAATATTTTTGCGGCTTCGCATTTGAGTTCAATCTCACCAAGACGTCTGCTTCTGTCAGCCGACTGAATGCCCTTCTTAGCACGTTCGTACTCGTCTAAAATTTGATTTCGGCGTCTAGAATCCATCTGTAAAAACAGTTTTCGTTTTTTTTAATTGTTAATGTTCCTTTCAGTATGCTAATGCGAGTTATTTTATTATTTTCAAAATTAAATGTATAATTATATTTTTATGTTTTAAGTTAATAAAAATCTTTCTGTCTTTAATATAATAACTAAAAATATTCACATCTCAACTCAGTATTGATTGAATTGGGAAAGTTTAAAAAACGTTTTAAGCAGTACATGACAAACCGGTTTCTGATTTAATGCATTTTGAGAGTAATTTACGTTTGTTAAAAGGAATTCCATTCACATATCAAAAAACCATTCACTCAGTGTCGAATTAAGAGAGAACCTTTTGATGACAGTTAAAACATTCCAGCACATAAAAGAAACTGGTTTTTCTAATTTAACGTAAAGAAATTCATTCATTCATTCATTCATTCATTCATTCAAATCTCTCTGATCGTTATGAATATATTTTAAAATTTACCACTCAAACCTAATTGAGTGGAAAATGCGTTTTATTATAACATTATTCAAACATTCCATTAAGTGTTTATTAAGATTACTTCACAAGAATTAATAGTGACAAACGCGAACAAACGCTTTTTTACCACTGATTCTTTTCTCTAATTGTCTCTAAACTCAATTTCCCTTCGTTACATCGAAACAAAACACGAATGTCTATTTTTACAGATCATATTTTATAGTCGACTCTTTTGAACGGATGCCTTTCATTCACACAACTCCTTTTTAAAACTGACGCTCATATTTTATAGTCTACTCTTTTGAACGAAAACCTCATTCAGTCACAACAATAACATGTGTTAGTTTTACTTCAGGAAACGTGACAGTGGGTTTGCCTGTTCTGAAACACCTCTTTTCCGTGTACCGTACACGATTCGATTTCCGACGTAAAATCCGCAAATGGATTTCCGTGTACGCCTCCATAGGGTTTCAGTGTTAAAATCGTGTACAGACGCGTATGATTTAGAATCAGCAAGGTGATGATTTAGAAACGACAAAACGTTTTTTGCTCGTAATTTAACACTGAATCCTATGGGGAAACCCATTTACCGATTCAAACACAAAACGCTACATGTACACATTCGTAAAATTTCATGCGTTTTTTTTCACTCTTGAATACAATCCAGTGATTTTGAATCGGCAAAGCCGATTCTAAAACACCCTAAAAAACGTTAAAATCGTGTACCTGTACACGATTTTAACACTAAATCCTATGGAGGTGTACATCGATGTACGTGTACATGTACACGTACATCGTCATCTGGCTTTGAATTGGCCTTATATACCTACTCATGTCACGTGACCCAGTGGCGCCATGTTTAGTTGTCATGGTAGCACGCGTGAGCGGCCATCTTGTGAAGTCATCCCCATAGTCATACTTGGTGTTAGTTATATGGCACTACGTGCTAAGCCGATAAAATGGGGAATCCATAGTAAATAAAGTCGTTTGTGGTGATTTGGAAGGATTGTCGGGTTTATTTGGGTAATTCGTAATACTCCGATTCAATAGAGCATACCCTCCGAACATACCCCTGCCCTATTATAAGCCTTTGGGTAACATAGCAACCACATGCTACCATAGAATCCAAGATGGCGGCCTCCAGTATACAAAATATGACAGAAACACGTTTCACCCTAACAACACGCGCTGCGCATGCGTACTAACACCACATATTACTATGGGGATGACGTCACAAGATAGCCGCACACGCGGGCTACCATGACAACCAAACATGGCGCCACTGGGCCACGTGACGTGACGTCACTTCCTAGGTCCTGCCAATGGGGACGTTTCATACTTGTATACTACGAACACGTTGTTTTTATTATTCAACTTATTTAACGTAAATTGCTTTTTGAAACAAAACCTGACATTTTCTGACAGAAAAGTAGTGATTATAATGGTACAGAACTGTGAATAATGTCGTTTCTGATTAAGACGGACGTTCCACGAACATGAAGATCATTGTCATCTGCCCAGGCAATATACGAGATATAACGCTTGAAAAAAAATGATCTTGAGATTCTGGCTTCTTTAACCACTTGAACTCTAGTGGCATCTTCCATATCAGTTCAATGGCAGCAACGGGAAGAGTTCAGATTCTTTATTTGGGGGTAGACCAATTAATATTTTCAACGTGAAGCCTTGAGGATGCACGTTTAAAATATTGTTTGGTCTACACCACACCTTCACTCGAAAGGCAACCTGCTTAATGAAATTAGGAAGTATCGTGTTACTGGGGGAGGAAAAGCGGCCTCGGAGGTTTCAAAGGGTTAAGAGTGTTTTCCAACAAGCAAAAAGCAGCAGGCTTATACTTTTGGCTTAGAAGTCCCATTAAAATTGACTCTAAAACCTCCACAATTCCATTGTATTAAATTATGTTTGATCGTCTTATCCATGTTTGTATGGCAACTTAGAGGGTGGACGAATGGGTGATATTATATATCCCCCACCCCCCGAGTTTCGTTTTGGTGATGTTTTGCAGGCGAGGGGTGGACCTACCATGAGAAGAATTCTGTCCAATTCCAGTTTCTATTTTTCTTTTCCTTTTTCTTGTTGGCTTGTGTACGTTGCCATCTCTGACTCACATTTTGTTGAGAACTATGTTGTGGATCTAGTTTCGGTTTGCTTGGCTCCGTATTATTTTCAGATTTAGGTTTTTGTTCTTTATTTTGTACTGTTAGAGGTAGATCTTTGGGTTGTTCTTGTCCGGTTTTTATATTTTTGTCGGCTGTTTGGGCTGGTGGATTTGTTTTGGGGGACCGTGCTACTGATTGATCTATTGTAAAAGCGTGTACTAAAGATGGAGCTGGACCTTTGGGCTCTGTGCACTGTGTCTGGCATTCTATTGATTGAGTTGGTACATTTTGTGATAATTTTGAGGCATATGATGGTGATGATGCACAAATACCTGACATTGATGTCACGATAGCTCTGACCTCTTTAAAACTTATTTGCTGTTCACATTTTACTTTGTATGGTTTTCTCCTTTTTGCAGACAGGGCAATCCCTGGATGATGACATGTGATTGCCCTGACAGTTCACGCACTTGATGAGATTGCAGTATGGTTCCTAATGTTTCTGACCACATCGGTAACATATCTGTTGATTTCTACAGTTGTTCTGCCCATGCCCATATTTCTGACATTTGAAGCACCGAAGTGGATTTGGAATATATAAATCCACTTTGATGTTCATATTACCAACATTAATTGCTTTTGGTGGCCGAGTAGAATTTAATGTCAAAATCTAAGTATTTATTTTAATTACCGTGTTATATTTTTTAATCTGAATATTTTTAACGTCTGTCACTCCCTGGGGTTTTAATTCTTTTGTTATTTCCATAACATCAATGCCATTTAACACTGTTACTCTTATAACACCTCTACTGCTCTTTAGAATTTTATGCGCAAATGCATTCCCCTGAATATCTGCCAGGTTTTGTTTAAATAAATTTGCTAAATTTTCTGCCTGGGCTTCTCTTTTACATTCTATTAGTTGAGCACCAGATCTTAGTTTCTTGACGTCTTTATCTGTGCCAGCAATCCCGTTGATTCATTTTTCTACGAGAAATGGGTTCATATCTGATAGTTTTTTTTATCTTCGTCAGCCGCATACATAATGATAAATTTAGGTGAGTTCTTTGTTGTCGGTTCTAAGATTGTGACTCTGAGGCAGAATCCGATCAGTAGAAAGTAATTCCTGACCTCGTTTTTGTTTTTTATTTGTGTATTCCATATTTTGATTTGTTTATTAATTCTTCAGTCCAGGACTCTCACCCTTACTCTGCTCCCAACCTGGGGTTATGCAGGAACGTGGCTAGAGGTTTCCGACTGGAGGGGTGTAGGTAGTGAAATTCCAACTAGGGGAGGGACCGGGAGGGGGAAAACCGAAAAATGAAGCCCTGAAAGGGGGCATAAAATTGATTCTAGTAACTGAAATGCCAACACATTTAAGACAGAAATATCAGGATATTATTATTTGATATTATTCTGGGCATTGAATATGTGCTAAACACATGCTCAAGCTGAGAACTTTGAGCAATTCTCACTGTTCTAACATTAAATCAGATGCAGAAATGATCAATTTTCGATGTGTCTTCATTTTGTAACTGTGAATGATGTAATTAACTCAGGATAACGACTTTACATGGTGTTATTTTCTTGAAGTGCATTTCGAGGATTTTTTGTTTTATTACAAGTAAACGTACTATAGAAATCTCGCATGGATTGACATAATGCATACTTATGAAGCTCGATATTGTATGGCGTACGAACAGGTTCGAAAGTAATTATTGAGGTACATACTGTATTATTCGAGGTTCATCCTATATAATTTCAGGTTCATCCTATATTATTTCAGGTTCATCCTATATTATTTCAGGTTCATCCTATATTATTTCAGGTTCATCCTAAAATAATATTTATGACCCTCTCGTACGCGATCAATAATTTGTCCGACCCTGGATGGACTATAATTATTGTTTCATGTTGAACCAGGTTCGACATAAATATTTCAGGTTCATCCTCAGGTGCATCACTGCTAACCAACATATCGGGAAAACGGGAAACGGGAAAACGTCTCGTGAAGTTTAAAAATTTAATGGGGCAGTTCAAAAAAGTGCCTCTGTGGGGTAGGGTGGGGAAGAGCAAAAATGATGGATTTCGTATGTATGTTTGTTTGTCTGTGTGTCTGCTATAGAAATAAATATGGGCCCACCCATAGCGCCCAAAATTGGCCTACGTTATGGCGGAGGTCATTGTCAGGTTTAAAAAAATGCAGGGGTGGGATTGGAGAGGGGCACCAAAAGCTATGACCAATTTGTTTTTTACTGATATAGGTCCCCAAAGGGGTCTACTGGTGGTGAGTTCTTATCAGGAATCTTAAAGGTTTCAAAAAATTGCCAGTGGTGGTGTTGGGGAGGGGCAAAACTTGTGGATTTTGTGTATATGTCTGTATGACCACTATAAAAAGGCATACGGAGCCACCCACGGTGCACAAGCTGGTTCTACTAGGGATTTTTTTCTACACCGGGAGTCATGGATTGAAAAAATCAGGATTGAAAAAGTGCCGGGGTGGGGAGAGTCACCCAATGTCATGACAATTTTTCTTTTCACCTATATAGATCTTCAAAGGGGTCTAACTGAGGTAACTTTTTACCGGGAATATTATGGTGCGGTTAGGGCCGCAGGCCTGCCCAAGTTACTCTTTTTAAGTCAGGGCTGTGGTTTTATGATCTGTTTTTTCTTAGAAATTTACCGTACAGCATCGGGTAACCCTGCTAGTATTTGTTAAAACCTGTTTTGACTCATCATTTTCACACATGTAACAATGTTGGGAAGCGGTTTAGTATGCTAGAATGCTCGAAATGCATCCCCACCCCCTCTTCCCCCCACAGAATTTCAAATTGCTTTGCGGCTCCTGGGTCAGCATGTTTTCGGTGTCATTGTGGGGCATGTCACGGTGTTATGTTCATGGAAGCAGGTGACTGTTTTGAACAAACCACGCGATAATGCCTCAGCTGTAGGGCCGTCGCTAGAGCCTTTTAATGGGGTGGGGGGGGGGGGGGGTGAGAGCCCTCGAAATTCCAACTGGGTAGTGGGCGCGTTCTTGGAAAACTATTAGAACTGTAGATCTTCCTAATTCGACGAGCACGGTCGCGCCAGGCCAAGAGAAAATTGTTAAATTTGGCATTAAAAGGAGCAATTTCCTGGCTTCTGGAGTGTCAATCCCCACTTCAGAATACCTGAAAAAGTTTCATTTGGGCCGATTTAGGGCGGGAAAATATCGAACCTAGCGAACCTGGTTCAACATGAAACAATAATTATGGTCCATCCTGGGTCGGACAAATTATTTTAGGTTCATCCTCAATCAATATAGGATGAACCTCAAATTGTTTTGTCGAACCTGGTTCAACACGAAACAATAATTATGGTCTATCCAGGATCAGACAAATTATTTCAGGTTCATCCTCAATTAATATAGGATGAAGCTGAAATATTTATGTCGAACCTGGTTCAACATGAAACAATAATTGTGGTCCATCCAGGGTCGGACAAATTATTTCAGGTTCATCCTCAATTAATATAGGATGAACCTCAAATATTGATGTCGAACCTGGTTCAACATGAAACAATAATTATGGTCCATCCAGGGTCGGACAAATTATTTCAGGTTCATCCTCAATTAATATAGGATGAACCTCAAATATTTATATCGAACCACCTGGTTCAACATGAAACAATAATTATGGTCCATCCAGGATCGGACAAATTATTTCAGGTTCATCCTCAATTAATAAAGGATGAACCTCAAATATTGATGTCGAACCTGGTTCAACATGAAACAATAATTATGGTCCATCCAGGGTCGGACAAATTATTTCAGGTTCATCCTCAATTAATATAGGATGAACCTCAAATATTTTTATCGAATCACCTGGTTCAACATGAAACAATAATTATGGTCCATCCAGGATCGGACAAATTATTTCAGGTTCATCCTCAATTAATAAAGGATGAACCTCAAATATTGATGTCGAACCTGGTTCAACATGAAACAATAATTATGGTCCATCCAGGGTCGGACAAATTATTTCAGGTTCATCCTCAATTAATATAGGATGAACCTCAAATATTTTTATCGAATCACCTGGTTCAACATGAAACAATAATTATGGTCCATCCAGGATCGGACAAATTATTTCAGGTTCATCCTCAATTAATATAGGATGAACCTCAAATATTTATGTCGAACCTGGTTCAACATGAAGCAATAATTATGGTCCATCCAGGGTCGGACAAATTATTTCATGTTCATCCTCAATTAATATAGGATGAACCTGAAATATTTATGTCGAACCTGGTTCAACATGAAACAATAATTATGGTCGATCCAGGGTCTCACAAATTATTCTAGGTTCATCCTCAATTAATATAGGATGAACCTGAAATATTTATGTCGAACCTGGTTCAACATGAAACAATAATTATGGTCCATCCAGGATCGGACAAATTATTTCAGGCTCATCCTCAATTAATATAGGATGAACCTGAAATATTGATGTCGAACCTGGTTCAATATTGAAACAATAATTATAGTCGAGCCAGGATCGAACGAATTATTTTAGGTTCATCCTCAATTAATATAGGATGAACCTGAAATATTTATGTCGAACCTGGTTCAACATGAAACAATAATTATAGTCCATCCAGGGTCGGACACATTGATCGCGTACGAGAAGGTCATAAATATTATATAGGATGAACCTGAAATAATATAGGATGAACCTCAAACAATATAGGATGAACCTGAAATAATATAGGATGAACCTCAAATAATATAGTATGTACCTCAATAATTATTTTCGAACTTGTTCGTACGCCATACTATTGTCTCTCGTTCAGATGAATATGCCACTGTGTGCTCACAGTCATGTCCGTTTCTTCTATTTCAACCATCTTTCAACCCGAAGGCTAGCCTTCGGGTTGGAAGACAGTTGAAGTAGAAGAAACGGACTAAAACGACCGAAAGTGCGATTCTTTGGATAAATATTGTTTGGATTTGCAAATAATGTTACAGAAATGCCTGTATATTGGCACGTTTGATTGCGCCCATTTTAACTCATTGTATAACTGCTTTCAACGAAGGCATCACTTGTTGATGTACTTGGAATATTTTATTAGTCGGGACTTTAGTCACCACAGTCAGAAAAAACAGGTTTACAGCACCCTTTCCCCCATTCATTCATCTCCATATCGCCCCTGATTCGAATCGAGATTCGATTCGAAACCGAATAATAGACCCGATTTGATTCGTGATTCGATTCGAAGCGTAAATTGGTGATTCACAGTGCCCTAAGCAAAAATAGTAAAAGAAGAATTCAATTTAACCAACTCTGAATTAAAAGAACCTTTGAATCTTCACCCTATCATCGCTTATGAGAAAAACAAAAACTTTCGTAACATACTTGCAACGACTAAACTGGAGCCCGGAGCCCTTCAGTGAATAATGGCAATTATTGCCCGTCAGTCTAACAATTACTAAGTTCAACACTTAGTTTAAATCAAATTTTAGTATCTGTTTGGTCATAGGGAGGGGGCAACTTTTTGTCAACTCCTCTATTGAATTTTGAAAGCTCCCAGAACGTATTTTGGGTGTATTTTAGTTTTACTTCGAGAATAAATCATTGAAAAAATTTGAATGATGAACCTGCATGGGAATGGCATTGTCTGCCCCCTCTCTGCCCTGTTCTTCCGGCGACCCTTACTATACACTTTACAGGTCTAGCATTTGAAATCTGCCACTCCAAGAATACACAGTAAGTCTTACCTCGTCTCTCTTGTCAGCCCTGCTAAGTCCACCCTATTGAAAATTTCTGTTTTTTTTTACAAGACCAAGGTTTAATGGACGCTCAGGAAGAAGATCTTAAAGAATGGAATCATGAAGTCATACCTATCAAAGAATGTGATATAGAGGAGCTAGCAGATTTTTTCGAAGCTGAAACTGAAATGTGGACATGCTTTGCCGAGTTTGTCAAACTTGCTCTAGAGCTTTTTCCAGGGTGTGGAAAAATGATACGAACGCCAAAGGGAGGCATAGCTGGTAAAGATTATCGTGTAACATCCTTTAACCCTTTACCCAACGTAACGGCCAAAACCGGCCAGCGCTATTCTAAAAAATCGCCAATTAATTTTCATTATTTTTTTCATTTTTTGTCTCAAAAACATAGGTTATGACCCCTCATTGGAACGAGCTCGTCGAGCTCGTTCCAATGAGGGGTCATAACCTATGTTTTTGAGACAAAAAATGAAAAAAATTAGTTATTCAAGAATTTTTTTTTCAAGTGTCGTCTGCTTTTCACGTTAGGTAAAGGGTTAAAACAGTATATGATGCATGGGGAAGTTTTCTACAGCGTTTACCCTTTACCCAATACACACTGTTAAAATTTGTTTTATACTAATTTTTTTTTTATAATTTTTCAAAAAAATCCTACAAAAGCATACCATGTGACCTTGATTGGAACGAACTCGACGAGCTCGTTCCAATGATGGGTCACATTATATGGTTTTGTTGAAAGTTTTTGAAAACATAATAATTGTTTAATAATAATAATAATTTATTCTGGTTACACCGGGAAATGGTGTTACAGATATACGTGTATTATAATTTATCATATGACTATGACATTTTTACCCTAAATGTCACTACAGGTTGACGATGTTTTCCAAACTGTTGTATCACACCGGGTGAGATTTTTCCGGATCAAAAGTCCATATCACACTCTTACGGAAATCAAAAATCCATATCACACTCCCACGGAAATATCCGAGAGTTTCCGTGAATAGTTTTCGTAACTGGGGAAGTAGTTGTTGTTTCGTCTGCTATTTTGTAACCGGCTTTTCACCGCATATTAATTAAAATGGAAAATTTGGGTGAATTTGACATCGAAACACATATGATAAACATATCATCATGACAGTGTGTTGATCCGTGTCGTCGCATCACGTCTGGTTGAGGTGGCCAGATTTTCGGATCACACGAGCTGTTATGATAATATCTATATATAACAGCAGCAAAGAAGCGGGTATTGGAAAGAGATCCGATAAACATAATCACTGTAATAATAATAATCATCATCATTATCAGCATTATTATCATAGTAGGTATATGAGGCGGATTCTAAGCCATTTTGTACATGTACCGTACACGTACACGTACACGATGCGTTTACCAACGTGGGATTCAGTGTTAAATCGCACGCTTGTTCACAAAAATGTCGGGTGGCCTAGAATCCGCTGTTTTTTTTTTTTAGACTCCTAGATCGCACTTTTAACGTTCAAATACCCGTGGTGAACGTTGAATGTTACACGTTTTTAAAAAAAGTGAAAATTGTACATTTTCACTTTTTTTTAACTTAAAAAAATTTTGTCAACGTTCCCATCGCGGATCAGACCATCGATCCATCGTTGGTGAACGCGAGCAAAAATTCTGGGCTAGCATAAAAAAAACGGTTTGCGGATTCAGGGCCAGTGGCCTAGAATCCGCTATTGTTTTTGAGGCGGTGGGTTTTTTCCAAAAAAAAATTAACAGACTACTATTGCACGCTTCCCTTTCTGACGTAAGTGGGGGGAATACCCGGATTTTTTCCAAAACTTAACAGACTACTATTGAGCGCTTCCATTTCTGACGTGAGTGGGGGGGGGGGGGGGGGGGGGGGGGGGAATACCCGAGGAAATAAAAAAAAGTGATTGATATATATAGGAGATAAAAAAAACATAAAACATAAAACATAAAAATAATTATACATTTAATTTTGAAAATAATGAAATAACTCGTATTAGCATACTTAAAGGAACATTAACAATTAAAAACGAAAAATGTTTTTACAGATGGATTCTAGGCGCCGAGATCAAATTTTAGACGAGTATGAACGTGCTAAGAAGGGCATTCAGTCGGCTGACAGAAGCAGACGTCTTGGTGAGATGGAACTCAAACGCGAAGCCGCAAAAATATTTAAACCCGTGACGGAGGGTCAAGAGCGAAGCCGGAAGGAGATAGTCGAAGAATTGAGAACCATAAAAGAGAGTTCTTTGAGAATGGGTTCGTTGCCCGGTAGTTTTGGAAATCGGCATTCCGTTCACTCTACACCGGATTACGTTCCCACGGGAATTCAAACAGATTTGAGCGATACCGACGATACAGCTTCGACTATCACCACTGTTAGCGTCGCATCGTCTGAGGATGGCGGTAAGAGAGATCTGTTGTATGGATTTTATAAGGATTCGGACGGTAATACTTTTATTGGAGACACAGAAGTAGAAATAGGTGATGATGAATTGACCGTGGGTTCGAACAGATACGAATTGACTGATGGACTACGCAGATTGCTCCTTTACGACAAGCCTAGTGATTACACGGAACAGGATTTCGACAATTACGGCGACATTCTGGTTCAGACCCACGCCATGAAGAGAAATAACGATGCCAGAGAGACGAGACCCAAAGCCAACAGAGGTTACAAGTGAAACCCATATGGGATATGAATAAGAAGTTCGTCGAATCGGTGACTGGCAAAGGGGTGAAAACCACTTTTCTTCCGAGCGATTCTGACGCTCTGTTTCAGAGATTGAGTTTGTTGATGGCGAGCAGACGGGCTGGTAACACAGGATTAGATAATCAGATAGTTACTATATCTGACGAATTGTTAAGACAGAAGGTTTTGAATAAAAACCATTATAAAAGGCTGATGAACGAATTGAAGGATTGATGTGTATATAATAAGTAGAGAGAAACAAACAAACAAACAAAAATAAAAAGTAAATTTTTACACTAGAATAATGAAAGTATTTAAACAACAAAACGATTTAGCAGTGAAAAAACAAAATATATTATAAAAATAAAATATGTTGGTGATAAAGAACAGGGGATACGTCAGAACTTACGTTCAAGGCGGTTCTGGCATCGTCGATTCTATAATGCGAGCGTTCACGAGCGATGCGGGTAGAAAACTCGCATCGACTCCGTTTGAGGTTGGTAAGAAGACGGCTTTGGATGCTGGTAAGAAAGCCGCTTCCGAAGCTAGTGGTAGGATAGCTTCTGTGGCTGGCAAGAGGGTAGCCGACGCGTTGATCGATAAGTTGATCAGTCCACCGGCGAAGCGAGCTGCGTTAGAGCGAACGCCGAAAAGTTGGAAAGATTTTAAGGATGCTGTGGTACCCATACAAGATTTAGCCAAAATGACGAGTGGATCAGGATTGAAGAGAACTCGCGACGGTGTGATATAAATAAATAATAATATTAAAAACTGAGTTTGAAAAAACATAAAAATTGTGTTTGAAAAGAATCTAAAATAACAAACAAAAAAAATAAAACAAAGATGAACATTAAAGATATGTCTTGGAACGACGCCGCGACTAAGAGGTCGAATAATGAGTTCTTTCCCAAAAGCATAAGAGGCTTGATAGTGGGAAAATCGAATTGTGGAAAGACCAATCTGTTGATGAATCTGTTGTCTCGACCCGACTGGTTGGATTACGACAGATTGTTCGTGTTTGGCAAGAGCTTGTTTCAACCCGAATACAGATTGCTTCGAGAGTGCATGGATTGTAGATTGCCCAAGGACGTCATAGCTAGAATCTTTGACAGTAGGGAGGAATTCGACAAGAGTGAAGCTCCACTTTCGACCATTTTGGACGGTGCGGCGATGGAACTGATGAAGAGAAATGCATCTTCGAACGTCGAGTGTCGATTTTATGAGAACGCTAGCGACGTTCCGGATCCTAGAGAATTGAAATCGGAAGATAATAATCTCATGATTTTCGACGATCTGCTTTTGGAGAGACAGAACCGATGCGAATCGTATTACGTTAGGGGTCGACATAGCAACGTGGACTGTTTCTACCTGTCGCAGAATTATTTTCGATTGCCCAGACAGACGATAAGGGAGAACGCTAATTTTCTATGTCTCTTTCGCCAAGATCTTAAGAATCTCAATCACATCTACGGCGATCACGTCGCAAACGACATGAGCGTGGCGGAATTCAGGAGATTCTGCAAGAGGGTTTGGGATGGAGGACTTTACAATTTCGTCGTGATCGATTTGACAAGCGAATTTAATCGCGGAAAATATCGGTGCGGATTCGACAAGTTTTATGTTTCTTATGATAATAAGATAGAGCGTGAAAATAAAAAAAATTTAGAAAATAATAAATCTTCAAATAATTAGTTTTTGAAAAAAAATTAAAAAAATAAAATTAAAATATAATGTTGGAACAAGAAGAATTGTTAGAACGGATGGCCGAGAATACGGCTGCAAAACAATCCATTCAAATCGTGGTGAGTGGCGATTCGACTCGATTCGCTATGAAATTCGAACCTTCTATCGAATTGAATAGAGAGAAAAGATACGAGATGGCGTTGGTGAATCTGGAGACTTATTATTCCTTTCCCAACGTCACCGAAAAGAACAACTCGTTCAAGTATTCCGACGGAGTGGATTGGTTGGAGATTCGAATTCCCAAAGGAAGTTACGACATAGACGATTTGAACAATTACATTCAGACGCGAATGAAGACAGATGGAAAGGGAAGCAACAAGATCAGACTCGCTCCCAATCCTAATACCTAACAGACAATGTTGGATTTGGAAGATAATTTTCGAGTGGATTTCAACACGGATGATTCTATAGGCAAGATGTTGGGATTCGATCGAAAGATGTATCGAGGCCACGCGGCATCTGAAAATGCGGTCGACATTCTCGCAGTCAATAGCATTCTGGTGAACGTGGACGTGATTGCTGGAAGCTACGTGAATGGTAGCGCTCAACCGACGATCTATTCCTTCTTTCCAAACGTGTCGCCGGGTTATAAGATCGTGGAGCGACCTCGAAATTTAGTTTATCTACCAGTGATTTTAGACACGTTGTATAGTCTCAAAATCACGTTGACGGATCAAAATGGTGAACTGTTAGATCTTCGCGGAGAGAGGGTGACGATACGATTTCACATAAGAGAAATATAAAAGCAAAAAAAAAAAAAATATTGTGTATATATATAGATAACAAAAATAAAATAAACGCAATATTAATTTTACAAAATTATTTTAATATAAATAATTATTATTAAACAAGAAAACAATTGAAGTAAATATATTTTAAGAAAAGAATTATGACAGAATACGTGATTAAAAACGTGAACATATCCGCAGGACAGAAGAAGAAACTTAAGAGAGCGTTAACAACTTGAGGCGAGGCGGTGAGATTCAAATTCACTCACGAAGATCTGACGAGAGGCGGTCAGGATTCGATCGCCTGGACCAGAAGTCAAATCAAAAGGATGGAGAAAGTGATTCGCGATGGAAGAGGGTTGACGGTGAGATTGAGTCCCGCTCAATTGAGATACAATTTGAGAATGAAAGGTGGTTTCCTACCGCTATTGGCAGGAATCGCCGCAAAAGCATTACCCTTCCCCGCAAAGGCACTACCCTTTCTCGGAAAAACTCTCGGCGTGGGAGCCCTCACGGGACTCGCGAGTTCGACAGTTGAGAAATTAATGGGTGGCAGCGGACTGTTTTTGAAGAAGGGAGGAGCCGTGTATCGCGTCCACGTAGACGACAGCGGTAGAGGATTGTATCTAGAACCCGTTAGAGGTGGCAACTCTTTGAGTGGAAACGGTCTCTATCTGAAGAGTGGACAGAACGTTGAGCGACTCGGCAAGGGTTTGTTGCTCGGTGAGAATTCGCCGTTTAAGAATATACCGATTTTGAATATGTTACTATAATATAAAATTATATAATTATATAAAATATAAATCATAGAAAGTATAAAAATAATATATAAAATGGATAAAAAAGGTGGAGAAACAATTAGACGATAATGATGAATATCGCGAGACAGAGTGCGAAAAAAAGAAGTGGAAAAATGGTTAGACGCTAATGATGGATATCTAAGAAAAGAACTGATGAAAGAGTTAGATAAACAGCGGGATAGACGGTTGGAAATGAAAAGAATGAGACGCTTTTCACCGTCACCACTACCTTCTGAAGAGAATAGTAATGATGCGAGTGTTACCAAGAGATGCACACCATTCGTTCATAATTATGATTCGGATAAATAAATGTGTTGTTATAAAAAACGTAGCATATCACAAAAAAAAAGAAAAGAAGAATCGATGCTGAAATTTAAGAAAAAAGGAAACGTTATTGTATTATATGGGTAATAGTGAAGAAGAAAAAAAAAAAAGTAATGAGATCTAAAGATGATCTCATTACTTTTTTTTTCCTTTTTCTTCGCTAAAAAAATCAATCTCTCTATTGTTTATATTTCCAGGTCCGTTATTAGCATGTTGACACTCGTGTATTCTCCTTTTTCGAAAATGTGTTGAATGTTTATCTTTACTCTTTTGAGTTTTTTTACATCGGTGAACTTGCTCTCACCACCCGATTTGTCCACGAGTTCACGTGAGATTTTTGGATATATGTAACTTCCATAGAACAACGTCAAATCGTCCTTGTCGAATTCTTTATCTTTAGCGATGACGATTTTCTTCAGATCGCTTTGGTACTAGTAAAACAAATCGAGCATGGCTTCATCCAATTTCAAAGTCATCTTATATTTGTCGTATTTATGCTCTAAATCCTTCATCTCGATCTCGTTCAATTCGATGGGATCGTGTTGTTGTAATCTATAGATTTTAAAACCTAATTTCTTATTCATTTCGACTCGTTTCAATTTCAATTCGCATCTTTTAGGTGTTGCTGTCATGATCGATTATTTGTTTTTTTTTGTTTTATGAATTCTTGCAATAATGTATATTTTAAATTTTGTATTTTAATAATTTGTTTAAAAAGTTTTGTTTTTTTTTTTTTGCTCTTTATATATATATAAAAAAAAAAGTTTTTTAATTTTAATTTTCTTTAATGTGAAAATTTTTTGTAAAAGTTTTTTCTCTTTATATATATAAATAAAAGTTAAATTTTAACATTTCAATCTCTCTATTGTTTATATTTCCAAGTCCGTTATTTGCATGTTGACACTCGTGTTTTCTCCTTTTTTGAAAATGTGTTGAATGTTTATCTTTACTTTTTTGAGTTTTGTTACATCGGTGAACGCGCTCTCACCACTCAATTTGTCCACGAGTTCGCGTGAGATTTTTGGATATATGTAACTTCCATAGAACAACGTCAAATCGTCCTTGTCGAATTCTTTATCTTTAGCTATGACAATTTTCTGCAGATCGCTTTGGTACTCGTAAAACAAATCGAGCATGGCTTCATCCAATTTCAAAGTCATCGTATATCTGTTGTATTTATGCTCTAAGTCCTTCATCTCGACCTCGTTCAATTCGATGGGATCGTGTTGTTGTAATCTATAGATTTTATGACCGAATTTCTTATACTTTTCGACTCGTTTCAATTTCAATTTGCATCTTTTAGGTGTTGCTGTCATGATCGATTATTTGGGTTTTTTTTGTTTTATGAATTCTTGCAATAATGTATATTTTAAATTTTGTATTTTAATAATTTGTTTAAAAAGTTTTTTTTTTTTTTACTCTTTATATATATATAAAAAAAAAGTTTTTTAATTTTAATTTCTTTAATGCGAAAATTTTTTTGTAAAAAGTAATGAGATCATCTTTAGATCTCATTACTTTTTTCCTTCTTCTTCGCTAAAAATCAATCTCTGTATTGTTTATATTTCCAAGTCCATTATTAGCATGTTAACATTCGTCATTTTTCCACTTACGAAAATGTTTTGAATGTTTATCTTTACTCTTTTGATTTTTTTTACATCGATGAATGCGCTCTCACCACCCGATTTGTCCACGAGTTCAAGTGAGATTATTGGATATATGTAATTTCCATAGAACAACAACAAATCGTCCTTGTCGAATTCTCTGTCTTTGGCAACAATGATATTATTCAGCAGATCGCTTTGGTACTCGTAAAACAAATCGAGCATGGCTTCATCCAATTTCAAACACATCTGATATTTGTTGTAGTAGCGCTCTAAGCCCTCCATCTCAACCTCGCTCAATTCGATGGGATCGTGTTGTTGTAATGTATAGATATTAAAACCGAAAAAAAAAGTTTTTTAATTTTAATTTCTTTAATGCGAAAATTTTTTTGTAAAAAGTAATGAGATCATCTTTAGATCTCATTACTTTTTTCCTTCTTCTTCGCTAAAAATCAATCTCTGTATTGTTTATATTTCCAATTCCATTATTAGCATGTTAACATTCGTCATTTTTCCATTTACGAAAATGTTTTGAATGTTTATCTTTACTCTTTTGATTTTTTTTACATCGATGAATGCGCTCTCACCACCCGATTTGTCCACGAGTTCGAGTGAGATTATTGGATATATGTAATTTCCATAGAACAACAACAAATCGTCCTTGTCGAATTCTCTGTCTTTGGCAACGATGATATTATTCAGCAGATCGCTTTGGTACTCGTAAAACAAATCGAGCATGGCTTCATCCAATTTCAAACACATCTGATATTTGTTGTAGTAGCGCTCTAAGCCCTCCATCTCAACCTCGCTCAATTCGATGGGATCGTGTTGTTGTAATGTATAGATATTAAAACCGAAAAAAAAAGTTTTTTAATTTTAATTTCTTTAATGCGAAAATTTTTTTGTAAAAAGTAATGAGATCATCTTTAGATCTCATTACTTTTTTCCTTCTTCTTCACTAAAAATCAATCTCTGTATTGTTTATATTTCCAAGTCCATTATTAGCATGTTAACATTCGTCATTTTTCCACTTACGAAAATGTTTTGAATGTTTATCTTTACTCTTTTGATTTTTTTTACATCGATGAATGCGCTCTCACCACCCGATTTGTCCACGAGTTCGAGTGAGATTATTGGATATATGTAATTTCCATAGAACAACAACAAATCGTCCTTTTCGAATTCTCTGTCTTTGGCAACGATGATATTATTCAGCAGATCGCTTTGGTACTCGTAAAACAAATCGAGCATGGCTTCATCCAATTTCAAACACATCTGATATTTGTTGTAGTAGCGCTCTAAGCCCTCCATCTCAACCTCGCTCAATTCGATGGGATCGTGTTGTTGTAATGTATAGATATTAAAACCGAATTTCTTATACACTTCGTCTTGTTTCAATTTCAATTCGCATCTTTTAGGTGTTGTTGTCATGATTGATTATTTGGTTTTTTTTTTGTTTTATGAATTCTTACAAATAATGTATATTTTAATTTTGTATTTAAATAATTGGTTAAAAAAAGGTTGTTTTTCACTTTATATATAAATAAAAAGTTAAATTTTAACATCCTTTTTTTCTCGTATTAATTCAATTTTTTTTCACGTTAAGGAACATAAAAAAATTCACATTAAAGAAAAATTTGAATTAAAAAAGAAATCATTTTATATATATAAAAAGAGTAAAAAAAAGCAAAACTTTTTAACAAATTATTTAATACAAAATTCGAAAAAAATATTCTTACAAATGAAGCAAACAGATAAAACAATGGAAAATTTAAATGAGAAAACCGTACCTCAGTTAAACGAGATTTGTAAACTATTAAAAATTTCACATTTCAGAAATCATAGAACTAAATCAAAAAAAATTGAAGTCATACAAGAATATTTGCGAAACGCTAGAAAGGTAAACGAAATGTCAATAGCAACGACGTCAAAAAATGCATCGGTTGTGAAAAATGAGAAGAAGAAAAAGATAGTAAACGGAATCGAAATGCTGATGTCGAAAAAAACAAAAACGTTTCGATTGTGAAAAATAAGAAGACGACTAAACGAAAAGCCGTTGAAGAACATCAAGTTTCAAAAGAAAAGAAAAGAAAAACTAAAACGAAAACGAGTGATGCACTTCAGATTCTAGACAAACAAGATATATCGAGCAAAATTCAATGGCAATCGATGAAGGGAAAGGAGAAGAATATGTAGCACGACTCATTACAGAACTATTCCAATCGAAGCCCGTAGAACAGGAGAGTGCAATCAAAGGCATTGTTAAAACTTTTAATGTGGTTCCCTCGTTCAAGAAAATCGATCCGAAATTGTTCATGGAACGGGTGAAGAAAAAAGTATTGGATTTGTTTCACAAATACATGAACGTGGGACTAAAATTTAAGATGATACTCCATTGCGTGATGAATAAAATCAACGTGAAGTCCGGTGAGAGCATCATGAAAAATGGATATTTCAGATCTAGCGTCGAACCCGTATTTCGAGGTTCAGATTTATCGGATGTTTTCAAAAAGATGAAAGACAAGATGTTGACATCTCTCGCAAATTATCAACATGAAGGTAGTAATTGGACGTTCGATGAGGTGTTGAAACTCGAAATTCATATAACTAAAAACGATTCATTGAAAGGATCTTCCTACTTGGAATTATCGTATTTCTTGACTAAAAAAAAAGCTGTGATCAATGTGAGAAATAAAGATGATCAGTGTTTTAAATGGGCAGTCACCTCCGCTTTATACCCTGTCAAAATGCACTCCTATAGAGTTTCTTGTTACGAGGAGACTTCTAAAAATCTCAATTGGACCGGAGTGACTTTTCCAACAGAGTTAAAACACATCGAACGTTTCGAGGCTCAAAATCCCACCGTAGCGGTAAACGTCTTAGGATACGACGATGAAAAACGAACGACCTATCCTCTCAGATAGACTTCGTATCTCGAAAGAGAAAAGACGATTATTTTATTATTGATTTTGAATGGTGACAATCGTCATTATTGTTGGGTTAAACATCAGAGCCGATTACTGTCGAGACAAAATAATAAACATAAAGGAAAGATATATTTATGTTGCAACTACATGAACATGTTTCAGAGCAAAAATCGTTAGCGAAACATCAGGAATATTGCAACGAAAATCAGGGTGTCGCCCACACCCAACACCATCGTGAAGTTTGAAAATCACAATAGAAGGTTAAAAGTACCATTCGCCGTGCACGCCGATTTCGAATGCTTCACCGCGAAAATAAGTTCCTGTCAACCCAACGCTCTTCAAAGTTATGTTGAAAGATATCAAAAACACATGCCTTCGGGCTATTGCATTTACGTGAAATGCGCTTTCGACTCGCAACACGACATGGGTCCCTTCACCTACATGAAACAGTGTGAAGATGCGAAGATGACGACGTGGCTCGAAGGTTTATGGAAGAGTTAGAATCGAAAATTCAAATGTTATATGACAAATTCAAAACTCCGGCGAAAATGATCATCACGCGAGAGCAGCAGGATGAAAATAACAGAGCCATCGAATGTCACATATGCAGACAATCGTTCGACGAGAATTCGAAAGAAAATAAGAAGGTCAGAGACCACGATCATTACACGGGTCTGTATCGCGGTCTGGCTCACAGCAAGTGTAATTTAAAATTTTGAGACGCCATTTTCTATCCAGTGATATTTCACAATCTCTCGGGTTACGACAGTCATCTGTTCATGAAAAATCTCGGAACCTCCCACGAAGAATTACATTGCATCGCGAACAGCAAAGAAAGATAGGTTATGGAGAAGAAAATAGTAATCGACGGAGAGACGTTGGAACAAAAAATGAAGTCCATTTGTAGAGCCATACGTTTCATCGACAGTTTTAAATTCATGTCGACCGCTCTGGAAAAATTAGTCGATAACATGAGCAAGGATAAATTTAAAATCCCGAGCGAACATTTTGGAGAACGAGTAGACGTCATGTTGAGGAAAGGAGTCTATCCTTACGATTACATGAATGATCTAAAGAGATTCGAAGACACCGCACTACCTTCAAAAGAAGATTTTTATTTGGAATTATATGAATTCGACATTTCCAACGAGAATTACGAACACGCCAACAACGTGTGGAAATCATTCGATATGAAAACCATGAGAGATTATCATGATCTCTATCTGAAGACCGACGTTCTGCTCTTGGCAGACGTGTTCGAAAATTTTCGAGACATCTGTCGTCGAAATTATAATCTGGATCCTGCTTGGTATTTCACCGCACCCAGTCTGGCGTGGGATGCTCTGTTGAAGACCACCGAAGTCCAATTGGAATTATTATCCGACGTGAACATGCTGCTCATGTTCGAAAGGGCTGCGAGAGGTGACGTCTCAATGATCTCCCACAGATATTCTGAAGCTAACAATCCCTACATGAAAGAAGGTTTCGTTTCGAAATGGTCAATTAAATACATACAGTATTGGGACGCTAATAATATGATTGGAAATTTCGAATGGGTGACGGAACAGGAAGAGATGCAAAAATGGAGAGACTATCCTTGCATTTTAGAAGTCGATTTGAACTATCCGGAAGAATTACACGATCTACACAACAATTATCCCCTGGCTCCCGAATGAATGGAATCGAACGAAGGAGACAAGAAAAAACTCATTCCCAATTTATTTAACAAACGTAACTACGTCGTCTACAGTGAGAATCTGAAACAATACGTCGATTACGGGATAAAATTAGTCGACATACATCGCGTCATTCGATTCGATGAAGAGCCTTGGATGAAAAAATACATCGATCTCAACATGAATCTCAGAATTCGAGGCGAGAACGATTTCGAAAAAGATTTCTTCAAACTCATGAACAACTGCGTGTACGGTAAATTGATGGAAAACATCAGGAAGAGAACCGACGTTCAACTCGTCACGTCTGAGAAAAGAGCTAAAAAATTAGTGGCGAAACCCAATTACAAACACCGAATCATATTCGACGAAAATCTAGTGGCCGTTCACATGCAAAAGACGCACCTGAAGTTCGACAAAACGTATTATCTCGGACCTATCGTCTTAGATATCAGCAAACGATTGATGTATGAGTTTCACTACAATTATGTCAAACGAAAATTTGGTGATAATGCCAAACTACTGTTCACCGACACGGACAGTTTAGTGTACGAGATAGAGATATATCTCCGGATGTGACCGCGTGGTTCGACACGAGCAATTATCCCGTCGATCACCCGTCCAACATTCAATCGAACGACAACAAGAAGGTGTTGGGTAAATTTAAGGACGAGAGCGGCTGTAAACAAATCGTCGAATTCGTGGGCTTGAGACCCAAACTGTATGCTTATCATCTAGAAGATGAAGAAATCAAGAAGTGCAAAGGGGTTAAAGCGTGCGTGGTGAAGAAAAACATCTCTTTCCAAGAGTATAAAGATTGTCTGTTAGGAAGTGGTCCGGTGTATAAGACTATGAAATCGATTCGAAGCGAAAATCACGACTTGTATACCAAAATAATCAACAAGATTTCGCTGACGGCCGACGACGATAAGAGATTCGTGTTAGACGATTAAATAAACACTTTGGCACTCAGACATTGCACTTTGGATCTAATTTTAGACGATATGAATGTGGATGATTGGATTCCAGATACGATTGTAGATGATAGGATTCCAGATATGAGTAAGGATGATAGGATTCCAGAAAATCAAGAGGAATTAGACGGATTTGAGATTATGGAAATCGATAGAGACATCGAGAGAGTTAGTTTAAAAAGAAAAAGAAAAAAATAAAAAAAAAATAACGTCATTTTAGTGAATTATAATAAAATAAATAAATAAAAAAGTATATACGCATTTATGAATAAGAAAATAGAGATATCCGTAGAAGGTGTCGTCTTACCTAACGAACCCCTATCCAACATTGATCTGTCGAATGCGGCAGAGGATTTGATTTTCCAGAGATGCCTTGCCGAAGAGAAGACCTCGACAATCGGAATGCGGAATTTTAAATCTAGATGATTCATCGGGTGAAGCCACTCACTGGGTGGCGTGGTTCAAGAACGGGAAGAAGAAAAATTATTATTTCGACAGCTACGGAATCTCACCGCCAAAAGAAATAAAGAACTATTTCACCAAATCGATGATTCGTTACAACACGGAACAAGTGCAATCACCAGATCAAGTGTTTTGTGGTCACCTGTGTCTCTACATTCTCAAGAGATGGTCTGAAGGAGATCAGTTTCAAGACATTCTCAATGATTTACATTAGAGAGAGATTTTTTTTATAGTATATATAAAGATAAAAAAAAATATTTTAAAAAATTTTAATCAAATAAAAACGAAAAATAAAAATAAAATAATTCATTTTTTAATAAACTGCGTTTTGAAATATATTTTTTTTTAAAAAAACAAAAAAATCTCAAAAACAACGTGCCAGTCGATAAATTTGGTAGAAGTGATGACGAAAAATTCAACCTAAGAAAGAAGAGGAAGACGTTCGAAGTCGACGATGGTTACGACGTTGCCAACTTGGACGAACGTTACGTTCGGAGATACGAACCTCGAGAGGACCCTTTGAACATGAACGATAAGAAGCTCTACAATCTTCCCGAACCGATAGATCTCGCAGATGCTGCGACTAAAAAATATATTGACAGGGGGAATGCCGATTTCGAACGAATCATGCTAGATAATTACGTGGATAAAACCATGACCGACGATCTCGATCTGAAATCCAAACGTTTGGTGAACGTCGCGAATCCCATAGATCCCACCGATGCCGCGACCAAGAAATACGCGGATGACTCTCACGCGAGATTCAGCGAACACCTGAGAAATAGATACGTTCAGAAAACGATGCACTCAGAATTGAACGCCAATTCTAACAAGATACCGAACATGGCCACTCCCACGAATCCCAAGGACGTGGCGACCAAACACTATGTAGATCTGGAACAGAGAAAGTCTGACAGACGAGAAATGAAATCAGATCTGAATGCGGGATTCAACAAGATATTGAATCTGTCAAAGGTCGACGACACGGATGCGGACTCAACCACGGTCAACAAGGGCTATGTGGATTCTGCCATGATACGATCACAAGAAAACCTAGAATCGCAAGTGGACAATCTCTACCTGAACAAACAATCTGGTGGAACCATGGAGGGTGGTATCGACATGAACGTTAAGAATTTGTTCGGACTCAGTCACGATCCCGAATTCGATTCCAGCGCGGTCAGCAGAAAGTATGTGGACGACAACTCGGTCTGGAGAAAGGGTGACATAATGGAAGGTAAACTAGACATGGGTGGACACGCGCTCACGAATCTACTGGATCCCGTGAACATGATGGATGCCTGCACCCTGATTTCGGTGGTGGAGAATGTCAAATATGCTAGACAATTGATCACTCTGTGGGCCGAGGAGGCCGGCACCTTAGATGAAGGAAAAGCTGAGTGGTCTTTCGGAAATGGAGGTAGCGGATCGAAACATGGGCAGGTGGGATATCCCATGCCGCTGGGAGGTGAAATCCTTCGAATGAGTGTGGCTTCCTCGGATTTGAATAACAGAGCGGTCGTCAATCTCATGGTGAATGGAGTAGAGAGCGGTAAGAGATACAGCGTCGAAAAGACTGAGAATCAACACGCGAATGTTAGCACGTTCGGCACGCCTCTCAAAGTGAACGCCGGAGACAGGATTAATTTCGTTACGAAAACCAATAATCCCGAAGCCGCCACTTCCGTGGTGAGTCTACTGATCGAATTAGTTCCTTTGAGCAAACAGTGAACGTGTGTAAAATAATGAATTAAAAAAAAATAATGTGTGATTTATTAAAAAACAAAAAAAAAAAAGTAAAGAGATTTAGAAAGATGTTCAATCTCTCTAGATCACATTACTTTATTTATTTTTATTTTTTTTTGAGTTTTGTTTTAATATGTTATTTCTCATAATGTTTCATCTCGTGAAATTGGATCACCTATCTCGAAACACGCGTCAACATCTATTTTAGCATTTCAAAGAGCCTTTATAAATTCTCGAAAAGCAGTCAGTCCTCTATACGTCAAAGTGTCTAAAAGTTTTCTGGTCTTATCTTCTTTCAAGATTTTACTTTCGATTTCACGTCTCATATAATCAGTCAATATCAAAGGTTCTGTTTCGACTAAAGTGTCTAGAATTATTGCTAACGAATCTTGCAAAATATTTTTAATCAAAACACGTCTGTTTCTTCTTAAGTATTCTCTTTCTTTATCATTCATTTTTATAATAATTTTTTTTAATTTTCATTTATATATATTTTTTTTGACACTCGTCTCTCATCGAATGATCGACATCTTATTTCCATCCGATTCGAATTGTAATTCTCTGTCCGACAGGACCAAGGTGAAGGCTTCGGTTTTTCTCGGCACGTTCCTATCGAATTGCATCTTGATCTGAATGTCTAAGATGCTACTCTTGAGTCGTTCACTCTGTTTACTGACGTCGAATACGAACATAGGATACATCGACTTGTATTCGCCGGGAGATATGTTAGGGTTGCTCATCAATTCGTCTAGACCGTGATACTTCTTTCTAAAATCAGCGGCGTCACTGTACAGTCTGCAGAAATCGTTCTTGTCGAACGGCACGTTGTAATCGATTGCTGGGTATCTCGTGGCGTTCAGAAACACTTGCATGTTTCTCAAATGGCAGTGATCGAACAGCGACGCATTCTTTTCCTGAGACCCGTCCCTATCAGTCTGAAATGAAATCATGATGAAACGCGGTCTCTCGGAAGTGGATTTCACCGTCAATCTCCAATCGAAGTGATTCGTGGAGGGTGGAATGCTAGAAGTGTCACACTGTCTCATTCTAAATCCCACGGGTAATTTACTCTTGGATTCTACGATCTTGTAGAGACGCGCTTTCTCCACGATCGAAGGCTCCACATGCGGAACAAACCACGATATCTTGTGTAGAGTTATCTTACCCACATTGGTCGCAGTGAGTCTCACTATTGCGTCGTCATCTTCTTTTCGAATCAACGTCAGATTTTGTTTGAATCCATACATGATCTTGTTGTAATCGTCCGCAAATCCGAAGATGTGTTTCAAAGGTATCCTGAACGAAAACGTTCCTTTAGGTCTGGACGTCTTGACGACGTAGTCGAATATCAAGGTGGCGCCGGCGCTAGCAGGGCCGACGGTGTCTTTCACCCACAACTGATTAACTCCTCTGGATTTCGAAAAATCATCAGGATACGTCAAGAGTCCGAACATCGTGGTGGCCTGACCGGGATGAAACACAGATTCTATCTCTTGTCTGGATAGCATGTATTTTATATTACTGAATAGATGCATGATGCCATTATTGGCTAGAGTAACCGTGTCGTCGTCGGCGTAGTCGCTCCCATCTTCCTTGGTGAGACGTCCTTGCACCACTATGTAACTATTTTGATTATCACGAAGATTTCCGAGGTCCATCGAGGAGTATAACCCTTTTCGAAGTGCTTCTTATAAGCGTAGATTCTCACTCGATCACCGACCGCAAATTTCGGCGTTCTAGACTTCTTCCTGATCTTAGATCTTTCAGGATATAGATTCGTGTAGACCCGTTTTTCATTTTGAGGATCGCTAGCTTCCGCGGGAGTCATCTTGATCGATCTGTGTCGCGTGTTGTTGTAATCTTTGACCAGACCGTTCAGAGCGTATATGTATTTCTTGGTCGAATTCGCCGTGAAGTATCTGTGCATCTTTTCCTTCATCGTTCGATTCCAACGTACCACCACGCTGGCTTTCTCTTCGTTTTCGAACAAGTAGAGGTCTACCAATCGATGAACGTGCTTGTTGTAGAATTCGAACACGCTCTTCAGAGCCTCGGTGACGCAAGGTCCCGATTTATTCTTCAAAGCTCTGATCCAACCGTATTTGGAAAACACGTCGATGACCGTCAATAGATATTTGACGCCCTAGTTCCACCTCGAAAACGATCTCATGTCGACCAAGTCGGCAGACCAAATATCATCCAAACCCTTCACGAACACCCTTCTCTTTCGAAATTCGCGCACTATGGGTTTGTGTAACTCCTCGGCCAATTCGCTCGTCAATAATCGTTTCTTCTTCTTTTCCGATGCGCTTTTTTTTTGAACGCCCCATCCGAATCGACGTTTCGCACCGATCAGATTGCCGACCAGCGAACGTTCTATCTTCTCTCTCCTGGTCGGATTCGATATGCCTCTTAATTTCCCCAACATGTTTTTATCGCAGACGTCGTTGCGAGTCTTGGTGTCGGGATGTCCGGCGTAGCACAGATCGTGATCATACGCGGCCGCGTCCACCCTATTCACAGGTTTTCTCCAAGATTTGGGAGTGAGATCGGCGTTGAGTCTCTTGTTCAATTTCGTTCTGGGTCCCGTGAAACTGTGACCAGGCAGATGCATTTCGAAAGGTAGATTATTGATCATTTTATTCACGATGCCTTTACCTTTGCTCGCGTTCTTTTTTTTTGACGAATCGAGTCTTGATAGAACCACACATGTCGCAAATTCCGCGAAGCATCTGTCTGTCGTTTTTAGTTCGTACTTCTCGAGAATTACTCGTCTCGGTAACTCTCTTACACTTTACGCAATACATTTTTAAGAGTTATTTAAAATTAATTTCGTTTTTTATTTTATATATAAATTTAATAATTAATTAATTCTGTTCTTATTATATATTTTTTTTTTCAATCACTGCTCTTGAGTACTATCATCTTACTGAATTCCTCCCTGGCCTCTTTCCTCCCCTTTTCCACGAGAGAATCCTTCATCTCTTCCTTGATGATCTGACAAGTCTTGATTCTCACGGCTTCTTTCATGGCATCGTATTTCGTTTTCTCGCTCAATATCGCGAAGTATTCTCCGTCCGATATCCTACCATCTTTCAACGCCATAGAGATCATTTTGGATATCGTGTCGATCTTGGAGTCGACCAAGACGCGAATCTTGTCGTGTTTCCTCGCCTTCAGATATAATTTCCTACTCAAAAGTTTCCGAGCGTACTAAACAATCCGGCGGCGAGAGCCACTACTTCTACGAGTGTCGTGTCGATCGCGTTGACGAATTTCACGAAACGCGAATACTTCTTCTTGAGAGAATGACGAGAATCTCTCTCTCGAGTTAGATACTCTTGGATTCTACTGATTTGATCGATGCGATACCTCTCTCCTCTTTCTTTTTCTTCTAGCGACGGTGCCGTTGGCAAAACGCTGATCAGCTTCTCATCCTCGTCGTCTACTAACGTCGGATACAGTTTATTTCTGGTTCTCATTTTTGTGTTTTTTTTTCTTTCTAATATTAGATAAAAATTTATGTGTGTATTATTTATTTTCTATTCTCCCTTATTTTTATATCAACGAAAAAACTTAGTCGTATGCTTCATTGAACAATAATTTCATGACACATCCCTTGTCTTCTAAAGTCAGACTTTTACGCGCCAATTTCAGTTCTTCCGAAACTGTGGGCTTGCTTTGATCCTTACAGAAGAGTAATCTCTTCCAAAACGCGATCACTTCGTCGATTTGAACGCGTTCGAACGCCGGTTCGAAATACTTGACGACCATATCTTCCCTTTCCATCGTCAGACACGAATGATTCTCGTGATCGAAGTCTAGGTGATCCCGACATCCGACGCATCGTTCTAACAAGAGGCGACCTAGTCGTTCGTTCACACAGAATGCGTAGGCTCTCATCAGCATTTTTGAAAGAAACCTTGCTCTAATAGTCTGGGAAGCGCTCATGATTTACGTATTTATTTTTTTTTTATTATCTATTCGATTTGATATATTTATTTTTTAAATAACTATTTATTTATATATTTTTTTCTCTCCTATACATATCAATCACTTTTTTTTATTTCCTCGGGTATTCCCCCCACTCACGTCAGAAATGGAAGCGCTCAATAGTAGTCTGTTAAGTTTTGGAAAAAATCCGGGTATTCCCCCCACTTACGTCAGAAAGGGAAGCGTCCAATAGTAGTCTGTTAAGTGTTTTATGGAAAAACCCACCGCCTCAAAAACAATAGCGGATTCTAGGCCACTGGCCCTGAATCTGCAAACCGTTGTTTTGATGCTAGCCCAGAATTTTTGCTCGCGTTCACCAACGATGGATCGATGGTCTGATCCGCGATGGGAACGTTGACAAAAATTTTTTAAGTAAAAAAAAAGTGAAAATGTACAATTTTCACTTTTTTTTAAAAACGTGTAACATTCAACGTTCACCACGGGTATTTGAACGTTAAAAGTGCGATCTAGGAGTCTCAAAAAACAGCGGATTCTAGGCCACCCGACATTTTTGTGAACAAGCGTGCGATTTAACACTGAATCCCACGTTGGTAAACGCATCGTGTACGTGTACGGTACATGTACAAAATGGCTTAGAATCCGCCTCATATACCTACTTATCATCATCATCACCAGCATAATTTGTACACAATTATGCTCTTGTCACATTTACAGTGCGAATATAAATCGAAGTCTTGATAATAAAAGTAAAAATAATGGCGATGGTCTCGATGCTAACAAGTAACAAGGTGACAGTGGTGACAAAGGTCAGTGATGGTAAGCATCGCCACTACAGGCCCGTAACAACCGAAAAATATTGGAGGGATGTATCACCATTCTGCCCTACTGTCAATGCATATTGCCCTGCATATATATCACCTTTTCAAGTGCTTTCAACAGTACATATCATATGATAGCAGGTGTTCTATAGGGCAGGGTACTCCACACAGCAAGATAATTGATTATTTTCTAAATAGAATTGTTGAATTTACAAGGACACCCTGACCTCCTTTTGCATGGGCAGCAGTGCATATGAATTGAGATGGAAATTGTACAATACCATGCTATATCAGTACCCAACGTGACCTAGTTGATAGCTCTATTCTGTTAGGCGGGGTAACATTTTGGCAAATAATTCCTTGGCAGGGCAGTAGTTGTAACCGGATAACCTGCTGTAGACGCTGCCATGCGAACACAAGATCTGAATATTTAGGGGGGGGGGGGGGGGGGGGATTTACGCCACTAACATGACCAAGCACTCAATTTGTAAATTACGCGGGATGATGCGACCGATTCGTTAGGTTGAGAGTTAATGCAAGAATTAATCTTGAATTTAACCTAATCGCATATTCTTCATTTGAAATCAGACAAAACAACAAATGGTGCCTCGAAGACAGTGACGTAGCCGGGGGTGTGGGGCTGGGGAAGGGGAACATGACCCTTCTAAAAATTACAGTACCCCCCCCCCCCTTTCAAAATGGGTAAATTAAAGCTCCAAAGGGGCCCAGATTCACTCTCAGGGTATTGAATTTTCAAACTTTTCTCTGCGGATTTTCTCCGTAGGCCTGAGGTGGGGAGAGGTATGGCCCTCCCATTGTGGAGGTTCGGAGGGGAGGGGGGGGGGGGCTCTCCCGAAACCCAAGAAATGGGAAGGGGATACCATAGACCTGACGTGAGGGTGGGTATGACCTCCCATTGGTGGGGGTTCGGGGAGCTTTCCTCCCTAAAGTTTTCGCTGGCCGCAAAAACATTAGCCCAATGCAAGTCTCACTTAACACAATTACATAGAGCCCACAAATATAGTTTCCAATATAGGGCTATTCACACACTTCAAATGCCTCAGATTCGATGTTAGAGCAATGAATTTTGCAAAATGCTATCGGGGAGGTCTTGTCCTAACTTGGATCCTTCGGTCGTTATCCAAACCTACCGCTACCCTGATGGAAGGGGTAACGACCGCAGAGTCCTAGCTAGGACTGTGGGCGGGGGACAAACCCACCACATTGAACTTCCGAATATCATATTTGGCTCCCCTCCAAAAAGAAAAAGCCCCCAAAACTGGCTAGGGAACCCCCTATTAAAGAATCCTATCCACGCGTATGGATGTTCTTTGAGGAAAGGGGGGGGGGGGGGGGTGGTGGAAGCATTCGCCCTATACAGTTTATTTATTTAGTTAGTTAGTTTATTGTCTTGTAATTGTAAAGGAATGTGCCCCCCCCCCCCCACCCATCAGAAAAAGTAGGAGGACTGCGTTCGCTCGCGACCCTCAGGAAAACACCACTAGCCCAATATATGAAGATAGCTTCCAGCCTGTTGGATAGATGTCCACCAATAGGTTTGCCAAGTTCCGCATCATTCTATTTCTCTGCAGGCTTACAATCTTCTCTTTGTAGGGACATGTTTTGGTGTACCATTGGATGACACTGTTGGAAACTTTACTCTTTTCGTAGTAAGGAAAGATTTAAGAAGACGCGGGATTGGTTCATTACTCTTGGAGAAGACCATTGAATTCCTAGGAGACAGGAATATATGTCTGAGGGCGTTTCCGGCTGTAATTAACATGTACAGCAACTTTGGATTCAAATGCGATTCCTTTTACTTTGAGTACTGGCGAGGAGAAATCAATGAAGAGTCACTAGATAATGTTACAACTCCCCTAGAAATCAGCTTTGACAGAATGAATGTGAGGAATATCGAAGAAGGGGTAATTCCATTTTGCATGAGTGTTATGAACCTGAATCAATGGTGGAAATTTCTTGCTGTTACCTCTTGTCTTCCTGGTATCGTTGCATATTGCAGATCTACCGTGATTGGATTTGCTTATCTTATTGAATTAACAACCAGCGGAAAGCCCATCCGTTGCGGGTTGTATTCCGATTCTTTTGAAATTGCCTTACTTCTCATCTCCAATCTTATGAAAGGAAAAGTACTGACACCCCATGATAGAATTGAAGTTGTTTTTCCCAATAACAATTCACACGCACGCCGTTTTGTAGAGATGCTTGGACTTAAGAAATCGGAGGAGTTAGTTCCCATGTATACGAAGAGACCTCTCCTGGCCAAATGGCACTATATTTATTCCGTGAATCCGGCCATGATGTGTGTGATTTAGATGAGTTGAAAGTGGATGCTTGTCGCCACGGCCGTAACTAAGGGAGGTGTAGGACATCTGTGTCCGACGGCTCGGTCATATCGCCCAACTATTTGGAACATACCAAATTGCTTATATGCTACAAATATACTTTCCATTTATAAAATACTTTCATGGCATGGAATTTACTAAGAGTTTTATTAATGTGTTGTCATCAGTCACTGTCTTGTCCATATACTCCCTGCCTGTTGACTGTTTGTCATGTTCAGTTCGTTATTCGTTGTTCAATCAAAAACAGCCACTCAAAATTAAAGAATAGGTGCATGAGTAAATAATCGCACTCCTACCTTATCGGTGGGTGTTCATTTTCTCAAAAGCTCACCGTCGTTGTCATTTAACACCAGCAGCCGGCATGTTTGTTTACAAATGACGTAACGGATAGCATATTCTATTTTGGAGGATTTCGATTCAGATCCAAAATAAATCTGAACGGTTCGAGACATCAATGTGTTTGTTACGAAATACGGACCCAACTAAAACTTACGACCACAAACTGAGGACCGTTTCAGTAAAATAAATAAAATACGACGGAAAATAACTGTAGATACTTTCTAAATAAAATTTTGAAGTTCACACTGATAAATTTTGTGACAGGTTTAGAAACATTGTGCACGAAAGCAGGGCTGTGAATGACTAGGGTTTTTTTGTCTAAAATTCCTTTCCGAGGAAAATTCTTTTGCAGGGCCGAAGTTTATCGCCGTTTGGGGTTGGGATAGCCTCTATATATTTCACCAGACCGAAATACTGATTTCAACAGGTTTCTGACTGAACAACCAAATCATACAGGGCCTACCGTTTTTGCATCCAACACAAATTACTTAACGAAAAATCAAGCTCTAAAGTATATTTCAGCCTGAATGCCAAGACTTTACTTCCATTTAGGCAAATTTACCGACAAGAGGCATAAAACAAAATTCCCCTCAAGCCAACAGCGAAAACGTCTCTCACAAAACTATGAGTGGACTTTGGGTGATGCGCCACCTCCACCCCAACCACCACCTGAAATCTACTCCGAAACTGTCCTGCCATTGAACTGGGTGGAATAAAATAATAAGTCAAACGAATTGCACTGAAATCAAATTTGGAGAAATGGGCCAACCATCTTTGGTTTATCGAGTATATGTCTTGTAAGGAAACAGATTCAAGAGTCTGAGGATGAATAGGTGGAGGCACATCCTCGATCAGGCATCTCTGACTTTCTACATGATGCTCACAATATTCACGAAAAAAATGCACACCACCTTTCATGTGACATATAACAAACGTTCCAAATTTTCACTGTCAGTGACAGTGAAAATTTGGAACGTGTGTTATATGTCACATGGAAGGTGGAGTGCATTTTTTCGTGAATTTGAAATTTGGGCGGAGAATACGTATATCTTGAACTAAATTTTAAAAGAATAACCCGGCTATTCAAGACGTGTCATGCTTCGACCACACCGCCCCCCCCCCCCCCCCGTCCCGTCCGAACCAGTTCAATAACATTAAGCTCGGACGTCGCCAAAGTATTTTGTGTCTGTGTTTTACGTATGTTTGGGGTCGTCAGCGTTTAATACCGTTCAAATCATCGTTAGAAAAAAATTGTAACATACTTCGCGAGGGCAGGTTCACTTTACGCTCGCAAATCTTACCGTAAGTATTGTTTTCAGTCTGTGTATATCATCTGCCTTCCACATTCCTAAGATGAAAAGTTACAACGTCTCAATTGAAGATGTGGAGATAGTCTCAAATTTGAACTTTATAAACAAAATCTTTGAAGATGAAGCAGGAAAAAATGAAACGAATCCAAAGTCACATGGCGGAAGGGGCGGAGACGGGAAGTGAGGTATACCGCCGTGGCCCGCGCATATCTTTTTCATCTTCCACCCACAGGTACTCGGCACAAGCTGTGAAATCGAAAGAAAAATGATATTTGATAGCTTTTTTGAATCGATGCTGGTGTGCCCCCATAATGGTATATAAATATTAACAAGGTACAAAACCAGCTTTTCGAAAACGAGAGCACGCATCTCCGTTATACCCCCCTCCCCCTCAAATTTGTTTTACATAACGTATCCAGTAGTACCCAGTGTCAGTTGAAAGGGGAATGAATAAGCGTTACGGAGGTGTATAACACGACTGTTGGGTGTTCTTGGGTTGCTCATGATAACTGGGAGAAGTCGCAGAAAAGGCCGAAAAGCATTCAGTCGGACAAGATAGTGTACATTGGAAGTGGGTTACGAGTGACCATTATCCGATTTATTATATTATATTATTATTATCGATCTCACAGCTTGTGCCGAGTACCCGTGCTTCCACCCACTATGGGGGCTAGAAAAGAAGCTTTATAAAAGTAATGGTTTTTATATTTAGGGAGGGGAAACACACGAGATTTTATCTTCTTGGGTGGAGTGGAATTTAGGGAGAAAGTTAAACTGTTACGCCGGAACAAATACATGTCATTAATTGCCGGGAGGTCATTTGAATTTGTTTTGAAAACCATGGGCGAATGAGACGAGGAGGGGGCGGTTGCCACCCCTTTAGGTGCAGGGAATTCAGCTATAATCATAGTATATCTGAATTAGGTTAAGTATACTCACGTCCTGTTATGTCGTATATAACAAAAATCACTTTCCTCAATGTGCGTTCGTTGTCGCGAGGGTTAGCAGTGTGGCCACCATACTGTTTTCCACTATCACAGCAGGACAGAACAAATTCAATACAACTGCAACCTGTGTTTGGAAACTTGTAAGAAGTTTGAATGTTTACACGCTGTCGCTCATATATGTGCAGCCCAGTAGGAGACGGCCCACCCATTGTAAGTGGGGGACCAGACGGTGAAACAGTAAAACAATTGAGAGAAGAAAAAAGATGAATAAGAAGGAAGAAGACGGCCAGATATTGGACCATTTTTATATTGACCTACTGGCCTCATCGTTCGGACGCCAATTCCGCCATTTTCTGTCCGATGCCGATGGGATTCGCAACGGCAACTTCAGTTTCGTGCGTAAATAAATACGTGTCCATTGCAGTTGGAAAGGTGGGAACTATTATTCCACATGTAATAGAAGCGATCGATATCTTATGTTTTTGGTCACTTCGTCTTTATCAACAATTATAAGAATATAAACTATTTCATGCAGGACGCTAATATTAATCGTATTTCCGGAAATCTACCCGCATAATGTCTGCATTTCAATAACATCGTCGAAACGGGCAAAGTGTCCAAATGCTCCAGATATTAGCTAATTTTATTATATAAAAACTCACACTACCAATCTACCCACTGAAAAATGTGGGCAGGCTGAATGCGAACATATAGTTTGTTTAAAGGCAAAAATGCCCCCAGGGCATTGATTGTTTACAATTTTTCTTGAGGAAGCCCCCGCCTCCACCAATAGGAGGGCGACACTCCCTCCTATAATCTTATTAGCATCCCTTTTCAGACCAGTGTCCGACGAATATGCCTTCGGCATATATAGGGCACCCTTGCTAAAGTATATCCGGTGGGGGGGGGGGGGGGGAGGGCAGGCACCCTTGAACCGCCACAGGGCCCACTGGAAGTAACGCAGGCATGTTGGAATATTAGACAGTCGGGATGATAATTCATAGCATAGAGTTCTTGGAAATTTAGTTGTGAGTAATTAATCCTTTACCAAACCTGAAAAGCAGACGACACTTGCAAAAATAATTCTTGAATAACTAATTTTTTTCATTTTTTGTCTCAAAAACATAGGTTATGACCCCTCGTTGGAACGAGCTCGACGAGCTCGTTCCAACGAGGGGTCATAACCTATGTTTTTGAGACAAAAAATGAAAAAAATAATGAAAATTAATTGGCGATTTTTGAGAATAGCGCTGGCCGGTCTTTGTCGTTACGTTAGGTAAAGGGTTAACTACAGTGTAGGTAAAAGTTCGTAGGGGACCATCCAAAAGAGATGTCGAACTTAGAAGTAGAGACAACCCAAGGTAAATAAAAACCGTCAGAAAAAGATTGCCAATTGAAAGAGGGGGTTGTAACCAGAAATGGCGACAGTTGGTCAAAAGAAAGAGGCCTTGTACACTTTTTATTAGAACATCCAAAATCCCAGTCTTCCAGAATAAGATTTACTGGGCGTACAATGCCATGGATACACATGCCTAACATTAACCGTATTTACTCCAGCTGATTCCCGCGAATCATCATGATGCATTGTTTTATTCCAGACGATTGATTCCAGACGAGATTGTTGGAACACATTCAGCCAGGCACCTCTGGAAAGGCGATCGACTTTTCAATTACAAGGCCGAAAGGGTAGCCTGGGTGCTCTAGAATCCCTCCCAGAAGATCGGATTTTTAAAACTTTTCCCAGGGGGAGTTCCCGTGGACCCAACCAGTTGGAGGAGACACGCTTACCAACACCCACCCTCCTCAAGGCCATGCACTCAGCTGATGCAAAATTCCAGCCCCCCCTCCCCCACATTAATTTCTCTGATCAACTTTATCGAGTGATTTCGACCTCATATGGTTTATCAGGCTCTTTAAAAGAGGGGTGGGAGTGGGGGGGGGGGGGGGGTAGTGTGGTCACATAGTGAGGTTTTCGTGCCCCCCCCTTACAATTTTCCACTAAACTCTTTAATGATTACGTATCCGTCAGGATTTGAAGGGAAGATTTCAATTCTCTTAAAAGTAGATTTGGTACGCTTGATTTTTTGTGTAGGGTTATAGTAACAACGGCAAAAAGTGAGCCAACACGGCACCAATGGTGGCGAAAACGGTACCAATAATTAATTCATTTCATTCTCTCCTTTTCTGTGTTTTGTTTTGAAACTGAGTAGTTTACAGATGCATTTAAGGTTCTTGAATGCATTTAGTTGAAAACTGAGTAGTTAAAAATTAGAGCATATCCCTCCCCACAACTTCTGCAGGCCCTTAATTACTGGTCCAGAAATCAGAACCTTGTTGTGGTGTGGTGGGGGGGGGGGGGGGGGGGTGGGGGGTGGTGGGTAGTCTAAATTCAAAGGAAATACTAAAGGAAACAAGAGGCCTCACGGCGCTCACCTGACATGTTAGCCTAAATATAAAACCCAGGGAATTGATTTCAACAAGTTGCATCTGCCCCTCCTTAGAAAAGCTTATACCAAATATCCAATGATTCCGACCAGTGGATCTTAAAAAAAATATTTTTAAAGAATTTTCATCATATTGAACTAAGTTATAATTCGGGCTCCCATAGGATGTCCAAATGTGAACCCAGGAACTTGGCTTGAACAAACTTGAATCTCACCTCCAGTGGGATGCCGTTTTCCAAATATCAAAAGATTCTGACTGGTGGATGTGAAGAAGAAGATTTTTGAAGAATATTCCTCATGTTGAACTAAGTTATAATTCAGGCTCCCACAGGGAGCCCAAATATCAACACAGGGACATGGCGTGAACAAACTTGATTCCTATCCCCTTAAAGATGCTGCATGTCAAATATCAAAAGTTCCGACCGCTGAATCTGAAGAAGAAGATTTTTAAAGAAAAAATCCTCATATTGAACTAAGTTATAATTCGGGCTCCCACAGGGAGCCCAAATATGAGCCCAGGGACTTGGCTTCAACAAACTTGAATCTCACCCCCTAAGGATGCTGCATACCAAATATTCCGACTGCTGGATCTGAAGTAGAAGATTTTTGAAGAAAATTCCTCATTTTGAACTAAGTTACAATTCGAGCTCCCACGGTGAGCCCAAATATGAACCTAGGGACATGGCTTGAACAAACTTGAATCCCCCGCTCCCCCCAAGGATGCTGCACACCAAATATCGAAACATTCCGACTGCTGAATCTAAACAAGAAGATTTTTAAAGAAAAATTCCTCATATTGAACGAAGTTATAATTCGGGCTCCCACAGGGAGCCCAAATATGAACCCAGGGACTTGGATTTAACAAACTTGAATCACCCCCACCCCTCCCCCCTAAGGATGCTGCACAACAAATATCAAAACATTCCGATTGCTGGATCTGAAGAAGAAGATTTTTAAAGAAATTTCTTCATTTTGAACTAAGTTTCAATTCGAGCTCCCACAGTGGGCCCAAATTTGAACATAGGGACATGGCTTGAACAAACTTGAATCTCACCCACCCCCCCTACACCAAATATCAAAACATTCCGACTGCTAGATCTGAAGAAGAAGATTAGTAGGTAATAAAGGAGAGTTTACTACCACTTGTACATGTACGTGTACAAACATACGCACACGATGCGTTCACCAACGTGGAATTCAGTGTTAAATCACACGCTTGTTCACAAAAACTGTACATGGTCTTGAATCCCTCCTATGTACAGTTGTGACTCCTAGATCGCACTTTTAACGTTCAAATACTCGTGGTGAACGCGCGTTTTTAAAAAAGGGTGAAATCGTACATCTTCACTTGTATCTTGTACGTAATTTTTTGTCGACGTTCCCATCGCAGATCAGACCATCGATCCATCGTTGGCGAACGCGAGCAAAAGAAAAAAATTCTGGGTCATCATCAAAAAACAGTTTTGGGGACTCTAAACCAGCGGTCCAGAACCCGCAATTGCGTTGGTACAGATGGTCCAGAACTCTCCCTTGTTTTTGAGGCGGTGGGTTTTTTCCCATTTATGACATTATTAGGGGAATTCCCCACGGAATGTTTAAAACGCATTTTCCGCTCAGTTAGGTTTTGAGTGGTAAAATTTTTAATATATTCATGATAGCAATCGCAGTCATCAAAAGGATTCTCTCTTAATTCGACACTCAGTGAATTGATGTGTGAATGAATGAAGATCTTTTGACAAATGTAAACACTACTGTGAAAATGCGTTAAATTAGAAACCGGTTTGTCATGTACTGTTTAAACGTATTTTTTTAAACTTCAATTAACACAGTCAGTTGAGATGTGAATATTTTCAGATTATTATATTAAGATGAAAAGAGTTTTTTATTACTTAAAACATAAAAATATAATTAAACATTTAATTTTGAAAAATAAATAAAAACAATTAAAACGAAAGATGTTTTTACAGATGGATTCTAGACACCGAGATCGAATTTTAGAACAGTATGAACGTGCTAAGAAGGGGATTCAGTCAGCTGATAGGAGCAGACGTCTTGGTGAGATGGAACTCAGACGCGAAGCCACAAAAATATTTAAACCCGTGACGGAGGGTCAAGAGCGAAGCAGGAAGGAGACAGTCGAAGAATTGAGACCCATAAAGGAGAGTTCTTTGAGAATGGGTTCGTTGCCTCCTAGTTTTGGAAATCGGTATTCCGTTCAATCTACACCGGATTACGTTCCCACAGGAATTCAAACAGATATGAGCGAGTCTGATGATACGGCTTCGACTATCACCACTAGTAGCGCCGCATCGTACGATGATGATGGCGGTAAGAGAGATCAGTCGTATGGAATTTATAAGGATTCTGAGGGTAGAACTTTTGTAGTTGATACGGAAGTGGAAATGGATGATGATGAATTGATCGTGGGTTCGAATAAATATAAAGTAACTGATGGTCTGCGGAGATTGCTCCTTTACGACAAGCCCGGCGATTACACGGAACAGGATTTCGACAATTACGGAGACATTCTGGTCCAGATCCACGCCATGAAGAGAAATAACGATGCCAGAGAGACGAGACCCAAAGCCAACAGAGGTTACAAGTGGACGAAAGTGGTGAAACCCATATGGGATATGAACAAGAAGTTCGTCGAATCGGTGACCGGCAAAGGGGTGAAAACCACTTTTCTTCCGAGCGATTCCGACGCTCTGTCTCTGAGATTGAGTTTGTTGATGGCGAGCAGACGGGCTGGTAACACGGGATTAGATAATCAGATAGTTGCTATATCTGACGAATTGTTGAGACAGAAGGTTTTGAATAAAAACCAGTATAAAAGGCTGATGAACGAATTGAAGGATTGATGTGTATATAATAAGTAGAGAGAAACAAACAAACAAACAAACAAAAAAAATAAAACAGTAAATTCTTACACTAGAATAATAAAAGTATTTAAAAACGACAAAAGGATTTACCAGTGAAAAAAAACCAAAAATATATCATAAAAATAAAATATGTTGGTGATAAAGAACAGGGGATACGTCAGAACTTACGTTCAAGGCGGTTCTGGCATCGTCGATTCTATAATGCGAGCGTTCACGAGCAATGCGGGTAGAAAACTCGCATCGACCGCGTTTGAGGTCGGTAAGAAGACGGCTTTGGATGCTGGTAAGAAAGCCGCTTCCGAAGCCAGTGGTAGGATAGCTTCTGTGGCTGGCAAGAGGGCAGCCGACGCGTTGATCGACAAGTTGATCAGTCCGCCGGCGAAGCGAGCTGCGTTAGAGCGAACGCCGAAAAGTTGGAAAGATTTTAAGGATGCCGTGGTGCCCATACAAGATTTAGCCAAAATGACGAGTGGATCCGGATTGAAGAGAACTCGCGACGGTGCGATATAAATAAATGATAATAACATTAAAAAACAGAGTTTGAAAAACATAAAAAAAATTTGTGTTTGAAAAGAATCTAAAATAACAAACAAAATAAAAACAAAGATGAACATTAAAGATATGTCTTGGAACGACGCCGCGACCAAGAGGTCGAATAACGAGTTCTTTCCCAAGAGCATAAGAGGCTTGATAGTGGGAAAATCGAATTGTGGAAAGACCAACCTGTTGATGAATCTGTTGTCCCGACCCGACTGGTTGGATTCGACAGATTGTTCGTGTTTGGCAAAAGCTTGTTTCAACCCGAATACAGATTGCTTCGAGAGTGCATGGATCGCAGATTGCCCAAGGACGTCATAGCCAGAATCTTTGACAGTAGGGAGGAATTCGACAAGAGCGGAGCTCCACTCTCGACCATTTTGGACGGCGCGGCGACGGAGCTGATGAAGAGAAATGCATCTTTGAACGGCGAGTGTCAATTTTATGAGAACGCTAGCGACGTTCCGGATCCTAGAGAACTGAAATCGGAAGATAAGAATCTCATGATTTTCGACGATCTGCTTTTGGAGAGACAGAACCGATGCGAATCGTATTACATTAGGGGTCGACACAGCAACGTGGACTGTTTCTACCTGTCGCAGAATTATTTTCGATTGCCCAGACAGACGATAAGGGAGAACGCTAATTTTCTATGTCTCTTTCGCCAAGATCTCAAGAATCTCAATCACATCTACGGCGATCACGTCGCAAACGACATGAGCGCTGCGGAATTCAGGAGATTCTGCAAGAGGGTTTGGGATGGTGGACTTTACAATTTCGTCGTGATCGATTTGATGAGCGAATTTAATCGCGGAAAATATCGGTGCGGATTCGACAAGTTTTATGTTTCCGATGGCAATAATAATAAGATAGAGTGTGAAAATAAAATTTAGAAAAATAATAAATCTTCAAATAATTAGTTTTGAATAAAAAAATAAAATTAAATATAATGTTCGAACATGGAGAATTGTTAAAACGGACAGCCGAGAATACGGCTGCAAAACAATCCATTCAAATCGTGGTGAGTGGCGATTCGACTCGATTCGCTACGAAATTCGAACCTTCCATCGAATTGAATAGAGAGAAAAGATACGAGATGGCGTTGGTGAATCTGGAGACTTATTATTCCTTTCCCAACGTCACCGAAAAGAATAACTCGTTCAAGTATTCCGACGGAACGGATTAGTTGGAGATTCGAATTCCCAAAGGGAGTTACGACATAGATGATTTGAACGATTACATTCAGACGCGAATGGAGATGGATGGAAAGGGAAGCAACAAGATCAGACTCGCTCCCAATCCTAATACCTTACAGACGATGTTGGATTTGGAAGATAATTTTCGAGTGGATTTCAACACGGACGATTCTATAGGCAAGATGTTGGGATTCGATCGAAAGATGTATCGAGACCACGCGGCATCTGAAAATACGGTCGACATTCTCGCAGTCAATAGCATTCTGGTGAATGTGGACGTGATTGCTGGAAGCTACGTGAATGGTAGCGCTCAACCGACGATCTATTCCTTCTTTCCAAATGTGTCGCCGGGTTATAAGATCGTGGAGCGACCTCGAAATTTAGTTTATCTACCAGTGATTTTAGACATGTTGTATAGTCTCAAAACCACGTTGACGGATCAAAATGGTGAACTGTTAGATCTTCACGGAGAGAGAGTGATGATACGATATCACATAAGAGAAATATAAAAGCAAAAAAAAAAAAAAAAATATTATATATATAGATAACAAAAATAAAATAAACGCAATATTAATTTTACAAAATTATTTTAATATAATTATTAAACAAGAAACAATTGAAGTAAATATATTTAAAAAAAAAAAAAAAACAGAATTATGACAGAATACGTGGTTAAAAACGTGAACATATCCGCAGGACAGAGGAAGAAACTTAAGAGAGCGTTAACAACTCGAGGCGAGGTGGTGAGATTCAAATTCACTCACGAAGATCTGATGAGAGGCGGTCAGGATTCGATCGCCTGGACCAGAAGTCAAATCAAAAGGATGGAAAAAGCGATTCGCGATGGAAGAGGGTTGACGGTGAGAATGAGTCCCGCTCAATTGAGATACAATTTGAGAATGAAAGGTGGTTTCCTACCGCTATTGGCAGGAATAGCCGCAAAAGCATTACCCTTCGCTGCAAAGGCATTACCCTTTCTCGGAAAGACTCTCGGCGTGGGAGCTCTCACGGGACTCGCTAGTTCGGCAGTTGAGAAATTAATGGGTGGCAGCGGACTGTTTTTGAAGAAGGGAGGAGCCGTGTGTCGCGTCCACGTAGATGACAGCGGTAAAGGATTGTATCTAGAACCCGTTAGAGGTGGCAACTCTCTGAGAAGAAACGGTCTCTATCTGAAGAGTGGACGGAACGTCGAGCGACTCGGCTAGGGTTTGTTGCTCGGTGAGAATTCGCCATTTAAGAACAAACCGATTTTGAATATGTTATTATAATATAAAATTATATAAAATATAAAATCATAGAAAGTATAAAATAATATATTTAAAATGGATAAAAAGGTGGAGAAAGAAATTTATCACCTGGATGAAAAGGTGGAGAAACAATTTGACGATAATAACGAACATCGCGAGCCAGAGAGCGAAAAAATAAAAAAATGGTTAGACGCTAATGATGGATATCTAAGGAAAGAACTAATGAAAGAGATAGATGAAGCGCGGGATAGATGGTTGAGAATGAGATGATGCTTTCCATGGTCACCACTACCTTCTGAAGAGAATGGTAATGATGCGAGTGTTACCAAGAGATGCACAACATTCATTCATAATTATGATTCGGATAAACAAAAATGTTGCCATAAACGTATCACATCACAAAGAAAAAGAAAAAAAGAAAAAGAAGAATCGACGCTGAAATTTGAGAGAAAAGGAAACGTTATTATAATATATTATGATGATAGTGAAGAAGAAGGAAAACAAAAAAAAAAAAAAAGGAGTGAGATCTAAAGATGATCTTATTACTTTTTTTTTTTTTCTTCGCTAAAAATCAATCACTCTATTGTTTATATTTCCAAGTCCGTTATTAGCATGTTGACACTCGTGTCTTCTCCTTTTTCGAAAACGTGTTGAATGTTTATCTTTACTCTTTTGAGTTTTTTTTACATCTGTCAACTCGCTCTCACCACCCAATTTCTTTACGAGTTCGAATGAGATGTTTGGAAATATGTAATTTCCATAGGGCAACAACAAATCGTCCTTGTCGAATTCTCTATCTTCGGCGATGACGATGTTCTGCAGATCGCTTTGGTACTCGTAAATCAAATCGAGCGCGGCTTCGTCCAATTTCAAAGGCATCTTATATTTCTCGTATTTGTGCTCTAAGCCCTTCGTCTCAACCTCATTCAATTCGATGGGATCGTGTCGTTGTAATCTATAGATTTTATGACCGAATTTCTTATACGTTTCGACTCGTTTCAATTTCAATTCGCATCTTTTAGGTGTTGTTGTCTTCATGATTGATTATTTAGTATTTAAATAATAATTTGTTTAAAAAGTTTTTTTTTTTTTTTACTCTTTATATATATAAAAAAAGTTGTTTTTTTAATTTTTAATTTTCTTTAATGTAAAATTTTTTTTAGTAAAAGTTTTTTTTCTCTTTATATATATATATATATATAAAAGGTTAAATTTTTAATTTCAATCTCTCTATTGTTTATATTTCCAAGTCCATTATTAGCAAGTTGACATTCGTCATTTTTCCACATACGAAAATGGTGTGAATGTTTATCTTTACTCTTTTGAGTTTTTTTTCATAGGCGAATGCGCTCTCACCACCCGATTTCTTCACGAGTTCGGGTGAGATTATTGGATATATGTAATCTCCATAGGACAACAATAAATCATCCCTGTCAAATTCTCTGTCTTCGGCGACGATGATATTAATCAACAGTTTGCTTTGGTACTCGTAAAACAAATTGAGCGTGGCTTCATCCACTTTCAAACACATTCGATATTTGTGGTTGTAGCGCTCTAAGTCCACCATCTCGACCTCATTCAATTCGATGGGATCGTGTGGTTGTATTGTATAGATATAGATTTGTCTCATTTCAATTTCAATTCGCATCTTTTAGGTGTTGTTGTCATGATCGATTATTTGGTTTTTTTATGAATTTTTACAAATAATGTATATTTTAAATTTTGTATTAAAAAAATTGAATTTAAAATTTAACTTTTTTTTTTTTTTTTTTTTTTTTTTTATTATATATATATATAAAGAGTAAAATAGCAAAACTTTTTTAACAAATTATTTAATACAAAATTCAAAAAAAAAAAAATATTCTTACAAATGAAGCAAACAGATAAAACAATGGTAAATTTAAATGAGAAAACCATACCTCAGTTAAACGAGATTTGTAAACTATTACATATTTCAGATTTCAGAAAGCATAGAACTAAATCAAAAAAAAATGAAGTCATACAAGAATATTTGCGAAACACTAGAAAGGCAAACGAAATGTTGATAGCAACGACGTCAAAAGATCCATCGGTTGTGAAAAATAAGAAGACGACTAAACGAAAAGCCGTTGAAGAACATCAAGTTTCCAAAGAAAAGAAAAGAAAAACTAAAACGGAAATGAGTGATGCACTTCAGATTCAAGACAAACGAGATATATCAAGCAAAATTCAATGAGCAATCGATGAAGAGAAAGGAGAAGAATATGTAATATGACTCGTTGCGGAACTATTCCAATCGAAACCCGTAGAACGGGAGAGTGCGATCAAAGGCATTTTTAAAACTTTCGACGTGATTCCCTCGTTGAAGAAAGTCGATCCGAAATTGTTCATGGAACGGGTGAAGAAAGAAGTATTGGATTTGTTTCGCGAATACATGAACTTGGGATTAAAAATTAAGATGATACTCCATTGCATAATGAATGAAATCGACGTGAAGTCCGGCAATAGCATCGTGAAAAATGCATATTTCAGATCTAACGTCGAACCCGTATTTCGAGGTTCAGATCTATCGGACGTTTTCGAAAAGATGAAAGACAAGATGTTGACGTCTCTCGCGAATTATCAACATGAAGGTAGTAATTGGACGTTCGGTGAGGTGTTGAAACTCGAAATTCACATGAATAAAAACGAACCGTTGAAAGGATCTTCCTACTTGGAATTACTGTATTTCTTGACAAAGAAACACGCCGTGGTCAACGTGAGAAATAAAGATGATCAGTGTTTTAAATGGGCAGTCACCTCCGCTTTATACCCTGTCGAAATACACACCGATAGAGTTTCTCGTTATGAGGAAACTTCTAAAAATCTCGATTGGACCGGAGTGACTTTTCCAACAGAGTTAAAACACATCGAACGTTTCGAGGTTCAAAATCCCACCGTAGCGGTGAACGTCCTGGGATACGATGACGAAAAACGAAAGATCTATCCTCTCAGACAGACTTCGTATCGCGGAAGAGAAAAGACGATTATTTTATTATTGATTTCGAATGGTGACAATCATCATTATTGTTGGGTTAAACATCCGACCCGATCACTGTCGAAACAAAATAATAATCATAACGGAAAGATATCTTTATGTTACAACTGCATGAACATATTTAAGACCGAAAAATCATTAGCGAAACATCAGGAATATTGCAACGAAAATCAAGGTGTCGCCGTCGAAATGCCCAAACCCAACACCATCGAGAAGTTTGAAAATCACAATAGAAGGTTAAAAGTACCATTCGTCGTGTACGCTGATTTCGAATGTTTCACCACGAAAATGAGTTCCTGTCAACCCAACACTCTTCAAAGTTACGTCGAAAGATATCAAAAACACATACCTTCAGGCTATTGCATTTATGTGAAATACGCTTTCGACTCGCAACACGACATGGGTCCCTTCACCTACATGAAACAGCGCGAAGACGACGACGTGGCACAAAGGTTTGTGGAAGAGTTAGAATCGAAAATTCAAATGTTATACGACAAATTCAAAACTCCGGCGAAAATGATCATCACGTGAGAGCAGCAGGACGAAAATAACAGAGCCACCGAATGTCACATATGCAGACAATCGTTCGATGAGAATTCGGAGGAAAATAAGAATGTCAGAGACCACGATCATTACACGGGTCTGTATCGCGGTCCGGCTCACAGCAAGTGTAATTTAAAATATCGAGGCGCCACTTTCTATCCGGTGATGTTTCACAATCTCTCAGGTTACGACAGTCATCTGTTCGTGGAAAATCTCGGCACCTCACACGAAGAATTAAATTGCATAGCAAACAGTGAAGAAAGATACATTTCCTTCACGAAATGGAAGCTCATGGAGAAGAAAAGAGTAATCGACGGAAATACGTTGAAAGAAAAAACGAAATCCATTTGTATATGCATACGTTTCATCGACACTTTTAAATTCATGTCGACCGCTCTGGAAACATTAGTCGATAACATGAGCAAGGATAAATTTAAAATCACGAGTGAACATTTCAGAGAACGAGTAGACGTCATGTTGAGGAAAGGAGTCTATCCTTATGATTACATGAACGATCTAAAGAGATTCGAAGACACCGCACTACCTTCGAAAGATGATTTTTATTCGAAATTATACGAATCCGACATTTCCAACGAGAATTACGAACACGCCAAAAACGTGTGGCAATCATTTGATATGAAAACCATGAGAGATTATCACGATCTCTATCTGAAGACCGACGTTCTGCTCTTGGCAGACGTGTTCGAAAATTTTCGAGACGTCTGTCGTCGAAATTACGATCTGGATCCTGCTTGGTATTTCACCGCACCCGGTCTGGCGTGGGACGCTCTGTTGAAGACCACCGAAGTCCTATTGGATTATTATCCGACGTGGACATGTTGCTCATGTTCGAAAGGGCTGCGAGAGGTGGCATCTCGATGATCTCTCACAGATATTCTGAGGCTAACAATCCCTACATGAAAGAAGGTTTCGATTCAAAACGGTCGACTAAATACATACAGTATTGGGACGCCAATAATCTGTACGGTTGGGCTATGAGTCATCCTTTACCGATTGGAAATTTCGAATGGGTGAAGGAACCGGAAGAGATGCAAAAATGGAGAGACTATCCTTGCATTTTAGAAGTCGATTTGAACTATCTGGAAGAATTATCCGCTGGCTCCCAAACGAATGGAACCGAACGAAGGAGACGAGGAAAAACTCATTCCCAATTTATTTAACACACGTAACTACATCGTCTACAGCGAGAATTTGAAACAGTACATCGATTATGGAATGAAATTAGTCAACATACATCGCATCATTCGATTTGACGAAGAGCCTTGGATGAAAAAATACATCGATCTCAACACGAATCTCAGAACTCGAGCCGAGAACGATTTCGAAAAAGATTTCTTCAAACTCATGAACAACTGCGTGTACGGCAAATTGATGGAAAACATCAGGAAGAGAACCGACGTTCGACTCGTCACGTCTGAGAAAAGAGCTAAAAAATTAGTGGTGAAACCCAATTACAAACATCGAACCATATTCGACGAAAATCTAGTGGACGTTCACATGCAAAAGACGCACCTGAAGTTTGACAAACCATATTATCTCAGACCGATCATCTTAGATGTCAGCAAGCGATTGATGTACGAGTTTCACTATGATTACATCAAACGAAAATTTGGTGACAAAGCCAAACTACTGTTCACCGACACAGACAGTTTAGTTTACGAGATAGAGACGAAAGACGTCTACCGAGATATATCTCCGGACGTGGCCGATTGGTTCGACACGAGCAATTATCCCGTCGATCACCCGTCCAACATTCAATCGAACGACAACAAGAAGGTGTTGGGTAAATTTAAGGACGAGAGCGGCGGTAAACAGATCGTCGAATTTGTGGGCTTGAGACCCAAACTCTATGCTTATCGTCTAGAAGATGATGAAGAGATCAAGAAGTGCAAAGGAGTTAAAGCGTGCGTGGTGAAGAAAAACATCTCTTTCCAAGAGTATAAAGATTGTCTGTTAGGAAGTGGTCCGGTGTATAAGACTATGAAATCGATTCAAAGCGAAAATCACCACTTGTATACCGAAATAGTCAACAAGATTTCGCTGACGGCCGACGACGACAAGAGATTCATATTAGACGATAAAATAAGCACTTTGGCACTCGGACATTGGACTTTGGATCTAATTTTAGATGATATGAATGGGGATGAATGGATTCTAGATGCGATTGTGGATGATAAGATTCCAGATATGATTGTGGATGATAGGATTCCAGAAAATCAAGAAGAATTAGATGAACACAAAATTATGGAAATGGATAGTGACATCGAGAAAGTTAGTTTAAAAAGAAAAAGAAAAAAATAGAAAAAAAAAATAACGTCATTTTTAGTAAATTATAATAAAATAAATAAAAAAAAATATATACGCATCTATGAATAAGAAAATAAAGATATCCGTAGAAGGTGTCGTCTTACCCAACGAACCCCTATCCGACATCGATCTGTTGAATGCGTCAAAAGATTTGAAAATCGAAGATTTTCTAGGAGTGTTTTCCAGAGATGCCTTGCCGAAGAGAAGACCTTGACAATCGGAATGCCGAATTTTAAATCTAGATGATTCATCGGGTGAAGGCACTCACTGGGTGGCGTGGATGAAGAACGGGAAGAAGAAAAATTATTATTTCGACAGCTACGGAATCTCGCCGCCAAAAGAAATAAAGAACTATTTCAACAAATCGATGGTTCGTTACAAAATGGAACAAGTGCAATCACCAGATCAAGTGTTTTGCGGTCAACTGTGTCTCTACATTCTCAAGAGATGGTCTGAAGGAGATCGATTTCAAGACATTCTCAATGATTTACATTAGAGAGAGATTTTTTTTTTATAGTATATATAAAGATAAAAAATTATTTTAAAAAAAATTTAATCGAATAAAAACGAAAAATACAATAACATAGTTCATTTTTTAATAAACTACGTTTTGAATATATTTTTTCAAAAAACAAAAAAAAAATCCTTACAACAACATGCCAGTCGTTAAATTTGGTAGAAGTGACGACGAAAAAGTCAACCAGAGAAAGAAGAGGAAGACGTTCGAAGTCGACGATGGTTACGACGTTGCCAACTTGGACGAACGTTACATTCGGAGATACGAACCTCGAGAAGAACCTTTGAACATGAACGATAAGAAGCTCTACAATCTTCCCGAGCCAATAGATCTCGCAGATGCTGCGACTAAAACATACGTCGACAGGGGGAACGCCGATTTCGAACAAATCCTGCTGGATAATTACGTGGATAAAACCATGACCGACGATCTGGATCTGAAATCCAAACATTTGGTGAACGTCACAAATCCCATAGATCCCACCGATGCCGTGACCAAGAAATACGCAGACGACTCTCACGCGAGATTCAGCGAACACCTGAGAAAAAAATACGTTACGAAAACGATGTACTCGGAATTGAACGCCAATTATAACAAGATAACGAACGTGGCCACTCCCACGAATCCCAAGGATGTGGTGACCAAACACTACATAGATCTGGAACAGAGAAAGTCTGACGGACGTGAAATGAAATTGGATCTGAATGCGGGATTCCACAAGATATTGAATCTGTCGAAGATCAACGATGTGGATGCAGACTCAACCGCGGTCAACAAGGGCTATGTGGATTCTGCCGTGATACAATCGCAAGAATACCTAGAATCGCAAGTGGACGATCTCTGCCTGAACAAACAATCTGGAGGAACCATGGAGGGTGGCATCAACATGAACGGTCACAATTTATTCGGTCTCGATCACGATCCCGAATTCAATTCCAGCGCTGTGAGCAGAATGTACGTGGACGACAACTCGGTCTGGAGAAAAGGCGACATCATGGAAGGTAAACTAGACATGGGTGGACACGCGCTCACGAATCTACTGGAACCCGTGCACATGACGGATGCCTGCACCCTGATTTCGGTGGTGGAGAAAGTCAAATATGCTAGACAATTGATCACCGTGTGGGCCAAAGAGGCTGGCACCTTAGATGAAGGAAAAGCTGAGTGGTCTTTCGGAAATGGAAGTAGCAGATCGAAACACGGTCAGGTGGGATATCGCATGCCGCTGGGAGGTGAAATCCTTCGAATGAGTCTGGCTTCCCCGGATTTGAATAACAGAGCGGTCATCAATCTCATAGTGAATGGTGTGGAGAGCGATAAGAGATACAGCGTCGAAAAGACTGAGAATCAACACGCGAATGTTAGCACGTTCGGCACGCCTCTCAAAGTGAACGCCGGAGACAGGATTAATTTCGTCATGAAAACCAATAATCCCGAAGCTGCCACTTCCGTGGTGAGTCTACTGATTGAACTGGATCCTTTGAACAAACAGTGAACGCGTGGAAAATAATGAATTGAAAAAAAAAATAATGTGTGATTATTAAAAAACAAAAAAAAAAGTAATGAGATATAGAGAGATGTTCAATCTCTCTAGATCACATTACTTTATTTATTTTTTTTTTGTTTTTTTTTTTTTTTGGTTTTTAATAATGACTCATTACTTTTTTATTTTTTTTTTTGTTTTTTATTTTATTTTTTTTTCACACACTCGTCTCTCATCGAATGATCGACATCTTATTTTCGTCCGATTCGAATTGTAATTCTCTGTCCGACAGGACCAGGGTGAAGGCTTCAGTTTTTCTCGGCACATTCCTATCGAATTGCATCTTGATCTGAATGTCTAACACGCTACTCTTGAGTCGTTCACTCTGTTTACTGACGTCGAACACGAACATGGGATACATTGACTTGTATTCACCGGGAGATATGTTGGGGTTGCTCATCAATTCGTCTAGACCGTGATACTTCTTTCTAAAATCAGCGGTGTCACCGTACAGTCTGGAGAAATCGTTCTTGTTGAATGACGCGTTGTAATCGATTGCTGGATATCTCATGGCGTTCAGAAACACTTGCATGTTTCTCAAATGGTAGTGATTGAACAGCGACGCATTCTTTTCCTGAGACCCGTCCCTATCAGTCTGAAACGCAACCACGATGAAACGCGGTCTCTCGGAAGCGGATTTCACCATCAATCTCCAATCGAAGTGATTCGTGGAGAGAGGAATGCTAACCGTGTTGCACTGTCTCATTCTAAATCCCACAGGTAATTTACTCTTAGATTCTATGATCTTGTAGAGACGCGCTTACTCCACGATTGAAGGCTCCACGTGCGGAACGAACCACGATATCTTGTGTAGAGTTATCTTACCCGCATCGGTCGTGGTGAGTTTCAATATTGCGTCGTCGTTTCCTTTTCGAATCAACATCAGATTGTGTTTGAATCCGTACATGATCTTGTTGTAATCGTCTGCGAATCCGAAGATGTGTTTCAAAGGTATCCTGAACGAAAACGTTCCTTTAGGTCTGGACGTCTTGACGACGTAGTCGAAGATCGTGGCGGCGCCTGCGCTAGCAGGGCCTACGGTGTCTTTCACCCACAACTGATTAAGTCCTCTGGATTTCGAAAAATCATCAGGATACGTCAAGAGTCCGAACATCGTGGTGGCCTGACCGGGATGAAACACAGATTCTATCTCTTGTCCGGATAGCATGTATTTTATGTTACTGAGTTACTGAATAGATGCATGATGCCATTATTGGCTAGAGTAACCGTGTCGTCGTCGGCGTAGCCGCTCCCATCTTCCTTGGTGAGACGTCCCTGCACCACTATGTAACTCTCGCTAGGATGTACGAATAAATCTTGAGTTTCGACGTTGATTCTTATGTCTCCCGCATTGTTCAAACTCATCCCGGTTACCGGTTCGTATTCGTGAACCTCATATTCTTGAATACTTTCATCTTTCACTATGCTTTGTGCTATATCTAGTATGTTTTAGTTTTTTTTGTTTATTAATTAACTTGCTTTCTTTTATCTAAAAATAGTTTTTAATTATTTTTTATTATTATTTTTTTTTCTCTCTTATATATATGTGTGTGTAAACAAGAAAATGTCAAAGAGAGTAAATAAAAAAAAAAATTTGTGTTCTTCATCAAAACTTCGTCTTCTGTAATTGTTGTTCGTAAAACTTTCCGATGATCTCTTCTCCATCCAAAGCTTCGATTTCGTAAGTCACCGGATCGGTGTGAAATATTTTGCTGATCACGAAGATTTCCGAGGTCCATCGAGGAGTATAACCCTTTTCGAAGTGCTTCTTATAAGCGTAGATTCTCACTCGATCGCCGACCGCAAATTTCGGCGTTCTAGACTTCTTCCTGATCTTAGATCTCTCGGGATATAGATTCGCGTAGACCCGTTTTTCGTTTCGAGAATCGCTAGCTTCCGTGGGAGTCATCTTGATCAATCTGTGTCACGTGTTGTTGTAATCTTTGACCAGACCGTTCAGAGCGTATATGTATTTCTTGGTCGAATTCGCCGTGAAGTATCTGTACATCTTCTCCTTCATCGTTCGATTCCAACGTTCCACCACGCTGGCTTTCTCTTCGTTTTCGATCGAGTAGACGTCTACCAATCGACGAACGTCCTTGTTGTAGAATTCCTTTCCCTTATCCACCCACAATTTACTCGGTTTTCGAGAAGACGAGTCGAACACGCTCTTCAGAGCCTCGGCGACGCAAGGTCCCGATTTATCCTTCAAAGCTCTGATCCAATCGTATTTGGAAAACACGTCGATGACCGTCAATAGATATTTGATGCCCTCGTTCCACCTCGAAAACGATCTCATGTCGACCAAGTCAGCAGACCAAATGTCATCCAGACCCTTCATGAACACCCTTCTCTTTCGAAATTTACGCACTATGGGTTTGTGTAACTCCTCGGCCAATTCGCTCGTCAATAATCGTTTCTTCTTCTTTTCAGATGCGCTTTTTTTTTGAACGCCCCATCCGAATCGACGTTTTGCACCGATCAGATTGCCGACCAGCGAACGTTCCATCTTCTCTCTCCTGGTCTGATTCGATATGCCTCTCAATCTCCCCAACATGTTTTTGTCGCAGACGTCGTTGCGAGTCTTGGTGTCGGTATGTCCGGCATAGCACAGATCGTGATCGTACACGGCCGCGTCCACCCTATTCACGGGTTTGCTCCAAGATTTGGGAGTCAGATCGGCGTTGATTCTCTTGTTCAATTTCGTTCCGGGTCCCGTGAAACTGTGACCGGGCAGATGCATTTCGAAAGGTAGATTGTTGATCATTTTATTCACGATGCCTTTACCTTTGCTCGCGTTCTTTTGTTTGACGAATCGAGTCTTGATAGAACCACACGTTGCAAATTCCGCAAAGCATCCGTCTGTCGTTTTTAGTTCGCACTTCTCTAGAATTACTTGTCTTGGTAACTCTCTTACACTTTATGCAATACATTTTTTTTAAGAGTTATTTAAATTAATTTCGTTTTTTTTTTTATTTTATATATAAATTTAATATTTTTTTTTTTAAAATTCTGTTCTTATTATATATATATATGTATATATTTTTTTTTCAATCGCTGCTCTTGAGTTCTATCATCTTACTGAATTCCTCCCTGGCCTCTTTCCTCCTCTTTTCCACGAGAGAATCCTTCATCTCTTCCTTGATGATCTGATGAGTCTTGATTCTCACGGCTTCTTTCATGGCATCGTATTTCGTTTTCTCGCTCAATATCGCGAAGTATTCTCCGTCCGATATCCTACCGTCTTTCAATTCCATAGAGATCATTTCGGATATCGTGTCGATCTTGGAGTCGGCCAAAACGCGAATCTTGTCGTGTTTCCTCACCTTCAGATATAATTTCCTACTCAAAAAGTTTCCGAGCGTGCTAAACAATCCGGCGGCGAGGGCCACTCCTTCTACGGTCAACACGATCGGAATGCCGACCGCGGTCGACAACAATCCGATGCCGGCCGCCTGTAAACCCATGGAAATCGTGATGAGTGTCGTGTCGATCGCGTTGACGAATTTCACGAAACGCGAATACTTCTTCTTGGGGGAACTACGAGAATCTCTCTCTCGAATTAGATACTCTTGGATTCTATTGATTTGATCGATGCGATACGTCTCTCCTTTTTCTCTTTCTTCTAGCGACGGCGCCGTCGGCAAAACGCCGTTCGGCTTCTCGTCCTCGTCGTCCACTAACGTCGGATACAATTTATTTCTGGTTCTCATTTTATGTTTTTTTTTCTTTCTTTCTAATATTAGATAAAAAAAATTTATGTGTGTATTTATTTTTTTTTTTTATTTTCTACTCTCCCTTATTTTTATATCAACGAAAAAAAACCTTAGACGTATGCTTCGTTCAGCAATAATTTCTTGATGCATCCCTTGTCTTCTAAAGTCAAACTTCTACGCACCAATTTCAGTTCTTCCGAATCTGTGGGCCTGTCTCGATTCTTACAGAAGACTAACCTCTTCCAAAACGTGATCACATCGTTGAATTTAACGCGTTCGAACGCCGGTTCGAAATACATGACGACCATATCTTCCCTTTCCATCGTCAGACACGAATGATTCTCGTGATCGAAGTCTAGATGATCCCGACATCCGACGCATCGTTCTAACAAGATGGGACGTAGTTCTTCATTCACGCAGATTGCGTATGCTCTCATAATCATGTTTAAAAGAAACCTCGCTCTAATAGTCTGAGAATCGCTCATGATTTACGTATTTTTTTTTATTATCTATTCGATTTGATATATTTAATTTTCTAAATAACTATTATTTATATATATTTTTTTTCTCCCCTATATATATATCAATCAAAAACGTGACAGCGGGCTCGCGAATTTCCAACACACCGACGACGACAACACTCTTCGTTCAGATCGAGTTTTTACGAGAATCGAGCGATCCGATCGCTCGATCAGCTGAGTTTTGAGAATTTTCTCATAGTGGGGGAATTCCCCTAATAATGTCATAAATGGGAAAAAACCAACCGCCTCAAATACAAGGGAGAGTTCTGGACCATCTGTACCATCACAATTGCGGGTTCTGGACCGCTGGTCTAGAGTCCCCAAAACTGTTTTTTGATGATGACCCAGAATTTTTTGCTTTTGCTCGCGTTCGCCAACGATGGATCGATGGTCTGATCTGCGATGGGAACGTCGACAAAAAATTACGTACAAGATACAAGTGAAGATGTACGATTTCACCCTTTTTTTAAAAACGCGCGTTCACCACGAGTATTTGAACGTTAAAAGTGCGATCTAGGAGTCACAACTGTACATGGGAGGGATTCAAGACCATGTACAGTTTTTGTGAACAAGCGTGTGATTTAACACTGAATTCCACGTTGGTGAACGCATCGTGTGCGTATGTTTATACACGTACATGTACAAGTGGTCGTAAACTCTCCTTTATTACCTACTAAGATTTTTTAAGAAAACTGAGGGTAGTGTTAGATTTATGCTCCTTGCAGAGCCCCTGGTGGGCGTGGCAACATCTTATGAACAAATTTGGGTGGACACATGATGGGGAAGATTCACATCAAGTAGGCAGACAGAGATAGGTGTCGCCGGAGGAGGGGGTGATGCGAACAAACCCCCTTTTACTCTTTTTTCAAGAATGTAGTATCCAAATAAATACCCAGAAGGCCACAGGAGAAACCCATTTAATACTAAATTTTAAAAAAATTGTATTGCCCGTGGACCACCTGGTATGCTCGCCTCCGACAACTGCCAAGCATACCCCGGTGTACCTATTTTATTAAAGTCTAACCACTTTTCGAAATCTTGGCGACGCCCATGAGAGAGAGACAGAGACAGAAAGTTTTTAAAAAAAAACCCAAACCCTAATTTCCTGTGTCAAATGGGTGAGGAGTTAGGCTATTGACATTGCCAAGTGATTCGGCTAGAACGATTATTTCAAATTAACTCATCGAAGTATTAGGTTAATGAAAACATCAGGTTTATACAATAACTGGTAGCTGTTTGATTGCGTCACTAATCTCCTAGTTTGGTGTATGCGTCAGACAGAAAGAGAGACTGTAATCACACACATGGACGCCGGGGACGGGGGGGGGGGGGGGGGGGGGGTCATAAATTATGGCAAACTTGAATTATTGTTCGGCTTTGTATGATCTCGTTTGACATGCTTAATCCCCAGATCTCCTACTTAGTTTATCGGGCTCCCGAAGGCATTCTCGATCTCGAATTTTAAACTTTTTTGCCCACGAGGACGCAGTGTTTCTGTGTTGAAATGATACTGACATGCAAGGAAATTGAGTGCTTTGTGTCTAATTTATCAACGTTTTCTCCCAGCGGGACGAACCACAGTCGCCCCGTGGCAGCTTGGGCTCTCCAAACCGGCATTTTATTTAGCTCCCGCCCCCATTTCGAATGACGCTCCAGTCACCCTGACACAGCTTTTGATTACATAAGGAAGCCGCCTTGATATTTTTAAAATGGTTTCTATTGCGCAGTTTCATTGAACTTGAGCTATTATCTGGGTGGATTTACCCTCGGTGGGTGTTTCCAAATCTGTCCACTAACCATGTACTGTGTGTTTGTTTGCTCAAGGCTACTTGACAACCTCAAGCAAAATATAAGTTGTCCACGCAGATAAGATCATGTTTGATTCAATTCATTAGAATGGATCGAAATGCATAGGAGCGACATTTTGAGATACAATTCCAATATCCGACATTCCATGCATGTGTTTGAAATTGTAAAAAAACGTTTGCCTTCGAGAAAAACACACATGCTCCATGGCGTATTCTTTCAAACGATTTTGTGAAATAAATAATTAACACACTTTCATTCTTTTTCTGTCGTTTGAGTACGATATTCTTAAGGGGTCGTCCAACGTAACTTTGGCCAATTTGTTGACATTTTTCCCAATGCCTCAGAAACAGATAAGAGAAGTAAGGAAAGGCAAATTATATATCAAAATAATGAGTAAAGTGCATAGAAAAGGTACATGTAATATTTTTCAGGAAAAAAAGTGAATTTTATGATTTTGATGAACATTAATTTGCCAATGGCATAAGTAATGAACCGGTAAAACCACAAAATGATCGACAATTCGAAAGCTTTATCTTCAGTGTAATGATAAGATACTACAGACTCGGAGAAAGCATTTGTTCACACACACTCTGCTGTGATACATCCAACACAAATTTTGGATGTTCCGGATGTGGCCATGTTACACTTATGTTTATTCCGGTCGTGAGATTACAATGTGGTTCTTGCAGAAATACTCATTTTGGGCGATCGTCAGAATGAAAGGACTTGATCGCGTACTTTATTTGCTCGAGACAATGTATGAGCGGATTTGCAAACAGGTTACAGCAAATACTTGAGCTGTTAATGTCATAACTAAAACATATGGTTCGAAATTCCCTCTCGTGTTTACAGGCCGAATTATTGCGCACTAGAAAGACAACATGAACCACTTGTAAAAAAATAACCGATTGTATCAAATCGGGACAATACACATAAAATAAGGCAATATTCATAACAAAGTAAGCAGAATTCTTCAGAAATCACTTTTTCTAGAAATATATACCAAGTGACCTGGAACTATATTGAGCGCGTTGATTTCCCCCGATGTTATGAAGTTATTTACTTCATAGTAACCATGGATCTTCGCCACGGACTGTGTTGATGTCGGCAAAGGACCGATTGAAGATGGGTTGAAAATGATGCACTCGCGCTTTTAAATAAGGTGAGTTTGGACGATGCTGAGAATTTAGTTTTTTATTGCAACCAACCAAACCAACACAAGCGTCGATCAGTGTCTTTTGTCATCGTTTTACACTGACAAATGTGACAAATCTCCTTCACCGGAAACTAGCTCCCAATTTGCATATCATAATAAACATAACCTCTGTCAGCGTGACCGTGTGGTCAAAACCCCAACGAATTATCGAATCCACGGTCAAAATTAATCGCAATTGGCATTCAAACAAATAAATACACGAAATATTCTCAATTTCTTCATTATCCATGCCGAGTTACTTTTTAACCAGACCACATGCATTCAGTTTCGTTTGTCGGCATCAAACTGATATTGTTTGTGGTAATTAATAGTACGAGAAGGCGAATGAAGCCAAATATTTTCCCATCATCTATAAATAAATTAAAATTGATAATTCCTTTTATTTTACTGAAATTATGAATTGATAAAGTGGATGTGTTGAGATTATTATGCCCCAGACCTGGAAGTTGTAAGATCAAAGGTGCATCTAGGGCCGTGCAGTGGTGTCCTCTGTCATCTTACCCATACATCATTACATGTACCAACATTATCCCTTGTACTCAACCACTGCTACTCCAATTTGAAGGATATTTGGTGTTGTGATCGAGCATCGTGGGGAAACGATGCCTGTGTAGCTGCTGTAGCATGTGTTTCTTCCCACATTTTTTCAGAGTTATGGTACTTTTTCACTCTTTCGAGTTAGAAAATTTGTTTATAACTAGTTGATTTGTTGCAATTTGTTGGAAAGTGCCTGCTGACACCCTCAAATTTATTGCTACAAAATATTTTTGGTGAAGATTTTGTTCCTATTACTTATCAAGCAAGAACCTAATGAATATTCTGTATAAAGCCACCAATCTGATGTTTGACACTTTTATCGGAGCTGTTATGAAGGCTTATGGAACTCAAAACGTTGATTAAGGCAGGACTTTTCTATTCACCCTTTAATTGATAAATTAAGTGTTATAGTTGGAAGTAAGAAGCATGAAAGGTCCAGAACTTAAATTCTAAAAAGACTGTTTTGCAATGTAAAATGATTTTTTCAGATACACTTATTTGGAGGGTTACCTGTCTGATAGTGTTTGGAACATGTGTGGCCAGGATCTTCAAAAAGAAAAAAAAGAGTTAAACTTTGAGAAGAAAAGGCATATCCTATGAGTGCCGGAGGTTAAGTCATACAAGGAAGAGCGCCCCCCCCCCCCCCCCCGGGAAATTTTTTGTATCAAATGGAGCTCACTTGTCATCTTTTGATTGCTTTGTGTACTTCGTTCTTGAAAAAAATATGTGAGAAAGTGCATTAGATGGTTTATTGCAGTAACAGGTTACAGTTACCCTTATTTCTTCTCCAACAGATATCATAAGTGTATTGGTGTCCAGGAGTAAACAAAGCTATGATACTTATTGATGAACCAGACAGATTTATCAAATTGATGCATGGGATAAAAGGGGTTTGCATTGCAAGGGATTTGTAAATATATTTATTCAACTACAATGTATATCTTTGCAGTGCATTCTGCATAGGAGAATATCATAGTTTCTTTCCAAACCACCACAGTAACACGTACATCTTTATATTGGGAGACACTCTTTTGTCTTTCCATACTTCTTCTGGTGGACTCCTTCAAGTTGACCTTTGCTGAACTCCCCAAATCAAAACATAAAGAAAAGAAAATGTTTGAATTCAATCACTGAGCACTCCACTTATAACTTTTGGTCTCAATCTTTAATACTTTCATGAATTAGGAAAAGATTTCTTCGAGTATGTACTTCAATGTTTATAGACTACAGCTGTTATTTTATTTTGAGGTATTTTATTGTAAAACTTTTGTTCACTTACTTATGCCACAGCAGACTTTCAGGTGTGCCATTTACACATGGCAGCAGTTCCATGGCAAATTCCAGTTTCCACATGCTCTATGTTTCATTCCAAGCATTTTGGTATATAATTTATTGGGGCTATTCATGTTAGATCTTTTTTAGACTTGGAAGAAAATTGCATGAAATTTGACCAAAGGTAGGTTGGACGTCTCCTCAACCACTTCCCAGAGTGAGTTCATCAGATTATCGAATCACCCAAATAACCGCCCTTCTCCGGTGTTGAGCGGATGTACAAACCACAATATTGCCTTTTGTTTCCTCCACTGATAAATAGCCTATTTGTGTATGGTCACGTTTGAACAGCAGTACTACATCACTGGTGGAGAAGTCTCTTTTTTATACATGTATATATTTTTCCATAAATCTCGATTGATTATTTCTCGATCAGTACCAATCATTTTTTACTGATCACTGACGGAACACTGTCGATGGGGGGGGGGGGGGGGGGTCCATCGGATCCTAGCCCCCCCCCCCCCCCCACACACACACATACAAACAAATTTTTGCAAATGGGTTTTCTTTTTAATGAATATTAGTGTAAAACTGCAATCGGCTGTAGATAAATTCCTGCAATGGAGCCTACGTGTAGGCTTACTGCAAAAAATCATTTTTGGACACTGAAAACATATAGCTTGTGGGCTGTATTTGGAACTATAGCTTGTACAGTGAGGAATCGCAATCGGGGCTGAAGGTGTATCTCTTCACCTACGGTTATTTTTGAAGCAGATGTACGCCAAATAGCGTGAATGAATCTTATTTAATGCGAATTGCCCACCGGTCATATCTTTCTCAAAAGCTAGCACGTTCTCTTGTTTACTTTCAAATAAAACTCCACACAAAGCGAATATATTGAAGTCTGTTGGATTGGTGTGGGGGGGGGGGGGGGGGAGGGAGACGTCAAAATTTTCTCTAATTGTACATCTATCACAAAAGGCATGAACAGATCATATAATTTTCTGAAAATGAAAGGAGGATAGATTAAGAACATAGCATTAACTCAGGTCGATGATTTTGAACATGAGGTCTAGGTGGGCAAACAAGTCAAACCTCTGCATGTCTGTCGCGGTATTTTTTTTTTTTTCGATTTTAAGTGAAATTACAAATTATACGAGAATACTGTCTGAACATTCTCATTCTCATCACAAGTTTGAAGTGGAATAATAACGATTTTAAAAGAGTGTTTTTAAGTCTTAGATCATTTCTATTAAATGTTGATGAGATTTGGAACGGTAGCGTGTCGAGACCACGAATCTGTGTTCGAACTTCGAAACTGAATTCCAGAAGCAACCGAGTAAGCCTACAAAACTATTAAAAAAAATGATTTCTTTAAGCTTCAGCATGAAAGTATATAGATACCTGAAGGCCTATCGTGTATTTGAGTTTCCCATTCCGTTTTCAAATGATCGGTACCCGCATTTATCGTTTTTCGTTCGATCCAGAAACATTACTCGCGTTTATTTCATCGTTTATGACCGCTTATAAAACTGCGAGATAATTGCGGTTTTGCTAAAACTACTTCCGACTTGTAGTGCACGGGAATATGAGGATACTTCTGACATGGTAATGTATCATTTGAGGTTACCTATTGAGGATACCTTTATATCCATTTGAGGATATCATTTATAGAATATCTTTTGCAGGATATCTGAGATAGTTATGACTCCTAGTACCCTTCTGGCCGATCCTTCTTAGCCACCCCGAGACTTTCGTAGCTTCAAGGCCACTACTTGTCCATAATCACCACCATCTGTCGTTTGATTCAGCACTTTTGTAGTCACCCAATACTATAGTCATCTATCATCCTCATAGTTGTAAACCATTACTTTCTCGTACTATTATTATCGGCTACTACAATTCTGGGGTGTGTTTCAACCGTTACTAAGTTGTGGTACTACTACAGCTCATAGTGTCTACCACTACATTGCTACCGCTACGGGTCGCAGTGTATACCACAATCATTCCACTACTGATTGCTCGAACAACTTTTTCATACCTCTTTCAATATCTTATAATAAGCGAGCATACAGTTACGGAAAAAATCGTTGCTAAGGGCTAACAGCAGATCGATGGGAAACACAAATTTTCTCCTGTGCAACTCTATCAGACAACCAAGCATAATACTATGTGACTTAACATTACGTACTATCCATACCTACTAAGGACCGCATAACGCATAGGTGGATCTATAGTACTATGGAACCTACTGAACCAGCAGGAGTACATACCTTAAATCCTATACTACCATACTAAATAGCTATGAAGTATCCCCTCCCCACAATACTGCTTGACCAAGAATTATGTACCACCTATACCAGTTATATGATAATATAAAAGCCTTACACAGAGAGTGATATAAAGTGATAACAGTAGACCAACAGAGGTACATAGCGTACAGCATATACTGCCACACTAGACAAGCCTGCATTACCGCCGCCCACGCGTCAAAATATTGCATAACCTAGCATAACGCACTCCCTATACAATCGGTGGGCCAGCACACCGCCCTAGATTGAGAGTGGAACCAAGGGCTAACATTGAAACAGCAGGGGTACAAAGCGCACATCCTATACTACCACACTAGACAACCATACATTAACCCCCCACCCACACACACACTCCACACACACAGTAGACTAGCATTACGTACTACCTATACCAGTTACAGAAAAAATATGAAGCATTATGTCGATTAGTGGTACCAAGGACTGAAAGGGAACCTACATGAGTTATATAACACCCATACTATACTACCGTTCTAAACAGCCAGGGGCTACCTGGAAATACCGGACTAAACGACCATGCATTACCCTCACCCGCCCCATAATATTGCCTGGACTAGCATTACGTACTACCTATACTAGTCATAGGAGAGTGCAAAGCATTCGGTCGATTAGAAGTACCAAAGGGGATCTGCAGGGGTATATACCGCTACTATCCTACCAGAAAAGTTCGAAAAACTCAACACCCATGCTCGAAAAACATTATGTCAGATTGGACAGTGGACAACATTATCAGTTAATGTTTCTATGACGTCGAGCGCGTCCATCATGACGTCAAAGCTCCAGTTCCTATGGCAATTTAACACTAGTTTCTATGGCAAAGTTCCGAGAACCGGGCCCGATTCTTACATGCTGTACTACTAGCTGTGTCTGACAGTCTTTCACATTTTCGGGATCACAAAGCTCTCAAGTGGTTAAAATAGTGACTGAGAGACTAGGGAAAAACTCAGTCATTTGCATTGGGGACTCGGTGGGGGGGGGGGGGGGAGCTGTGTTCTTTCTGGTGACTGTGCCGTTTCAGATTTACATTTATATTCATTGGTTTGTAAAGCTACTTTCAGTCTCTGTGGCTATATCAAGTGCAATGTCAAGTTTATCAAACACTTCTTACCTTTCATGCTCACTTTAGAGCAGACACCCCAGACTATAATTAACGAGTCATATTTCAAAAGTAAAACAGAACCTGTTTACAAACGTAAACAAGAGCTGCTCAAATTCTCGTTGTTCAATTTATTACGTACCCTGATGTATCATTAAAAGAGAATCCAATGAAACGATTTGTGATATGTATACGAAAGATTTCTTCTGAAACTCTGCGGCTTGATGTTCGCATCAACATTTTCCTGTTTCTCAGCCATGCTCCCAGCGTGTATGTTTTGGCGCCGCTGATTGGTTAGCAAAATGTGATTGGCCATGGTTTTTTAGTATGATGCTGAATAAATTTAGCATCATACTACATTATTTTAGTATGATGCTTATTTATTTGAGTGTGATGCTGAATTAATTTAGTATCATGCTATATTATTTTAACATGATGCTGAATTAACCGCATGATGCTTAATTATTTGAGTATGATGCTGAATTAATGTAGAATCATGCTATATTATTTTGCACGATTTCATGAATGCTGCACAAATAATATAGCATGATGCTGAATTACGAGAGGATCATGCATTTTAATTCAACATGATGCTTAATTATTTTAGCATGATACTCAATTAATTTAGCATGAGGCTTAATTATTTTAGTATGATGCTGAATTAATTCTGCATCATGCTATATTATAGTGCACGATCTCATGAATGCAAGATAAATACTATAGCATGATGCTGAAATCATGTTCACGTACGGGAGGGTCATAATTGGGTTTTTTTGCATGGTATTCTAATAATTAAGCATGATGGAATATTATTTGGCACGATTTCATGAATGCTGCATAAATAAATAAACATGATGCTTAATTATTTGAGTATGATGCTGAATTAATCCAGCATCATGCTATATTATTTGGGTATCAAGCTAAGTAGGTATATGAGGCGGATTCAGGGACAGGTGTACATGTACGTGTACATGTACACGTACATCGATGTACACCTCCATAGGATTTAGTGTTAGAATCGTGTACAGGTACACGGTTTTAACGTTTTTTAGGGTGTCTTAGAATCCGCTTTGCGGATTCAAAGACCACTGATTGTATCCAAGAGTGAAAAAAAACGCATGAAATTTTACGTATGTGTACATGTACCATTTTGTCTTTGAATCCGCAAATGGGTTTCCCCCATAGGATTCAGTGTTAAATTGCGAGCAAAAAAACGTTTTGTCGTTTCTAAACCATCATCTTGTCGATTCTAAATCATCCGCGTCCGTACACGATTTTAACACTGAAACCCTATGGAGGCGTACACGGAAATCCATTTGCAGATTTTTACGTCGGAAATCGAATCGTGTACGGTACACGGAAGAGAGGGGTCCCTGAATCCGCAAACCCACTGTCACGTTTCCTGAAGTAAAACTAACACATGTTATTGTTATGACTGAATGAGGTTTTCGTTCAAAAGAGTAGACTATAAAATATGAACGTCAGTTTTAAAAAGGAGTTGCGTGAATGAAAGGCATCCGATCAAAAAGAGTCGACTATAAAATATGATCTGTAAAAATAGTCATTCGTGTTTTGTGTCGATGTAACGAAGAGAAATTGAGTTTAGGCATTCGTTCAAAAGAGTCAACTATAAAATATGATCTGTAAAAATAGACATTCGTGTTTTGTTTCAATGTAACGAAAGGAGATTGAGTTTAGAGACAATTAGAGAAAAGAATCAGTGGTAGAAAATTTGTTTGTTCGCGTTTGTCACTATTAATTCTTGTGAAGTAATCTTAATAAACACTTAATGGAATGTTTGAATGAAAAATGTTGCTTATGTTTTTTGTTGTGGCGTGAATGAAGGTTTTTTCGTTTTAATGGATCGCTTTCATGTTATAATAAAACGCATTTTCCACTCAATTAGGTTTGAGTGGTAAATTTTTAATATATTCATGATAACGATCAGAGAGATTTGAATGAATGAATGAATGAATGAATTCCTCTAACGTTAAAATTAGAAAAATCAGTTTCTTTTATGTGCTGGAATGTTTTAACTGTCATCAAAAGGTTCTCTCTTAATTCGACATTGAGTGAATGTTTTTTTTGATATGTGAATGGAATTCCTTTTAACAAACGTAAATTACTCTCAAAATGCTTTAAATCAAAAACCGGTTTGTCATGTACTGCTTAAAACGTTTTTTAAACTTTCCCAATTCAATCAATACTGAGTTGAGATGTGAATATTTTTAGTTATTATATTAAAGACAGAAAATTTTTTATTAACTTAAAAACATAAAAATATAATTATACATTTAATTATGAAAATAATAAAATAACTCGCATTAGCATACTGAAAGGAACATTAACAATTAAAAACGAAAAATGTTTTTACAGATGGATTCCAGGCGCCGAGATCGAATTTTAGGGGAGTATGAATGTGCTAAGAAGGGTATTCAGTCGGCTGACAGAAGCAGACGTCTTGGTGAGATCGAACTCAAACGCGAAGCCACAAAAATATTTAAACCCGTGACGGAGGGTCAAGAGCGAAGCAGGAAGGAGATAGTCGAAGAATTGAGACCCATAAAAGAGAGTTCTTTGAGAATGGGTCCGTTGCCCGGTAGTTTTGGAAATCGGCATTCCATTCAATCTACACCGGATTACGTTCCCACGGGAATTCAAACAGATTTCAGCGAGACCGACACCGATACAGCTTCGACTATCACCACTGATAGCTTCGCATCGTCTGATGATGGCGGTAAGAGAGATCTGTTGTATGGATTTTATAAGGATTCAGAGGGGAGAACTTTTGTCGGTGACACAGAAGTAGAAATTGGCGATGATGAATTGATCATTGGTTCGAACAGATACGAATTGACTGATGGACTGTGCAGATTGCTCCTTTACGACAAGCCTAGTGATTACACGGAACAGGATTTCGACAATTACGGCGACATTCTGGTTCAGACCCACGCCATGAAGAGAAATAACGATGCCAAAGAGACGAGTTACTACATGTGACGAATTGTTAAGACAGAAGGTTTTGAATAAAAACCATTATAAAAGGCTGATGAACGAATTGAAGGATTGATGTGTATATAATAAGTAGAGAGAAACAAACAAACAAAAATATATAAAATAAAAAACAGTAAATTTTTACACTAGAATAATAAAAGTATTTAAACAACAAACCGATTTACCAGTGAAAAAAACCAAAATATATTATAAAAATAAAATATGTTGGTGATAAAGAACAGGGGATACGTCAGAACTTACGTTCAAGGCGGTTCTGGCATCATCGATTCTATAATGCGAGCGTTCACGAGCGATGCGGGTAGAAAACTCGCATCGACTGCGTTTGAGGTCGGTAAGAAGACGGCTTTGGATGCTGGTAAGAAAGCCGCTTCCGAAGCTAGTGGTAGGATAGCTTCTGTGGCTGGCAAGAGGGCAGCTGACGCGTTGATCGACAAGTTGATCAGTCCGCCGGCGAAGCGAGCTGCGTTAGAGCGAACGCCGAAAAGTTGGAAAGATTTTAAGGATGCTGTGGTACCCATACAAGATTTAGCTAAAATTACGAGTGGATCAGGATTGAAGAGAATTCGCGACGGTGTGATATAAATAAATAATAATATTAAAAACTGAGTTTGAAAAATATATAAAATTTGTGTTTGAAAAGAATCTAAATAACAAACAAAAAAAAATAAAACAAAGATGAACATTAAAGATATGTCTTGGAACGACGCCGCGACTAAGAGGTCGAATAACGAGTTCTTTCCCAAAAGCATAAGAGGCTTGATAGTGGGAATATCGAATTGTGGAAAGACCAATCTGTTGATGAATCTGTTGTCCCGACCCGACTGGTTGGATTACGACAGATTGTTCGTGTTTGGCAAGAGCTTGTTTCAACCCGAATACAGATTGCCTCGAGAGTGTATGGAGCGTAGATTGCCCAATGACGTCATAGCCAGAATCTTTGACAGTAGGGAGGAATTCGACAAGAGTGAAGCTCCACTTTCGACCATTTTGGACAGTGTGGCGATGGAGCTGATGAAGAGAAATGCAACTTCGAACGTCGAGTGTCGATTTTATGAGAACGCTAGCGACGTTCCGGATCCTAGAGAATTGAAATCGGAAGATAAGAATCTCGATTTTCGAACCGATGCGAATCGTATTACGTTAGGGGTCGACACAGCAATGTGGACTGTTTCTACCTGTCGCAGAATTATTTTCGATTGCCCAGACAGACGATAAGGGAGAACACTAATTTTCTATGTCTCTTTCGCCAAGATCTCAAGGATCTCAATCACATCTACGGCAACCACGTCGCAAACGACATGAGCGTGGCGGAATTCAGGAGATTCTGCAAGAGGGTTTGGGATGGAGGACTTTACAATTTCGTCGTGATCGATTTGACAAGCGAATTTAATCGCGGAAAATATCGCTGCGGATTCGACAAGTTTTATGTTTCTGATGATAATAAGATAGAGCGTGAAAATAAAATTTAGAAAATAATAAATCTTCAAATAATTAGTTTTTGAAAAATAATAAAAAAAAAAATAAAATTAAATATAATGTTCGAACATGGAGAATTGTTAGAACGGATAGCCGAGAAAACGGCTGCAAAACAATCCATTCAAATCGTGGTGAGTGGCGATTCGACTCGATTCACTACGAAATTCGAACCTTCCATCGAATTGAATAGAGAGAAAAGATACGAGGTGGCGTTGGTGAATCTGGAGACTTGTTATTCGTTTCCCAACGTCACCGAAAAGAATAACTCATTCAAGTATTCCAACGGAGTGGATTGGTTGGAGATTCGAATTCCCAAAGGGAGTTACGACATAGACGATTTGAACAATTACATTCAGACGCGAATGAAGACGAATGGAAAGGGAAGCAACAAGATCAGACTCGCTCCCAATCCTAATACCTTACAGACGATGTTGGATTTGGAAGATAATTTTCGAGTGGATTTCAACACGGACGATTCTATAGGCAAGATGTTGGGATTCGATCGAAAGATGTATCGAGGCCATGAAAATACGGTCAACATTCTCGCAGTCAATAGCATTCTGGTGAACGTGGACGTGATTGCTGGAAGCTACGTGAATGGTAGCGCTCAACCGATGATCTATTCCTTTTTTCCAAACGTGTCGCCGGGTTATAAGATCGTGGAGCGACCTCGAAATTTAGTTTATCTACCAGTGATTTTAGACACGTTGTATAGTCTCAAAACCACGTTGACGGATCAAAATGGTGAACTGCTAGATCTTCGCGGAGAGAGGGCGACGATACGATTTCACATAAGAGAAATATAAAAGCAAAAAAAAAAAAAAATATTGTGTATATATATAGATAACAAAAATAAAGTAAACGCAATATTAATTTTACAAAATTATTTTAATATAAATAATTATTATTAAACAAGAAAACAATTGAAGTAAATATATTTTAAAAAAAAAAGAATTATGACAGAATACGTGATTAAAAACGTGAACATATCCGCAGGACAGAGGAAGAAACTTAAGAGATCGTTAACGACTCGAGGCGAGGTGGTGAGATTCAAATTCACTCACGAAGATCAGACGAGAGGCGGTCAGGATTCGATCGCCTGGACCAGAAGTCAAATCAAAAGAATGGAGAAAGCGATTCGCGATGGAAGAGGGTTGACGGTGAGATTGAGTCCCGCTCAATTGAGATACAATTTGAGAATGAAAGGTGGGTTCCTACCGCTATTGGCAGGAATCACCACAAAAGCATTACCCTTCGCCGCAAAGGCACTACCCTTTCTCGGAAGCGTGGGAGCTGTCACGGGACTCGCGAGTTCGGCAGTTGAGAAATTAATGGGTGGCAGCGGACTGTTTTTGAAGAAGGGAGGAGCCATGTGTCGCGTCCACGTAGACTACAGTGGTAAAGGATTGTATCTAGAAACCGTTAGAGGTGGCAACTCTTTGAGTGGAAACGGTCTCTATCTGAAGAATGAACAGAACGGTAAGCGACTCAGCAAGGGTTTGTTGCTCGGTGAGAATTCGCCGTTTAGGAATATACCGATTTTGAATATGTTATTATAATATAAAATTATATAATTATATAAAATATAAATCATAGAAAGTATAAAATAATATATAAAATGGATAAAAAGGTGGAGAAACAATTAGACAATAATGATGAATATCGCGAGACAGAGTGCGAAGAAAAGATGTGGAAAAATGGTTAGATGCTAAAGATGGATATCTAAGGAAAGAACTGATGAAAGAGTTAGATAAACAGTGGGATAGACGGTTGAAAATGAAAAGAATGAGACGCTTTACACCGTCACCACTACCTTCTGAAGAGAATGGTAATGATGCGAGTGTTACCAAGAGATGCACAACATTCGTTCATAATTATGATTCGGATAAACAAATGTGTTGTTATAATAATAATGTATCATATTACAAAAAAAAAGAAAAAAAGAAAAGAAGAAGAATCGACGCTGAAATTTAAGAAAAAAGGAAACGTTATTATAATATATGGTAATAGTGAAGAAGGAAAACAAAAAAAAAGTAATGAGATCTGAAAGATGATCTCATTACTTTTTTTTTCCTTTTTCTTTGCTAAAAAAAATCAATCTCTCTATTGTTTATATTTCCAAGCCCCTTATTAGCATGTTGACACTTGTGTTTTCAAGATGATCTCAGTACGTTTTTTTCCTTCTTCTTTGCTAAAAAAAATCAATCTCTCTATTGTTTATATTTCCAAGTCCGTTATTAGCATGTTGACACTCGTGTTTTCTCCTTTTTCGCAAATGTGTTGAATGTTTATCTTTACTCTTTTGAGTTTTGTTACTTTGGTCAACTAACTCTCACCACCCAATTTCTTCATGAGTTCGAATGAGATGTTTGGAAATATGTAACTTCCATAGGGCAATGACAAATCGTCCTTGTTGAATTCTCTTTCTTCGGCGATGACGATGTTCTGCAGATCACTTTCGTACTCGTAAAACAAATCGAGCGCGGCTTCGTCCAATTTCAAAGGCATGCGATATTTGTCGTATTTATGCTCTAAGCCCTTCGTCTTGACCTCGTTCAATTTGATGCGATCATGTCGTTGTAATCTATAGATTTTAAAACCTAATTTCTTACACATTTCGACTCGTTTCAATTTCAATTCGCATCTTTTAGATGTTGTTGCCATCATGATCGATTATTTGTTTTTTTTTGTTTTATGAATTCTTGCAAATAATGTATATTTTAAATTTTGTATTTAAATAATAATTTGTTAAAAAAAAGTTTGTTTATTTTTTTTTGCTCTTTATATATATATAAAAAAAAAGTTGTTTTTTTTAATTTTTAATTTTCTTTAATGTAAAATTTTTTAGTAAAAGTTTTTTTTCTTTTTATATATATATATAAATAAAAAGTTAAATTTTAACATTTCAATCTCTCTATTGTTTATATTTCCAAGTCTGTTATTTGCATGTTGACACTCGTGTTTTCTCCTTTTTCGAAAATGTGTTTAATGTTTATCTTTACTCTTTTGAGTTTTTTTACATCGGTGAACACGCTCTCACCACTCGATTTGTCCATGAGTTCACGTGAGATTTTTGGATATATGTAACTTCCATAGAACAACGTCAAATCGTCCTTGTCAAATTCTTTATCTTTAGCGATGACGATTTTCTGCAGATCGCTTTGATACTTGTAAAACAAATCGAGCATGGCTTCATCCAATTTCAAAGTCATCTTATATCTGTCGTATTTATGCTCTAAGTCCTTCATCTCAACCTCGTTCAATTCGATGGGATCGTGTTGTTGTAATCTACAGATTTTGTGACCGAATTTCTTATACGTTTCGACTCGTTTCAATTTCAATTCGCATCTTTTAGGTGTTGCTGTCATGATCGATTATTTAGGTTTTTTTTTTTGTTTTATGAATTCTTGCAATAATGTATATTTTAAATTTTGTATTTTAATAATTTGTTTAAAAAGTTTTGTTTTTTTTTTTGCTCTTTATATATATAAAAAAAAAGTTTTTTAATTTTAATTTCTTTAATGTGAAAATTTTTTAGAACAATTGTACAATACATTGAATCACGCAAAACAAGACGTTATCTCAATTCTTGACTTTAGAAGATTTGATTCGATTCATGAAAGAAGCAGACGAGTTTTTTAGAACGTGCAAGACTTCGAACGTTTAAAAATTAGCCTTCGCATCTTGCAGTTATCATCATCTATTGAGAAGGAATCGGGTGACATGAACACGCATCTGCTTCATGGAAATTTGTTTTGAACCTCGTGCGAGACTTCACGTAAAAGTCGTAAGAGTTCTATTTGTCTTGAACCTTCTTCTTCTTTTTTAATAGTTCGAATGACATTGTCGATTAATTTTTGCTCGCTAATAGTATTACCATTCGATTTTCTATCGCAAATCATATCATTTTCTTTTGAAATGCGTAAATATAAATTACGATTTTCTTCTTGTTTTTTTGGAGAATAATGATTTATTAAGCAACGTCGATGTTTATGTTGAGATTCCGTCGTGGATGTTGTCGTCATGATCGATTATTTGGGTTTTTTTTGTTTCACGAATTCTTGCAAATAATGTATATTTTAAATTTTGTATTTAAATAATTTGTTTAGAAAGTTTTGTTTTTTCTCTTTATATATATAAATAAAAAGTTAAATTTTTAACATCCTTTTTTTCTCATATTAATTCAATTTTTTTCACGTTAAGGAACATAAAATTGATTAATTTCATCAAAAAATATTTTTCACATTAAAGTAAAAAAAAACAAAACTTTTGAACAAATTATTTAAGTACAAATTCGAAAAAAAAATATTCTTACAAATGAAGCAAACAGATAAAAAAAAATTGGAAAATTTGAATGAGAAAACCGTACCTCAGTTAAACGAGATTTGTAAACTATTAAAAATTTCACATTTCAGAAATCATAGAACTAAATCAAAAAAAAATTGAAGTCATACAGAAATATTTGTGAAACGATGGAAAGACAAACAAAATGCCGATAGCAACGACGTCAAAAAGTGCATCGGTTGTGAAAAATGAGAAGAAGAAGAAAAAGATAGTAAAAGGAATCGAAATGCTGATAGCAACGACATAAAAAAATGCATCGGTTGTGAAAAATGAGAAGAAGAAGAAAAAGATAGTAAAAGGAATCGAAATGTCGACGTCGAAAAAAACCAAAAACATTTCGATTGTGAAAAATAAGAAGATGACTAAACGAAAAGCCATTGAAGAAGAACTTCAAGTTTCCAAAGAAAAGAAAAGAAAAACTAAAACGAAAACGTGTGATGCACTTCAGATTCTAGGCAAACGAGATATATCGAGCAAAATTCGATGAGCAATAAACGAAGGGAAAGGAAAAGAATATCTAGCATGACTCACCGCGGAACTATTTCAATCGAAGACCATAGAACAGGAGAGTGCGATCAAAGGTATTTTTAAAACTCTCGACGTGGTTCCCTTGTTGAAGAAAATCGATTCGAAATTGTTCATGGAACGGGTGAAGAAAAGAGTATTGGATTTGTTTCACAAATACATGAACGTGGGACTAAAAATTAAGATGATACTCCATTGTGTGATGAATAAAATCGACGTGAAGTCTGGCGAGAGCATCGTGAAAAATGCATATTTCAGATTTAACGTAGAACCCGTATTTCGAGGTTTAGATTTATTGGACGTTTTCAAAAAGATGAAAGACAAGATGTTGACGTCTCTCGCAAATTATCAACATGAAGGTAGTAATTGGACGTTCGATGAGGTGTTGAAGCTCAAAATTCACATAACTGAAAACGATTCGTTGAAAGGATCTTCCTACGTGGAATTACCGTATTTCTTAGCTAAAAAAAAAAAACGTGGTCAACATGAGAAATAAAGATGATCAGTGTTTTAAATGGGCAGTCACTTCTGCTTTATACCCTGTCAAAATCCATCCTGAGAGAGTTTCTCATTATGAGGAGACTTCTAAAAATCTCGATTGGACCGGAGTGACTTTTCCAACAGAGTTAAAACACATCGAACGTTTCGAGGTTCAAATCCCACCGTAGCGGAGAACGTATTGGGATACGACGATGAAAAATGAACGATCTATCCTCTCAAACAGACTTCGTATCTCGAAAGAGAAAAGATGATTATTTTATTATTGATTTCGAATGGTGACAATCGTCATTATTGTTGGGTTAAACATCCGAGCCAATTACTATCGAGACAAAATAATAAACATAAAGGAAAGATATGTTTATGTTGTAACTGCATGAACATGTTTCAGAGCGAAAAATCATTAGCGAAACATCAGGAATATTGCAACGAAAATCAAGGTGTCACCGTCGAAATGCCGAAACCCAACACCATCGTGATGTTTGAAAATCGCAATAGAAGGTTAAAAGTACCATTCGTCATGTACCCCGATTTAGAATGTTTCACCACGAAAATGAGTTCCTGTCAACCCAACGCTCTTCAAACTTACGTCGAAAGATATCAAAAACACATGCCTTCGGGCTATTGCATTTACGTGAAATGCGCTTTCGACTCGCAACATGACATGGGTCCCTTCACCTACATGAAACAGTATGAAGACGACGACGTGGCCCAAAGGTTCGTGGAAGAGTTAAAATCGAAAATTCAAATGTTATACGACAAATTCAAAACTCCGGCGAAAATGATCATCACGCGAGAGCAGCAGGATGAAAATAACAGAGCCACCGAATGTCACATATGCAGACAATCGTTCGATGAGAATTCAGAGGAAAATAAGAAGGTCAGAGACCACGATCATTACACGGGTCTGTATCGCCATCCGGCTCACAGCAAGTGTAATTTAAGATATCGAGATGCAGCTTTCTATCCGGTGATGTTTCACAATCTCTCGGGTTACGACAGTCATCTGTTCATTAAAAATCTCGGCACCTCACATGAAGAATTAAATTGCATTGCGAACAGCGAAGAAAGATACATTTCCTTCACGAAATGGAAGCTCATGGAGAAGAAAAGAGTAATCGACAGAAATACGTTGGAAGAAAAAACGAAATCCATTCATAGATGCATACGTTTCATCGACAGTTTTAAGTTCATGTCGACCGCTCTGGAAAAATAAGTCGATAACATGAGCAAGGATAAATTTAAAATCACGAGTGAACATTTCGGAGAACGAGTATATGTCATGTTGAGGAAAGGAGTCTATCCTTACGATTACATGGACGATCTAAAGAGATTTGAAGACACCGCACTACCTACGAAAGAAGATTTTATTTGAAATTATACGAATCTGACATTTCCGACGAAAATTACGAACACGCCAAACATGTGTGGAAATCATTCGATATGAAAACCATGAGAGATTATCACGATCTCTATCTGAAGACCGACGTTCTGCTCTTGGCAGACGTGTTCGAAAATTTTCGAGACGTCTGTGGTCGAAATTACGATCTGGATCCAGCTTGGTATTTCACCGCGCCTGGTCTGGCGTGGGACGCTCTGTTGAAGACCACCGAAGTTCAATTGGAATTATTATCCGATGTGAACATGTTGCTCATGTTCGAAAGGGCTGCAGGAGGTGGCGTCTCGATGATCTCCCACAGATATTCTAAAGCTAACAATCCCTACATGAAAGAAGGTTTTGATTCGAAACGATCGATTAAATATATACAGTATTGGGACGCTAATAATCTGTACCATTGGGCTATGAGTCATCCTTTACCGATTGGAAATTTCGAATGGGTGACGAAACCAGAAGAGATGCAAAAATGGAGAGACTATCCTTGCATTTTAGAAGTCGATTTGAACTATCCGGAAGAATTACACATTTCACACAATGATTATCCGCTGGCTCCCGAACGAATGGAACCGAACGAAGGAGACGAGGAAAAACTCATTCCCAATTTATTTAACAAACGTAACTACGTCATCTACAGCGAGAATTTGAAACAGTACATCAATTATGGGATGAAATTAGTCGACATCCATTGCATCATTCGATTCAACGAAGAGCCTTGGATGAAAAAATACATCGATCTCAACACGAATCTCAGAATTCGAGCCGAGAACGATTTCGAAAAAGATTTCTTCAAACTCATGAACAACTGCGTGTTCATGTAAATCAATGGAAAACATCAGGAAGAGAAACGACGTTCGACTCGTCACGTCTGAGAAAAGAGCTAAAAAATTAGTGGCGAAACCCAATTACAAACACCGAACCATATTCAACGAAAATCTAGTGGCCGTTCACATGCAAAAGACGCACCTGATGTTCGACAAACCGTATTATCTCGGACCGATCATCTTAGATATCAGCAAGCGATTGATGTACAAGTTTCACTACGATTACATCAAACCAAAATTTGGTGATAAAGCCAAACTACTGTTCACTGACATGGACAGTTTAGTTTACGAGATAGAGATGGAAGACGTCTACCGAGATATATCTCCGGATGTGGCCGTGTGGTTTGACATGAACAATTATCCCATCGATCACGCGTCCAACATTCAATCGAATGACAACAAGAAGGTGTTGGGTAAATTTAAGGATGAGAGCGGTGGTAAACAAATCGTCGAATTCGTGGGCTTGAGACCCAAACTGTATGCTTATCGTCTAGAAGATGAAGAGATCAAGAAGTGCAAAGGAGTTAAAGCGTGCGTGGTGAAGAAAAACATCTCTTTCCAAGAGTATAAAGATTGTCTGTTAGGAAGTGGTCCGGTGTATAAGACTATGAAATCGATTTGAAGCGAAAATCACGACTTGTATACCGAAATAGTCAACAAGATTTTGCTAACGGCCGACGATGATAAGAGATTCGTGTTAGACGATAATAAGCACTTTAGCACTCGGACATTGGACTTTAGATCTAATTAGAGACGATATGAATGTGGATGATTGGATTCCAGATACGATTGTGGATGATAGGATTCCAGAAAATCAAGAGGAATTAGATGGATTCGAAATTATAGAAATCGATAGAGATGGATTCGAAATTATAGAAATCGATAGAGATGGATTCGAAATTATAGAAATCGATAGAGACATCGAGAGAGTTAGTTTAAAAAGAAAAAGAAAAAAAAAAAAAAAAGGTCATTTTTGTGAATTATAATATAATAAATAAATAAAAAAAATATATACGCATTTATGAATAAGAAAATAAAGATATCCGTAGAAGGTGTCGTCTTCCCTAACGAACCCCTATCCAACATCCATCTGTTGAATGCGGCAAAAGATTTGAAAATCAAAGATTTTCTAGACGTGTTTTCCAGAGATGCCTTGCCAAAGAGAAGACCTCGACAATTGGAATGCGGAATTTTAAATCTAGACGATTCATCGGGTGAAGGCTCTCACTGGGTGGCGTGGATCAAGAATGGGAAGAAGAAAAATTATCATTTCGACAGCTACGGAATCTCGCCGCCAAAAGAAATAAAGAACTATTTCAACAAATCGATGGTTCATTACAACACAGAACAAGTGCAATCACCAGATCAAGTGTTTTGCGGTCACCTGTGTCTCTACATTCTCAAGAGAGGGTCTGAAGGAGATCGGTTTCAAGACATTCTCAATGATTTACATTAGAGAGAGATTTTTTTTGTTATAGTATATATATAGATAATAAATTATTTTAAAAAAAATTTTAATCGAATAAAAACGAAAAAAAAAAATAAAATAGTTCATTTTTAATAAACTGCGTTTTGAATAAATTTTTTCTAAAAAACAAAAAAATCCCACAACAACATGCCAGTCGATAAATTTGGTAGAAGTGACGACGAAAAAGTCAACCTAAGAAAGAAGTGGAAGACGTTCGAAGTCGATGATGGTTACGATGTTGCCAACTTGGATGAACGTTACATTCGGAGATACGAACCTCGAGAAGAACCTTTGAACATGAACGATAAGAAGCTCTACAACCTTCCTGAGCCGATAGTTCTCGCAGATGCTGCGACTAAAAAATACGTCAACAGGGGGAACGCCGATTTCGAACGAATCATGCTAGATAATTACGTGGATAAATCCATGACCGACGATCTCGATCTGAAATCCAAATGTTTGGTGAACGTCGCAAATCCCATAGATCCCACCGATGCCGCGACCAAGAAATACGCAGACGACTCTCACGCGAGATTCAGCGAACACCTGAGAAATAGATACATTCAGAAAACGATGCACTCGGAATTGAACGCCAATTATAACAAGATAACGAACGTGGCCACTCCCACGAATCCCAAGGACGTGGCGACCAAACACTACATAGATCTGGAACAGAGAAAGTCTGACAGACGAGAAATGAAATCGGATCTGAATGCGGGATTCAACAAGATATTGAATCTGTCGAAGGTCGACGACACGGATGCGGACTCAACCGCGGTCAACAAGGGCTACGTGGATTCTGCTGTGATACGATCACAAGAATACCTAGAATCGCAAGTGGATGATCTCTACCTGAACAAACAATCTGGCAGAACCATGGAGGGTGGTATCGACATGAACGGTAAGAATTTCTTCGGACTCAGTCACGATCCCGAATTCGATTCCAGCGCAGTCAGCAGTCTGGAAAAAGGGTGACATAATGGAAAGTAAACTAGACATGGGTGGACACGCGCTCACGAATCTACCGTATCCCCTGAACATGACGGATGCCTGCAACTGATTTCGGTGGTGGAGAAAGTCAAATATGCTAGACAATTGATTACTGTGTGGGCCGAGGAGGCTGGCACCTTAGATGAAGGGAAAGCTGAGTGGTCTTTCGGAAATGGAGGTAGCGGATCGAAACATGGTCAGGTGGGATATCCCATGTCGCTGGGAGGTGAAATCCTTCGAATGAGTCTGGCTTCCTCGGATTTGAATAACAGAGTGGTCGTCAATCTCATGGTGAATGGAGTAGAGAGCGATAAGAGATACAGCGTCGAAAAGACTGAGAATCAACACTCGAATGTTAGCACGTTCGGCACGCCTCTCAAAGTGAATGCCAGAGACAGGATTAATTTCGTTACGAAAACCAATAATCCCGAAGCCGCCACTTCTGTGATGAGTCTACTGATCGAATTAGTTCCTTTGAACAAACAGTGAACGCATGGAAAATAATGAATTAATAAAAAAAAATAATGTGTGATTTATTAAAAAAACAAAAAAAACAAAAAAAAGTAATGAGATTTAGAAAGATGTTCATTCTCTCTAGATCACATTACTTTATTTATTTATTTTTTTTTTTGGCGGTTTTGTTTTAATGCGTTATTTCTCATAATGTTTCATCTCGTGAAATTAGATCACCTATCTCGAAACACGCATCGACATCTATTTTAGTATTTCGAAGAGCTTTTATAAATTCTCGAAAAGCAGTCGGTCCTCTATACATCAACGTGTCTAAAAGTTTTCTGGTCTTATCTTCTATCACGATTTTACTTTCGATTTCACGTCTCATATAATCAGTCAATATCAAAGGTTCTGTTTCGACTAAAGTGTCTAGAATTATTGCTAACGAATCTTGCAAAATATTTTTAATCAAAACACGTCTGTTTCTTCTTAAGTATTCTCTTTCTTTATCATTAATTTTTATAATAATTTTTTAATTTTATTTATATATATATATTTTTTTCACACTCGTCTCTCATCGAATGATCAACATCTTATTTCCATCCGATTCGAATTGTAATTCTCTATCCAACAGGACCAGGGTGAAGGCTTCGGTTTTTCTCGGCACGTTCCTATCGAATTGCATCTTGATCTAAATGTCTAAGACGCTACTCTTGAGTCGTTCACTCTGTTTACTGACGTTGAATACGAACATGGGATACATCGACTTGTATTCGCCGAGAGATATGTTAGGGTTGCTCATCAATTCGTCTAGACCGTGATACTTCTTTCTAAAATCAGCGGCGTCTGCAGAAATCATTCTTGTCAAATGACGCATTGTAATCGATTGCTGGATATCTCGTGGCGTTCAGAAACACTTGCATGTTTCTCAAATGGCAGTGATCGAACAGCGACGCATTCTTTTCCTGAGACCCGTCCCTATCGATCTGAAATGCAACCACAATGAAACGCGATCTCTCGGAAGCGGATTTCACTATCAATCTCCAATCGAAGTGATTCGTGGAGGGTGGAATGCTAGCCGTGTCGCACTGTCTCATTCTAAATCCCACGGGTAATTTACTCTTGGATTCTATGATCTTGTAGAGACACGCTTTTTCCACAATCGAAGGCTCCACATGCGGAACGAACCACGATATCTTTTGTAGAGTTATCTTACCCACATTGGTTGCAGTGAGTCTCACTATTGCGTCGTTGTCTCCTTTTCGAATCAACGTCAGATTGTGTTTGAATCCGTACATGATCTTGTTGTAATCGTCCGCAAATCCGAAGATGTGTTTCAAAGGTATCCTGAACGAAAACGTTCCTTTAGGTCTGGACGTCTTGACGACGTAGTCGAATATCAAGGCGGCGCCGGCGCTAGCAGGGCCGACGGTGTCTTTCACCCACAACTGATTAAGTCCTCTGGATTTCGAAAAATCATCAGGATACGTCAAGAGTCCGAACATCGTGGTGGCCTGACCGGGATGAAACACAGATCCTATCTCTTGTCCGGATAGCATGTATTTTATATTACTGAATAGATGCATGATGTCATTAATGGCTAGAGTAACCGTGTCGTCGTCGGCGTAGTCGCTCCCATCTTCCTTGGTGAGACGTCCCTGCACCACTATGTAACTCTCGCTAGGATGTATGAATAGATCTTGAGTTTCGACGTTGATTCTTATCTCTCCCGCATTGTTCAAACTCGTTCCGGTTACCGGTTCGTATTCATGAACCTCATATTCTTGAATACTTTCACCTTTCACCATGCTTTGTGCTATATCTAGTATAGTTGTCATTTTAAAGGATTTTTAGTTTTTTTTTGTTTATTAATTAACTTGCTTTCTTTATCTAAAAATAGTTTTTAATTATTTTTTATTATTATTTTTCTCTCTTATATATATATATGTGTAAACAAGAAAATATTAAAGAAAGTAAATAATAGAAATTTGTTTTCTTTATCAAAACTTTGTCTTCTGTAATTGTTGTTCGTAAAATTTTCCGATGATCTCTTCTCCATCCAAAGCTTCGATTTCGTAAGTCACCGGATCGGTGTGAAATATTTTGATTATCACGAAGATTTCTGAGGTCCATCGAGGAGTATAACCCTTTTCGAAGTGCTTCTTATAAGCGTAGATTCTCACTCGATCACCGACCGCAAATTTGGGCGTTCTAGACATCTTCCTGATCTTAGATCTTTCACGATATAGACTCGCGTAGACCCGTTTTTCATTTCGATGATCGCTAGCTTCCACGGGAGTCATTTTGATCGATCTGTGTCGCGTGTTGTTGTAATCTTTGACCAGACCGTTCAGAGCGTATATGTATTTCTTGGTCGAATTCGCCGTGAAGTATCTGTGCATCTTTTCCTTCATCGTTCGATTCCAACGTTCCACCACGCTGGCTTTCTCTTCGTTTTCGATCGATTAGAGGTCGACCAATCGATGAACGTGCTTGTTGTAGAATTCCTTTCCCTTATCCACCCACAATTTACTCGGTTTTCGAGAAGACGAGTCGAACACGCTCTTCAGAGCCTCGGCGACGCAAGGTCCCGATTTATTCTTCAAAGCTCTGATCCAACTGTATTTGGAAAACACGTCGATGACCGTCAATAGATATTTGACGCCCTCGTTCCACCTCGAAAACAATCTCATGTCGACCAAGTCGGCAGACCAAATATCATCCAAACCCTTCACGAACACCCTTCTCTTTCGAAATTTACGCACTATGGGTTTGTGTAACTCCTCGGCCAATTCGCTCGTCAATAATCGTTTCTTCTTCTTCTTTTCCGATGCGCTTTTTTTTGAACGCCCTATCCGAATCGACGTTTTGCACCGATCAGATTGCCGACCAGCGAAGGTTCTATCTTCTCTCTCCTGGTCGGATTCGATATGCCTCTCAATTTCCCCAACATGTTTTTATCGCAGACGTTGTTGTGAGTCTTGGTGTCGGCATGTCTGGCGTAGCCCAGATCGTGATCATCCGCGGCCGCGTCCACCCTATTCACAGGTTTGCTCCAAGATTTGGGTGTCAGATCGGCGTTGAGTCTCTTGTTCAATTTCGTTCCGGGTCCCGTGAAACTGTGACCGTGCAGATGCATTTCGAAAGGTAGATTATTGATCATTTTATTCACGATGCCTTTACCTTTGCTCGCGTTCTTTTTTTTGACGAATCGAGTCTTGATAGAACCACACACGTTGCAAATTCCGCGAAGCATCTGTCTGTCGTTTTTAGTTCGTACTTCTCGAGAATTACTCGTCTCGGTAACTCTCTTACACTTTACGCAATACATTTTTTAAGAGTTATTTAAATTAATTTCGTTTTTTATTTTATATATAAATTTAATAATTAATTAATTCTGTTCTTATTATATATATTTTGTTTTTCAATCGCTGCTCTTGAGTACTATCATCTTACAGAATTCCTCCCTGGCCTCTTTCCTCCCCTTTTCCACGAGAGAATCCTTCATCTCTTCCTTGATGATCTGACGAGTCTTGATTCTCACGGCTTCTTACATGGCATCGTATTTCGTTTTCTCGCTCAATATCGCGAAGTATTCTCCGTCCGATATCCTACCGTCTTTCAACGCCATCGAGATCATTTCGGATATCGTGTCGATCTTGGAGTCGGCCAAGACGCGAATCTTGTCGTGTTTCCTCGCCTTCAGATATAATTTCCTACTCAAAAAGTTTCCGAGCGTGCTAAACAATCCGGCGGCGAGAGCCACTCCTTCTACGGTCAACACGATCGGAATGCCGACCTCGGTCGACAACAATCCGATGCCGGCCACGTGTAAACCCATGGAAATCGTGATGAGTGTCGTGTCGATCGCGTTGACGAATTTCACAAAACGCGAATACTTCTTCTTGAGAGAATGACGAGAATCTCTCTTTCGAGTTAGATACTCTTGGATTCTACTGATTTGATCGATGCGATACCTCTCTCCTCTTTCTTTTTCTTCTAGCGACGGTGCCGTCGGTAAAACGCCGTTCGGCTTCTCATCCTCGTCGTCCACTAACGTCGGATACAATTTATTTCTGGTTCTCATTTTTGTGTTTTTTTTCTTTCTAATATTAGATAAAAAATTTATATGTGTATTTATTTTATTTTCTATTCTCCCTTATTTTATATCAACGAGAAAACTTAGACGTGTGCTTCATTGAACAATAATTTCATGATGCATCCCTTATCTCGTAAAGTCAGACTTTTACGCGCCAATTTCTGTGCTTCCGAAACTGTGGACTTGCTTTGATCCTTACAGAAGAGTAATCTCTTCCAAAACGCGATAACTTCATCGATTTGAACTCGTTCGAACGCCGGTTCGAAATACTTGACGACCATATCTTCCCTTTCCATCCACAGACACGAATGATTCTCGTGATCAAAGTCTAGGTGATCCCGACATCCGACGCATCGTTCTAACAAGAGATGACCTAGTTGTTCATTCACGCAGAATGCGTAGGCTGTCAGCAGCATTTTTAAAAGAAACCTTACTCTAATAGAATCGCTCATGATTTACGTATTTATTTTTTTATTATCTATTCGATTTGATATATTATTTTTCAAAATAACTATTTATTTATATATATATATTTTTTTCTCTCCTATATATATCAATCACTTTTTTTATTACTTCAGGAAACGTGACAGTGGGTTTGCAGATTCAGGGACACCTCTTTTCCGTGTACCGTACACGATTCGATTTCCGACGTAAAAATCCGCAAACGGATTTCCGTGTACGCCTCCATAGGGTTTCAGTGTTAAAATCGTGTACGGACGCGGATGATTTAGAATCGACAAGATGATGGTTTAGAAACGACAAAACGTTTTTTTGCTCGCAATTTAACACTGAATCCTATGGGGGAAACCCATTTGCGGATTCAAAGACAAAACGGTACATGTACACAAACGTAAAATTTCATGTGTTTTTTTTCACTCTTGGATACAATCAGTGGTCTTTGAATCCGCAAAGCGGATTCTAAGACACCCTAAAAAACGTTAAAATCGTGTACCTGTACACGATTTTAACACTAAATCCTATGGAGGTGTACATCGATGTACGTGTGCATGTACACGTACATGTACACCTGTCCCTGAATCCGCCTCATATACCTACTAAGCTATATTAATTTAGTATCATGCTCTATTATTTCAGCATCATGCTTAATTCACTGATTTATGATCCTGTTCGTATGTCATACCTTTACCTTATGAATCGGCCGCACCATCCCACGTTATTTATAAATTAAGAAGTTAAAAAAAATATTTCTAAAAAAACTTCAGCAAAACTTTATCATGTGACTCATGGTTACAATACAGTGTTTTTCGCGCAAACAGCGTCTATAGCGGTTTGCACCCCTTTAATGGAGGATAAAAGTTACTGGAATTATCTGATTGGTGGAAAAATGAACTGAGCTTGCAAGTGTAAATACAATTTTTAAGTGCATGTATTGGAAAATATATAAAATATTAGTGACTCTTGTCTTCTGAAATGTGCGAGAGAAGATTAAAATTGGGTGGCTGTAGGTAAAAATATGTCTATTTCATTCAGCGCGAAACTGGACGGGAGTACAGGAAGCTCCAAATTTAAAGGAAAAATTCGCATGGCGATCTATATTTTTTTCAGTATATTGTTTTCATGAGATGATAAACTAAATGGATAACAGCTTGATAAGATGGGGAGACGAGGAAAGATTAGTACTGTCGCCAGTGGAAAAAAACCCACTGTATTGTAACCTAAAGCAGTATTTCTTGTGAGTTCTGTCGAGTGATATTTTAAAAAATAGATTTGGATGTTGGGTCTACCGGTGTTATTACTTTGATGACTGAAGCCAAGTCGGTTTGTACTTGGATGGAAATTTTTGAGCAATGGTAATTTTTAAGATGTTGGATGCTCATTTTTCATGATGTAAAGCCTATTTTAGAGTGCCCATATGCATAAAATGCTGGCCAAATGGAGAGTGAATCTTAGGTGGAGAAAAGTTGGTACAATTTGGTTATTTTGTTGTGTTTGTAGTTAATCAGAGGCAGGCCAATATGAAATGGCAGTATTAACCCTTTACCTAACATAAAAAGCAGACGACACTTGCAAACAAAATTCTTGAATAACTATTTTTTTCATTTTTTGTCTCAAAAACATAGGTTATGACCCCTCGTTGGAACGAGCTCGACGAGCTCGTTCCAACTAGGGGTCATAACCTATGTTTTTGAGACAAAAAATGAAAAAAATAATGAAAATTAATTCGCGATTTTTGAGAATAGCGCTGGCCGGTTTTGGCCGTTACGTTGGGTAAAGGGTTAATTGAGCAAAATGTTGTCTGTGCAAAATAAGCAAGTTTTAACCCACCATGGCCAAACTTGGAATGGAGCATATTTTTAATCTGAAAAACATTCAGTCAAGTTTATTATTGATTTTCACTCGCTAAGTAACCCCCATCTCCAAATATAGTTAGTAGAAGTGTCATTTCTTCCTATTCCAGAATTTAACCACCTCTGTCTATATATGCTTGCTGAAAGTATGATTTGTTACATTCTGCAGTGTGAGAAACAGTCACTGAACAGGGATTTTTCTTTATTTTGGCAGGTGTGATGGTCAAATTAATGAGAAATATCCTGTTTCAGCCTGTGATTTGATTGAAATGTTGTTTTGATGAGATGCATAGGAGGTTTTTACTCCATGAGAGCAATTTGGGAGTGGCACGACTTGATTTTTCAATGTTGAAATAACTATTTTCACTTACTTTTTAACAGAACTGTAGCTACATTATTACTTGATTGCTGGACACCCTGGGCAACTTTCTAATCTTATTTTGGAGAAAAGCTCTGCTTTGAAGTGTTTTTTGTACCCAAGAGTGCAAAAACTACATTTTTGGCAATTTCTAGATGCACAAAATCACTACACTGTATGCAACTGCTTCTCTCATTTTGACAGCATTCACTGGGCTTAACATTTCTATTCTCACAATCAAACTTGCAGTTCTAAGGGGTTAATCTGTAATAGTTTGGTCCATGATATGTGCTTTGTTATTCACGAAGTTAGGCCTTCACATGAATATAGATATCTGTCTTATAAATGGAATTTTATGTGCTTCCTCTGTCCTTGATGTTTCATTTGTCATTTTTCTTACCACGTACCATTACAGCCACCTTAAAAACTTGCATCCTGTTCATGCAGAAGGTAATATGCTACCCGTTGTTATAGACAAATAAAGAGAGATACCTACTAGTTTAACAAACCGTAGCATTAGTGGGATTTCGGTTAAAATGAGTTGTTGGACCTGGCTGGAATCAGTTACTACGCTGATCCCATCCAGGTTCAGCAACTTATTTTTTTTAATAATGTCAAACAAGTGGATATTGAGTGGATTTGGGATGTCTCTAAATGTACTATGCTGGCTTGATACTTGAGAATGTGGGTCAAATGAAGAAAAGTTGTGATATTGTACAGAATTATGAGAGTCCAAACTGAATTGTGGTTTTATTTGGGAAAATTCTCATTTCAACCCCCCCCCCCCACCCCCAAGTTTAATCTATTCTGATTGGGGGCGCGGTTGCTCAGTAGATGGAGGTGCAGGCTGCAAGCCGAGAGGTCCTTGGTTCGAATCCCACTTACAGCAACCGCGTTGTGTTCTTGGGCAAGACACTTCACCCCCATTGCCCACGTGGGGGCACGGTGACGTTGTGTACTAAGGCGTACTGCACGTCGATGGTGCACCTGTCTTCAACCAATGCTAACCCTGCTTGTGTGGAGTTGGTATGTTGGGGAGCTGGCAGTAGCTCGCCGATGCGTGGTGGTTCTCTCCGGGTACTCCGGCTTCCTCCACGCGTAAAACTATCACGGCCATGGTTATCCATTGTGCAGAAATATGTGACCTTAAAACACCAATAAATAAATAAATAAATCTTCCTGATCAATTTAATTTGTAAATATGACTCCCATGAGTACCACTGGATGCCTCATATCGTTAGTACTCACACATGTTTTATTATAACATTCAGGCTCAGCCCAAGTGCAGAGAGCACACCAGTTCTTAATCTGGTCTCAGTACAAAACCAGGAGAAATTTCCACTTTCATCTCATTTTGGCAGTGTCTGTATCACCCAAATGTATGATTTATTAATTTTCCAAGTATCTTGTTATCTATGTGTACTGTATATGTGGGAAACATTTGGGAATTCTGACACTAGAATTGAAGTGTGTGGAATCAAAAGGGTTGGATGTAGGCTTTTCTGTTAAACTGGTTGCAGGGGTAAGGGTCAAATAGCAAACACTGCTTCTTCATTTGTTTCTTTCTTTTTTTTCAGGTCATATGATTATCTCATGTTAGAGTGTGCTTCTGTCAAATTGTGTACTTCTACTGTAAATTGTACTTTATCCAAACACCTTTATCAAACAAAAGTACATTTTTTTCATTTTTATTTTGAGAATAAAGGAAGGGTTAACGTTTTTGGCTTGCATTACTTTGAGAATAACTTTTTGACTTTGATAGTTTATAATAATAATAATAACTCTTTGGCCAGCCGCTGATTTGTCGCGGTCCTCATAAGAGAAGGCCATCATTCCCCCTGCACCCCACCCCCTCTTCCCCTCCTCTCCTCCCAGCATTCAGATATAAACTGCTTAATAGTGTCCCTCACTTCCTCTTTTTCAATTTCTTCAATAAGCATTCCTACCCTCTCCCTCGTGTCCCCCTTCAGCCATCTATCCTTTGTTTCTTCACCCCACTTCTGCATTATTCTTCCAGTAAATTTTATTCTATGAGGTATATACTGTGGGCATTCCAAGAGAAAATGTTCCAGGGTCTCCACTACTCCAGAGTGGCACATTTGGCATCCCTTTTCTCCATCTCTCCCAATTTTTCCCCGAAGCTCCAGTGATCTTGATCTCAGTTTGAACAGCAGTGACCCTCCAAAGGTGCCATCTAGGTACTTCTCAAAAGCTGGCTTTTCTTTATATTGTAACCCCTGCAGTGATCTTTTCACGCTAACCCCTGCTCGCCAGTTTCGGTTGCAATCTTCCATGACGATTGCAATCTTCCATGACTCTCTCTTTGACAAACCTTTTGCCTTCTTTCATTCCTACTTCTATGTTTGTGACCTCTATAGAGTAATTGTCCATTAGTTCCCTCACATGTTTTGACCACCCCGTATCTATATTAGAATTCCAAATGGTATTATACAGCTACTCTGTTGGTGTACTAATGCAAAATGTTGACAGTTTGAGGACAACAAATTAATTAAACTTGTTGTTTGGAATCAGTTAAAAGGGTAAAATGTAAAAAGAGACACATGATTTTTTTCTCTAAACCAATCGGGGTGTTAACTGTAATGCTGACAGATTAGACAAAGGGCATTGGAATTTGAAAAAAATATATTTAATATATTAGACAGAGGGGGGGGGGGGGGGGATGGGCACTAAAAATTTGCAAGACGTGACGTCCTATTTTTTATTCAGCTCATTTTTACACCCACCCACCCCTACGTGCAAATTTTCTACTACCGTTCTCAGACACCCACCCCCCACTCTCCAATTAAAATCGAAAATAAACTTATAAACTTAGTAGGCACAGTTGTCTTTAGGGGGGTTTCATAATGTTCTTAAACTGGTATCACCAATTTAAACCTCTGTGGGCTGCTGTGGGCCCCAATCTACAAACGACAAGCTGTTCATTATCAGGCTTGGCCAGAGCAGGTGTACATATACGGGAACAAATTTTCATTTGAATTGTTCTGTCAGTATTCTCAGGTGTTTGCTACTTTCCTCTTCTATCCATACAAATTCTATTAATAAATAAATAACTTCGGTTGAATTTAGTGCATCAGAGAGAATTTTCCCAAAATATTGTCTGCACATTTTCTACATTTTGAACAAGACACCCACCCCCTACTAACGTGTGACATTTTCCCATATTAAGCCCAATATTCTCAGATATGAAGCCTCCTGATGTTGTATTTATGTTAAGAGTGTGATGTACAACATCATCTTTAAGGTTTGAAACACAAATGCTGGTATATATTAGCTGATATATTGATATATTTTTAAAAAATTCAAAAAATTGCACAAGTTGGAAATGCACATTTTTGGCGCACTCAAGAGACCCACCCACCCCCACGTCACGTCTTGCAAATTTTTGATGCCCCCCCCCCCCGTATTAGACAGTATTTTTTCTTTAATTTAAACCCATAATTACATATATTTTTCTGTATTTTTCGCTATCAGATCGCGATCCTATCACGACACACCCAGTGGGTCTCCATTTCGCAAATAAAATACTCCAAAATCAAGACCACATCGACAAAGAACAAAACGACAATAACCGTACAGATTGGATGTTTTTGTATTTCTTTCTTCCCAGGTGAGCTTCTATTGGGGTTGCTGGGAGATAAGCGAACAGGGAATTCCTATCGGATCTCGACTCAGTCGCGATCCGATCGAAATGCTCTGTCCATTTTTGTGATCACAGTAATGTAGATTCACCCACTTTGTTGTAAATTACATACATCCTTTTGGACCATCATTTAGAAGCTAAGGTTTGAAAGGGTTAATGTTTATTTTCTGGGTTTACGATAGCTGGAGAAAATGACAAGTGTAAGATATGCATTTCATGACCTAGAAAAATCACATAGGACATCAGAACAACATACCTTTAAATGTAACGTAAGTTCATGTGCTATTAGGCATTAATTCATTTGATAACGATACATGTTGATTTTCTGAGTGGCAAATTACACAGGGCAGACCACTGACCAATGGTGCCAGCACAGCGTACGTTTAAATGCAAAATAAGTTCATGTCCGATTTAACGTCACTTTATTCCTGACACCGACAAAAGGCTGATTTTCCGCTCGAAGATAACACGGGACAAATCGCTGACCAAGTAAGTGGAATGTTTGTTATTTAATGTGACATTAGTACGGAAGCTTTGAAGGGACACTGGCTGCCAAAATATATCTCGCCGCGGTGAAATAATATCTCGCCGAGGCGAGGTAATTATCTCGCTGCGGCGAAATAATATGCTTCCGAGGCGAGAGAGTATCTCGCCGAGGCGAATTAATTATTTCGCTGCGGCGAAATAAATTTAGGCAGCCAAATGTCTCCAATAAGCTCCCGACCTCACTACTTTTAAAGTTTGTGCCACTATATTTTAGCCTATTTGCATAACGTTGTGGGTCTTCCGAAATATTTGTCATTAGTTGTTCCTGGTTACAGTCGAGATTTTTCCTGATACACTTAATTGTGTTATTTCGCAGTAACTTTTGCTTTATTCCTCAAAGAACTGCGTTATTTCGCAAAAGTATTGTGCTATTTTGAAAGCGTGTGCGTTATTTCGCAAAACGTTTTGCGTTTTTTCTCAAAGTATTGCGTAATATTCATCATTTTGCAACACCTCAGCGTCATTTCGCAAAGAGCATTGCGTTATTTTGGTATAACTTTTGCGTTGTTTCGCAATAACTTTGTGTTATTTCGCAATAAGCATTACTTTATTTCTCAAAAGTGTTACGTTATTTCGCGTACCTGTACTTGAGAGTGTGGGTGGTATTGGGGGAGGGGAGGGGGAAATTGATGAAATCAAAAGCGCGATATCGGATGGTACTCAGAGAGCGAATGGTCGACCAATCACAAAGTTATGATTCTGTATAGCTCCCGTTGTGTGAGAGTAGCTATCAGTGCCTTGTTCCACAACGTATTTGACACCGCCGATCGACACCAACTTGTTCATTTAATAAAATCTTCGGACTTTATAAATTTATAAAGAATACTTGTTTCGGTGACAGTGCTATAAACAATTATATAAGGAAAAGCTTTCAGTAGCATGTTAGGTGCCGGACCTAGCCCCATTTGACAAAACTCCACCCACTCCCTATTACCTATCGCTTCTCGGTAGCACAACGCCTATGGTTTTCAGCCAATTCTTGGCGCCCGATTAATGGTTCGCTTCGCGTGTGTCGCATGCTGGGCGAGGTAGCTCAATATGGGTGTGTATTTGTTATACAGATAACAGTCTATTAAACTTTACCCAACGCAATGGAAAAAAAACCGCCAACGCTATTCACAAAAATTGCCATTCGATTTTCATTACTTTTTCATTTTTTTTTTGCCTCAAAAACATAGCATATGCCCCCCCCCCCCCCCCCCATTGGAACGAGCTCGTTCAGATCGACCCAAAGAGGGGTCATAAGCTATGTGTTTTGACGCTAAAAATGAAAATAAAAATAGATATTCAATACTTATGTTTGCGTGTGTCGTCTGCTTTACATATTAAGTAAAGGGTTAACAGATTGAGCATCTACACAGGGCACTCCATGAGTGGCAACTCGTATTCCAATACGGCGGGCAACTTATCTTGCTGATTCTCGCTCGGGGATAGGTGGCCCCAGGCTTGGCACAGGTGTCAGAACTTTGGGGGACCCAGGCCTGATGCTAGAATCCTGGACTCCTAGACTAATCCCCTCCCCCAAAGTTCCGGGCTCCGGTGTTACACCCCCGGCCCCCACCCTCTCCCCAGCCCTGGCGCCATCGGCACTGTATCTTGGGTAAGATACGTAATCCCGAGTACCAACGTTTTCAAACGCTGCTTTATCAGCGTGTTCCCAGTTAGTAAGTGGAAGACTGACGGCTATTCGTCGCATTTAGATGGTTCACTTCGGGTATTCCGTCATCCTCCACATGTAAAATTGTCTGACACGATATGGCACTGGCCGTTGAAAGTGACGTTAAAGCAAAACAAACAAACAAACAAAGAGACAGAGAAAAAAAAATCAGTTGGCCGATTTTTCAATTTCTTCTTCATCGAACCGGATCATGGTGGGTTCCAGAAATCCGGAGCGTGTGTGTCTCGCTGCCGTCGTCATTCACACACACTTTCATCGAGATTCCATCGCCTCTGGTAGCAACAGTTTAAAGATCCTTGTTAGATTGCCATGTTTTGCGTCTGCAGTTAAGAGACTGTTTTTACAGATTATTAGAAAATTCGAGATTCGATAGAATGTATGATTCGCAGGGCCCTAAGCAAAAATAGCGAAAGATGAATTCAATTTAACCAACTCAAAATTAAAAGAACCTTTGAATCTTCGATCTATCATCGCTCATAAGAAAAACAAAAGCCTTTTAACATTCTTGTAAAGACGAAACAGGTGCCCATCAATGAATAATGTCAATTATTGCCAGTCAGTTTATCAGTTCCGAAGTTCAACACTTTGTTCAAATCAAATTTGAATATTTGCAGCGTACGGCAGCATATTAGGGTCAGGACCTTTTCATTTAATAGTCTGTTTTTACAGATTAGTAATCTGTTTTTTTCAGATCAGTAAACTGTATTTACAGATTAGTAAACTCTATTTACAGATTATTAGCAGGCTGTTTTTACAATTTATATTAATTGACTGTTTTTACAGATTAATAAATTGTTTTTACAGATTAGTAAACTGTATTTGTAGATTATTAGGAGGCCGCGTTTTTACAATTTATTAGTTGACTGTTTTTACAATTTATTACAAGACTGTTTTTACAGATTAATAAACTCTTTTACAGATATGAGTAAACTGTATTTATAGATTATTAGGAGACCACGTTTGTACAATTTATCAGATGACTGTTTTTAAAGTTTATTACAAGACTGTTTTCACAAATTAATAATCTGTGTTTTACAGATTAGTAATCTGTATTTACAGATTATAAGGAGACTGTTTTTACAATTTCGCAGATGACTGTTTTTACAGAATTATTGCAGGACTGTTTTTATAAATTAATAATCTGTTTTTGCAGATTAATAATCTGTATTTACAGATTATTCAGAGACTGTTTTTATAGATTATTAGAAGACTATTTTTATAAATTAGCTATCTATTCGATCATTGTCTAGTAGTACAGCATGTACACGATCGTGCCCTATTACCTGGACTTTCGGGGGAGCTGCTAGTGTTAAATTTCCATAGGAGCCGGACGTTTGGGGGAGAAAAATATTTTCTGTGCAACACTGCGGCGCCATCCAGGTAGATCCTGCAAGTGGTCCACGTCCTGCGTATATAGTATGCCTTGATATGTATAGTGATATATACCCCCGTAGGTTCAATCTTAATCCTTGTTGTATTAACTTATCGATTGCGTTGTACTATCCCATGACTGGTATAGGTAGTATCTAATGCTGGGACAGGTGGTATTATAGCGTGGGTGGGGGTAATGCATCGCCACCTAGTGTGGTAGTATAGGATGTACGTTTTGCACAACTACAAGTCCTATGTTAGGCCTTTGTACTATTAATCCACCTAATCCCTAGAAATTAGGCATTACCCCAGCCCATAATAGAGGTTGGCTAGCATTACGTTCTATCTGTACCAGTCATCGATTCCGTTAAAGTGATAACATAAGCGGAATTCCAAAAGTGGGACTCCAAACTCTTATGTAGCTCTTATACGTTCCTACACAGGTAGCCTTACCAACGGTTTCCATCTTGTCTTCAACTATCTGTCACGACTTGCCTCTTACGTAGTCATTCAATACTACAATCTTCTACCACCCTCGCAGCTTAGTACCATTAGTGTCTCTTGTACTATTACGATTGACTTGTAGCTCTACTGCAGGCTTCCTATCTATATCCGATTGCTCGAACGCCTCGAATCCCATCGAGCAAATAAGCCATAGTGTAATTGCACGAACGAGTTACTCCACATAAACTTTTATCATCATCTCGGAAAAAAGGGTGCTGAAGGCCAGACGGTTTCAAAAAGGCATTACCCCAGCCCGCAATAGCGTTTGGCCTAGCATTACGTTCTATCTATACCAGTCATGGGATAATATGTAGCATTTGGTCGATTAGTAGTACCAAGGGATAACATTTAACCAGCAAGGGTACTAACAACGCATCCTATACTACCACACTAGACATCCATGGATTACCCCCACCAACAATACTGCTAGACCTAACATTACGTAGTACCTATACCATCTGTGGGTTAGCACACCGCCCTAGATGGATAATGGTATTGTTATCATTCTAAACTACCAGACATTACTCCCACCCCTCAATACTGCTTGACAAACCATAACGTACTACCTATACCAGTCATAGGATAATACAAAGCAATCAGTTGGTTAATAGTACCAAGGACTAACAGGGGACGAACAGGGGTATAGACCGTCCATACTATACTACTGTTATAAACTACTTAGCATTACCCCTACTCACAATACCGCTTGTCCTAGCATCACGTACTATCTCTACCAGTCATAGGATAATATGAAGCATTAGGTGGATTAATAGTACTAACGGCTAACATGGCAACTATAGTGGTGCAGAGCAAACATCCTATACTGTCACACTAGACGGTCACGCATTAACCCCACTCACGGTACAATACCGCTTGGCTCAGCATTACATACTACCTATACCAGTCATATGATAGCACAAAGCAATCGGTAGGTTAATATAACAAGGATTAAGATGGGACCTACGGGGGTATATGACGTCCATATAGTGCTGCCGATCCAAACCAATAATACCGCACTAGGCAATGACCATGCATTACCCCATCTCCATAATACTGGTTGACCATTATGTACTACCTATATCAGTCACAGGATAATATGAAGGTTCATTACTAGTACCAAGGGTTAATAGCATACCTACAGGGGTATATACCACCCATACTGTACTATGATATCAGCCCAGAACGCGAAGCCCGGCACACTCTGACCCGAATAAAGTCATACCAGATTATAGAATAGACAACAACAGGTGTCAATGTTTCTAAGACGTCGCGCGCGCATCATGATTTCGCGACGTCAGTATCAACGTCAACTGTTTCGCAGGAAAAAAAACTTTCGAGAAAACGCACCATCATCATTAATTTTTCACCACATACCCATACTATATACCTATAGTTCTGTGTATACCTATATCACTATACATATCATACTATATATACAGTACGTACACTACATGCAGGATCTAGCTGATTGGCGCAGAAGTTTTGCACAGAAAAATATCGCTCCTCCAAAAGTCCGGTTCCAATGCAAATTTAATACTAGCTGCTCCCCTCAAAGAAGTCCGGGTAATAGGGCACGATCGGGTGCATTGTATGCCACTAGACAATCATCGAATAGCTGGTTGATTTGTAAAAACAGTCTTCTAATAACCAGTAAAAAACAGTCTCCTAATAATCTCTAAATATAGATTACTAATCTGAAAAACAGTTTATTAATCTGTAAAAACAGTCTTGTAGTAATCTGTAAAAACAGTCATCTAATAAATTGTAAAAACAGTCTCCTAATAATCTGTAAATACAGATGATTAATCTGTAAAAACAGTCTTCTAATAATCTTAATCTGTAAAAACAGATTACTAATCTGTAAACACAGTTTATCAATCTTTAAAAAGAGATTATTAGATGAGAAGGTCCTGACCCTAAAACGCTGCCACATTTAATAATCTGTTTTTAAAATTTAGTAATCTGTTTTTGCAGATTAGTAATATGTTTTTATAGATTGATTGATTTGATTTATTTGCAACATTACAAGACTGTTTTCACAGATTAATAAACTGTATTTACAGATTATTAGGAGACTGTTTTTTTCATATTTTAGATGACTGTTGTTACAGATTATTACAAGACTGTTTTTACAGATTAATAAACTGTTTTTCAGATTAGTAATCTACATTTAGAGATTATTAGGAGACTGTCTAATCTACAAGAGGCCCCAGGGGGCCTGAGGGCGCTTACCTGACATGGTAGCCTAAATATAAAACCCAGGGAATTGATTTCAACAAGTTGCATCTGTCCCTCCTTAGAAAATCTTATACCAAACATCCATAGATTCAGACCAGTGTATCTAAAAAAAAATTTTTTAAAGACTATTCCTCATATTTAACTAATTTTTAATTCAGGCTCCCATAGGAAGCCCAAATATGAATCCAGGAACTTGGCTTGAACGAACTTGAATCTCTCCTCCAATGGGATACCGTTTTCCAAATATCAAAAGATTCTGACTGGTGGATGTGAAGAAGATTTTTGAAGAATATTCCTCATATTGAACTAAGTTATAATTCAGGCTCCCACAGGGAGCCCAAATATCAACCCAGGGACTTGGCTTGAACAAACTTGAATCTCATCCTCTAAGAGTGCTGCATGCCAAATATCAAAACCTTCCGACTGATGAATCTGAAGAAAATTTTTAAAGAAAAATTCCTCATATTGAACTAAGTTATAATTCGGGCTTCCACAGGGAGCCCAAATATGAACCCAGGGACTTGGCTTCAACAAACTTCAATCTCACCCCTAGGAATGCTGCATACTGAATATCAAAATATTCCGACTGCTGGATCTGAAGAAGAAGATTTTTAAAGAAAATTCCTCATTTTGAACTAAGTTACAATTCGAGCTCCCACAGTGAGCCCAAATATGAACCTAGGGTCATGGCTTGAACAAACTTGAATCTCACCCCACTAAGGATGCTGCATGCCAAATATCAAAACATTCCGACTGCTGAATCTGAAGAAGATTTTTAAAGACAAATTCCTCATATTGAACAATGTTATAATTTGGCTCCCACAGGTAGCCCAAATATGAACCCAGGGACTTGGATTTAAGAAACTTGAATCACATCCCCAAGGATGCTGCACACCAAATATCAAAACATTTCGACTGCTGGATCTGAAGAAGATGTTTTAAGAAAATTTCTCATTTAGAACTGAGTTAGAATTCGTGCTCCCACAGTGAGCCCAAATATGGACCTAGGAACATAGCTTGAACAAACTTGAATCTCCCCCCACCCCAAGGATGCTACATACGAAATATCAAAACATTCCGACTGCTGGATCTGAAGAAGATTTTTAAAGAAAATTCCTGATTTTGAACTAAGTTATAATTCGGGCTCCCACAGTGCGCCCAAATATGAACACAGGGATTTGGCTTGAACAAACTTGAATCTACCCCCCCCCCCCCCCCAAGGATGCTACATACCAAATATCAAAAGATTCATATTGTTAGATCTGAAGAAGATTTTTAAAGAATATTCCTCATACTGCACTAATTTAAACATTTGGGCTCCCATAGAGAGCCCAAATATGGACCCAGATAATTGATTTCAATAAACCTGTGAGACAATCTTCCAAAGATGCTATATGTGAAATTTGAAAGCTTTTGGAGCAGTGGTGTGGGAGAAAAGTAGTCTTAAGTGTTTTTCCCATTACCCACAGTGTTAAAAAATTCTGACTCAGCACTTTTTCAAAGTTCCAAAAAAGTACCCCATGATAAAACCGATAGCAATTTTTTTTACCATTCCATTCTGTTGGTCATAGGGAAGCTTCACACCAAATAAGAATTCTCAGTGCCGTGTAGTTTTGGAGATATGGGCGTTTTAATTTTTTTTCTATTTTTAGCTCCTGCGGTTCCCATGGGTCAACGGGAAAAATGGCATAAATTAACTACTTATGTCCCAATAAAACCTCGTGTCAAACTTGGTTCAAATCAGCCTCTCGGTTCGGAAAATAGAAATTTTGGGCGGGGCAAAAATTCTTGCACCTCCCATAACGATGGCAAATATAGCCCCTAGAACTTCTCTTGAACAAATCTGAGTCGACACCTCAAAAGACAGCTGCACACCTAACATCAAGTTTCTGCTACTGCTGGTTCATGAGAAGAAGATTTTTTAAGATTTAGGCTCACTTTTTGGGCGTGGTCCTACCAAGGGGCGGGTCAACTTGATTTGAACAAACTTGCGTTGACATATGATATGGAACATGCACACTAGATCTGGTTCAATTTGGTTGAGAAGTTTGTGAGAAGAAGTGGATAATATAAAGTTAACGACGGACGGAAAGTGATTAGTAAAGCCCCCCTTGAGCTTTGCTCAGCTGGGCTAATAAATACTAATTACTAATCTGTAAAAATAGTTTATTAATCGGTAAAAACAGTCTTGTAATAATATGTAAAAACAGTCATCTAATAAATTGCAAAAACAGTCTTCTAATAATCGGTAAATACAGATTATTAATCTGTAAAAACAGTTTATTAATTTGTAAAAACAGTACTGTAATATTCTGTAAAACAGACATCTTATAAATTGTAAAAACAGTCACCTTATAATCTGTAAATGTAGATTATTAATCTGAAAAACAGTTTATTAATCTGTAAAAACAGTCTCCTAATAATCTGTGAAAACAGTCTTGCAATAATCTGTAAAACAGTCATCGAATAAATTGTAAAAACAGTCTCCTAATCATGTGTAAATGCGGATTACTAATCTGTAAAAACAGTTTATTAATCTGTGAAAACAGTCCTGTAATAATCTGTAAAAACAGTCATCTAATAAATTGTAAAAACAGTCTCCTAATCATCTGTAAATACAGATTACTAATCTGTAAAAACAGTTTTTTAATCTGTAAAAACAGTCAGCTAATAAATTGTAAAAACAGTCTCCTAATAATCTGTAAATACAGATTACTAATATGTAAAAACAGTTTATTAATCTGTCAAAACAGTCTTGTAATAATCTGTAAAAACAGTCAGCTAAAATTGTAAAAACAGTCTCCTAATAATCTGTAAATACAGATTACTAATCTGTAAAAACAGTTTATTAATCTGTGAAAACAGTCTTGTAATAATCTGTAAAAAACAGACATTTAATAAATTGTAAAACAGTCTCCTAATCATCTGTAAATGCAGATTACTAATCTGTAAAAACAGTTTATTAATCTGTACAAACAGTCTTCTAATGATCTTAATCTGTAAAAACAAAATGCTAATCTGTAAAAGGAGATTATTGAAGGAAAGGGTCCTGACCCTGATACGCTGCCGTAACAAACAAGTGTGTACTGCCCATAACAAAATTCTACGGCAGCGTAGAACCGCTACATCATTGTAAATTTCCACAGATTACTAATCTCTTTTTACAGATTACTAATTTGTTTTAAAGGTTACTAATCTGTATTTACAGATTACTAATCTGCTTTTATAGATTACTAATTTGATTTTACAGATTACTGTCTGACCAATCACTGTCAACCTCTTATAATATGAACTCTGTCATTGGCTATTGATGCCCCTTCTACCCAAGTGCACTGCTATAAAATTAGCGCAGAAAATACGCTCTCGTTGAAAAAGTGACCTTCCATCCCAATTCAATTTCACCCCACCAAGGGCTTCCCAAATTTTAAATACCAGCGCACCAACACTCATAACAAAGATCAAAATGGAACAAATGCCAACGAAGCAAAGTGCATCGTCATTGAATGTAAATTTATTTATTCGTTAATTCATTTTTTAGTCCTTGTGGTCAATTTTCTGCAACTCCTCCGTGGGAACACCGGGAAGTGAAGCAGTGCTTGTAAATGAGCTCTGTTTACTGGTAAAATAAAACCCAGTGACCAATGCTTGGGGTGGAAGTCCTTTAACCATTTACCCAACGTAACGGCCAAAACCGACCCGCGCTATTCACAAAAATCGCCAATTAATTTCATTATTTTTCCATTTTTTGTCTCAAAAACATAGGTTATGTCCCCTCTTTGGAACGAGCTCGAAGAAAAAAATTAGTTATTCAAAAATTTTATTTGCAAGTGTCGTCTGCTTTTTATGTTAGGTAAAGGGTTAAAATTGGCAACATAGGTGTAAACAATTGGCTAAACTTGATTTTAACTCATTTGCGTTCACAATTTACGGGCGCTACAGTGAGCTTAAACACCAATAAATCAATAATTAAATTTTCACACCATGACTCTGCACTTTCCTTTGTTGGCATGTGTTCCATTTTGATCTCTGTCTATTATGAGTGTAGGTACGCCGGGATTTGAAATGAGAGAAGCCCTTGGTGGGGTGGAAATTAAATTGAGGTGGAAGTAGCCGAGGCAATAGTAGGATGTAGTGGTCGAGAGCGTAACGCCGGTTGGGGAAACGCCGTCACGATATGGATTCAAACCCCACACTGCTCTTCTCTAGCGCCATGTTCAGGGATGGTGCTATGTTCGTCGTATCGGATGGGGAGGTAAAGGACTGTCCCGTGTGCAGTCATTAGTAGCAGATTAATGTGCACGTTAAAGAACCCTACTGTGGCGGTGGAGATAAAGTTCGGCAAAATTCCCCGATGCCCTCTGTATATAATGCTACGTCTGTTGGTTAACCCTTGATGGATCCTCCCTGTAGGTTGCTGTGGTTGCCCCGAAAAGTCAACGGAGAGATTTACGAAAAATATCTGATTGATTCTTGTATTCACACAGGGTGCTCCATAAGGTCAACAGGTGAATTTCGGTAATACAATACAAGATGGAAGACCGTTTTTCAACGAGAGCATGTTTTCTAGGGGGTTTAATGGCAGCACAGCTAAGGTCATTTCGTGTGGGGCAATAGAGGTAGAGGTACAGTTTGAGAATCCAGAGAGAACCACCCAGCAACTGTCAAAATCGTCAACTTATTAACACTAGAAGGTTGTTGAAGGCACATGCACCACTGATGTGCAGTACGTCTTAGTACACCACGCCACCGTGTCTCCCTCTCTATAAGCAAATGGGATTAATTGTCTTGTACAAGATCACAATGCGGTGACGCAGATGAAGACCCTCTGATTTCATTATCGATACTCTATCCACTAAGCCCCCTCGCTTCCAGGGGCAGCCACTTCAGTGCTATTTACTAGGCAGCACTTGTCTTGGGGGTCGGGGAGGGATAGGAGGGGCAACTCCTGCAGCATTTCTCATTTGGAGGGGGTAGAAAATGTGTGTACTGGGATCATTTGGATGTATCTTCAATGTATTTTGTGAGTTATAGTGACGTGATGGGGAAGACATTATATGTTGTGGTACGTTTCTACGAAGCTTCGTGCATTATAGAAGGGTTTTTGTGTGTGTGTGTGTGTGTGTGGGGGGGGGGGGGGGGTTATTGCAACATAGTTTAGGTACCCTGTGCAGCGGCGAGCAACTGCCAGTATCTCCAACTTATTAATCCCCAAGAGAGACGGGACTTAGTGTTGCTGAGGCTGTACTAAGTGAAGAGTTGTTCTTTTCAAACACTTTGGGGGCCCAGAGGGATCGCAGTGGCTCATTAGAGCAACGTGATTGAAACACAAGGTCGACGGTTCGAGCTTGATCCGTGTCATCGCCTTGCGCCTTTAGATAGAAAAGACACTTGATCCTAATTGCCCGCGTGTCGGCGTTGTGTGCTAAGGCGTATTGCACGCCAATCTCCTCCCATCTCCCTCTGAGAGAATGAGCTAGTACAGAGTAGTATCGGTTTAGGAGTGAGGGACAACGCTTTCAAATGGAGAGTGTTGTTTTACAGCGATTTATTGTTACACACCTAAAATTCGCCGATTAATTATTATTTACTTCTCTAGGGTTTTACAAAGTATAAAAACTGACGCAATTGGCGCTGAACCTCGTGTCAAACAACATTGGCCAATGAGAACCGCCGTTATATTTTTGAGAGCCGCCGTTATACTAATCTGTAAAAACAGATTAGTAATCTGTAAAAAAACAGATTAGTAATCTGTAAAAACAGATTAGCAATCCGTAAAAGCAGATTAGTAATTTGTAAATACACATTAGTAATCTGTAAATACAGATTAGTAACCCGTGGAATAATCTGTAAAAACAGATTAGTAATCTGTAAAAAACAGATTTGCAATCTGTAAATACAGATTAGTAATTTGTAAATACAGATTAGTAATCTGAAAATACAGATTAACAACCCGTGGAATAATCTGTAAAAACAAATTAGTAATCTGCAAAAACAGATTAGTAATCTGTAAAAACAGATTAGTAATTAATCCGTAAAAACAGATTAGTAATCCGTGGAAATTTACAATGCTCTGACGGTTCTACACTGCCTTACAAATCATATATTATAATGAAAAGACAAAGGTAGTTGAAAGAAATTATACATTGTTTCTCTAACGCAAGATACACCTAGCCCAAACTCTGAACTCAGTTGGGTTAAAAATTAACCCAAATCAACATGTGGCCTAGCCGGTGGGGTGGGGGAGGGGTGGTTAGGACTTTACCCCCCCCAGAAAAAAAAATTACAGTGCCCCCCCCCCCTCAAAATTGGAAAATTAAAGCATCTGACGGTCCCAGATTCACTCTCAGGGTACTGAATTTTCAAAATTGTCTTGGGGATGCCCCCGAACCCCCACCAATGGGAGAGGGTTCCGTAGGCCAGAGGTAAGGACGGTATGATCCTCACATTGGTGGGGCCTCGGGGGGGGGGGGGCGACCCCCCCGAACCCCCCACCAATTGGAAGGTCATATCAACCCCATTTCAGGCCTACAGTCTTCGGATATGCCTGTGGCATATATCGGCCTAGCACCCCTGAACAAATTATGCCACCATAGGAAATCCTAGCTCCGCCCCTGAAATCAACTGGTTTAACCCTTTACCCAACGTAACGGCCAAAACCGGCCAGCGCTATTCTCAAAAATCGCCAATTAACTTTCATTATTTTTTTTGAAAGTGTCTTCTTTAAACCCCATTAAATAAATAAATAAATATACACAGGGACGCCGGAAGCACTTCAGGGCAGGGTGATCAGACCCGGGAAAGGGCACTTACTTGCACTAGCAGTCCCGCCATGACATGCCAAGACATGCATGTCTTGAAGACCGATGGACCGAGATGGGGGGGGGGGGGATTTCTCGTCAGCTCCCCCATTGAATTTTGAAAGCTCCCAGAGCGTCTTTTGGGTGTATTTTAGCTTTACTTCGAGAATAAATCATTGAACAAATTTGAATGACGAACCAGTGAAGGGCAGTGTCAGCCAATTCTCGCCTCCGTGGTCCGAAGGCAGGAAAGGCTGTTGCCCCCTCTACCCCCGTGATTCCGGCGTCCCTGACTATACACTAGGTCTAGCATGTGACCATTTGTCACTCCTAGAATACACAGTAAGTCTAACATCTTCTCTCTTACCAGAGTGGCAAAGTCCACTCTATTTAGTACCCGTTTGTTCTCGTTTTTTTTCTTTTACAAGACCAAGGTTTAAATGGACGCCCAGGAAGAAGATCTTAGAGAATGGAATCAAGAAGTCATACCTATCAAAGAATGTGATATAGAGAAGTTAGAAGATTTTTTCAAAGATGAAACAAGAATGTGGCCATGCTTTGCCGAGTTTGTCAAACTTGCTCTTGAGCTTTTTCCAGGATGTGGAAAAATGATACAAACGCCAACCGGAGACATAGCTGGTAAAGATTATAGGGAAATATAATTTCAAACAAGGTGTGCTGCACGGGGCAGGTTTCTCTAGTGTCAAACAGCATTTACCCTTTATCCAATGCACTCAGTTTCAAAATCTGGTAGTTTTATTAAAAACATTTCTAATTTGTCTATATCAGGAAATGGTGTTATACAGTACGTGGAGAGTGGATTGTAACGAAATCACCCGCGGAGTGGAGTTATCACCTACGCTATAACTTTCAAATTTTGTACATATCGACAAAAAACACAAGCAATGTTTCAGCCAATGGACCTCCGGGTTTAACCCGGAGGTCCATTGGCTGAAACTTTGCTGGTGCAGGTTGTGCTTTGCAACAAATTTGCAATTATTGCACGGGTTGAATATCCACTCTGCGGGTGATTTAGTGTTAATACACTCTCCACGTACTGTAGATATACATGTATTATATTATAAAGTAGCAGCGAAGAAGTGGGTACTGGAAAAATATCCGATATACATAATCACCGTAATAATAATAAACATGATCATTATCGTTATCATTATCAGTATCATTACCAGCATAATTTGTACAACATTATGCACTTGTCCCATTTACAGTGTGAATATTAATCGAAGTCATGATAATAAAAGTAAAAATAATGCTAACAAGGTGAAAGTGGTGACAATGGTCGGTGATGGTTAACATCACCACTACCAAGACCAAGTGCTCAATTTGTGAATTCCGCGGGCGGATGCGGCCGATTCGTTAGGGTGAGAGTTAATGTAAAAATATATCTTGAATTTACTTGAATTTAACCTTGTTGTATACTCTTCATTTGAAATCATATAAAACAACAAGTGGTGCCTCGTAGGCAGTGACGTAACCGGGGGGGGGGGGGGGGGAGCATGGCCCTCGTAAAAATTACAGTGCCCCTTCAAAATTGGAAATTAAAGCACCATAGGGTCCCAGATTCACTCTCAGGATATTGAATTTTCAAACTTTTCTCAGGTAATTTTCTCCGAATGCTGTAGGCCTGAGGTGGAAAAAGTATGGCCCTCACATTGTGGGGGTTCGGGGGGCTCTCCAGAACCCCAACAATAGGAAGGGGATACTATAGGCCTGAGGTGGGGTGGATATGGCCCTCCCATTGGGGAGGCCCCGAACCCCCACGATGGAGGGCCATACCTACCCCACCTCAGGCCCACGGCCTTCGGATATGCCTGTGGCATATATCGACCTGGCACCCCTAAACAAATTATTCTATTTTTCTGCAGGCTTACAATCTTCTCTTTGCAGGGACATGTTTTGGTGTTCCAATGAACGACACTGTTGGAAACTTCACTCTTTTCGTAGTAAGGAAGGAATTAAGAAGACGCGGGATTGGTTCATTACTCTTGGAGAAGTCCATTGAATTCCTAGGAGACAGGAATATATGTCTGAGGGCGTTCCCGGATGCAATTAACATGTACACCAAATTTGGATTCACGTGCGATTCCTATTACTTTGAGTACTGGCGAGGAGAAATCAACGAGGAGTCACTGGATAATGTTACAACTCCCCTAGAAATCAGCTTTGACAGAATGAATGTGAAGAATATCGAAGAAGGAGTAATTCCATTTTGCATGAGTGTTATGAACCTGAATCAATGGTGGAAATTTCTTACTGTTACCTCTAGTCTTCCTGGCATCGTTGCATACCGCAAATCTACCGTGATTGGATTTGTTTATCTTCTTGAATTTACAAGCAGTGGAAAGTACAAACGTTGTGTATTGTATTCTGATTCTTTTGAAATTGCCTTACTTCTCATCTCCAATCTTACGAAGGAGAAAGTACTAACACACCATGATAGAATTGAAGTTGTTTTACCCAATAACAATTCTCACGCACGCCGTTTTGTAGAGATGCTTGGACTGAAGAAATCGCAGGAGTCATCTCCCATGTATACCAAGAATCATCTTCTGGCGAAATGGCACTATATTTATTCCGTGAATCCGGCTATGATGTGTGTGATTTAGAGGAGCTGAAAGAAGATGTTTGTCGCCAGAGCCCTAACTAACATTTATTTTTATTTTCATTTTTTTTGGGGTGGGGGTGGGGGTGTAGGACATTGGTGCCCGACGGCTCGGTCATATCGCCCAACTATTTGGAACATACCTAACTGCTTTATCAAAGACTTAAATGCTACAAATATACTTTCCAGTTACAAAATACTTCCATGGTCGGGGGTTGGGGGGGGGGGTACCAAAAGTTTGCGAGACGTCATGTGTGGGGTGAGTGGGTCTCGATCATGGATGCGCTAAAAACGTACGTTCTCAAATTATGCAATTTTTCATAATTTTCTGCAATATATCAGTATATATCATTATTTATGTTCCAAACCGCTGAAATAATGCTGTAAATTAACCCTAATAGGTCAACTGCAACACAAGGAGCCTTTATAAGTGTTAATAAGATTACAAATCTGTGCAAAGGTCACAAATAATACATGTTGGTAGAGGGGTAGGTGTCTGGTTCTCAGTGTAGAAAATATACCGCGCAATTTTTTGGAAAAATGCTTTATAATGCACCAAATACAAAATGAATTAATGTAAAAATGGGCTAGTATGAACTAAAATTCTATTCACCTCAGTGGCTTCATTTATTCACTCAAATGTTAAAAGGATATTTGAGAATATTTTCTGTTGTTTACTCGTTGTCCGTTGCTTTTTAGTATTATGGCGGAGAAGGAGTGCTAGTGAATTGATAGTGACAACTGCCCTGTTTCAACTTGGTTAACAGATCCAACATGCTTTCAAATTTCAAATATTGTTGCATGACCTTGTCACAATATAATATTCAATATAGTTTAACTTGCTATTATTGTGTATTAAGACTTTACCACATGTGTCATTGGTAACTTGAGATTTTGGAAAATTGACACATATCATTTTCAACTTATTTTTAATTGAGAATTAGGCAAAAATAAACAAGAAATAAATAAACCATACCAAGCAAGGTTAGTCCTTGGAGTCACTTATGGAATCAATCATGCAGACTCCTGCCAGAATCAAGTAAAAAATAAATACATGGATCAGAATGGATAGAATCTTTTGTCATTTTTAGCTTACTCCTATGGTACAAATCAGGGGAATAATTTAAACATATTTTATGTACGTCAAATAAGGGGAATGGGGTTGGGCATATCTTAGGCAATCATTCATTCTTTTATGGACACTCAGCTGTTCTGGATGAGTTTTTTAAGATTTCTGAAGCCCCATTTTGTAAACAGGAAGGGAAACTAACCTTTCTGGGCAATGAAAATCTTTAACAAGTACCTGAAATCACTGGTGGAATCAAACTAATCAGCAACTATACTTCTTTCCATACCTTTTCAAGCCATTCGTAATTTCAATGGGAAAGCGGGAGTGGGGGCCTGAAAATGGCAGAAGAAAAATTTCAAAAGGGGGTGGGTGAGTGTAAAAAAAAAGTTAAACCGAAAGATGGGACATGACGTCTGCAAATTGTCTACTGCCCCCCCCCCCCCCCCCCCTGACATGGAAGAGAATTTATTAAGAGTTTTATGACAGTGCTGTCAACTACACCTCAGCTAGACAGAGGTGCTCGGCCATCTGTGTGCCTTCAACAAGTCATAAAAATCATTTCTTATTAGTTACTCTCTCCCTGGAAATGGAATTCTACCGGTACCGATATACTTAGTGGGGCATTATATTGCACTTTCTAATCTGTGTATATTTTGTCGGGCAAGCAAGAGGTATTGTACAACAACTGAGAACTCAAAAGCGTGTGTATATTTTCGTCAGGCAAGCAAGGACGTCTGCCCAAGTTGGTATTTCATAATTTCTTGCCAAACTTCTGCACGACGAAACCCAAGATTGGGAGTTTTTGTGAAGAGGAGAGGGGTGGCACACCCCTACATCCACAGAAGTTACGCCCCTGCTTGTCGCACCAAACAACCAACCTCCAATAAAAAAAAATCAAACGAATTCGAAGATGAAGTCAACTGTGTCTGTCACTTTAAAGTTAACCCTTTACCTAACACGAAAGACAGACGACACTTGCAAATAAATGACCCCTCATTGGAACGAGTTCAACGAGCTCGTTCCAATGATGGATCATAAGCTACGTTTTTGAGACCAAAAAAAAATAATGAAAACTGAATGATGTTTTTTTGTGAAGAGCGCTGGCGTCTTTTTGGCACTTACGTTGGGTAAAGGGATAAAAATTATTTCACGGTGTTTTGTAGGGTCCACAAAAGTGTTGCCTTCCTCATCGGATTGCGATATGAATGTGATGTGGTTGCGAGACATTTAAGTCGGTGAACAGAAAAATTTTAAATAAAATATCGCAAAATTCAAGTCCAATCGTGAAAAACAAACACAAATATATATAGTATCCGATATGCAACGTTTTCACGTTCCATTATCGACAGGCGAATTTCTACAATGTAGTTTTCAGAAAAACGCGAGAGAATTTCGATGCCGTTGCGACCTGGTTGAAATTATCTTTTCGCTTTGGTAATAACAGTACTATTTACCTATTAATGCCTTCCGTTGAGGGCACTATGCTCTCATAGTGTTGCTGAGGGATGCAATAGTGCCCGAGCGATAGCGAGGGCACTATTTGGTTCCCGAAGCAACACTATGAGAGCATAGTGCCCGAAACGGAAGGCATTAATGGGTTTAGTACATCACACCCAGACCATCTCCACAACATATTAAAGAAGGAACGGAGAGATAACTAACACTTTACTATCCAAAATAAAACAATGAAATTAATAACATGAAAATGTCAGGAAAACATTAAACTATCAACTGGATTCGAACTCAAGGGGTAAAGTAGAATAATGTAATTAAACACATGAAAACGATCCCAATCATGTGGCACATAACTGGTTAACTCGAGATATCATACAACAGAATCAACGTCTCACATATGGTGGTATTAACAGAGCTTGTGAGGCGCTATAGAAATTCCATTATTCATGGCACTAAAGTTTTATTAACGTTCACCCCATTGAACGTGTTATGGGTACTTCCTCTGATGTACGAGCACATTTTAATTATTCTAAATATTTAAAACACAATTGCTGAAATTGAATTTTGGGGCACAATACTGCATTTTGTTGCATATTTCTTTGGATTGCTTTCGAATGTCAATTGATGTTGAGTTTTTTTAACACTCTATTTCCTCCAACGCACTTATCAGATCGTCGTCATCAATATCGGTATCTAATAATTCGGGTGCTGATACTGTGGAATTTGCTGACTGGAAAGAGAGTTGCTTTGTTGTTTTCTCAACAGCATTCCTCGCTGCAGGCATTTCTGAATGTTCAGCATCTGCATTATCGACCATGGAACTCAAACTCTCAGACATACCTCGTTTGACATCAGCTCTTGTGTCCGAAACGTAACTTGACAATGATTTTTCATTTCTGTGTCCCGATAAAGAAATAATATCGCGATCTTTGAACCACAATCATTAAGAATTGTTATGGTCGTAGCACGCACACAGTGGTTGGTATATGTATCAGAAAGACCAACTTGTTTAGACATTTTTACCATGAACTCTCCTATGGAATTTTTTCCTATTGCCCTTCGCTCAAACCAGCATTCGTCATTCTCGTGGTATGAATTTTGGGGAATTTGAAAGAATGCATCACACTCATGGTTTCGTTTCATAAGATATCGTTGAAAACTATTAACAGGGCACATTTTTGTGCCAGTTTCATACATTCTAGGTCCATCACCTTCATCCTCATTCGTTACACCTGTGTGATTTTTTGTTCGCTCAGAAGTAGTTTTCAGGATGTATTTTCTTCCAGTGTCATCAGTTTTAACTACAAAATCACAAGCTTTAATTTCTCGAATGTTTTCTCTCCCTCTCCGACAAAAGTAAAATAAAAGCTCAAACATTACTTTATTCAAAAGACCTCTTGGAATGTCCGGATTAAACACAATTGGGTGCTTATATAATTTCCTTAGATCGCCTGAAATAGAATGAAACACTAAGCATCAAAGCAGAATAAACGTTTACACGGTCAATCACAATCGTTTATTGTGATCGAAGATAAATAATATTCAGTGCCCTCTCTAACACTCTTATTCAAAACTATTTAATTGATAGGTCTACAATTTATTTATTTATTCATGTCTATGATAACTTGAACATACACTGCTCCCCGTAATTTATCTATTTATTTATTCATGTTTATGATAACTTTCAGCAAACATTGCTGCCCGTTATTTATTTACTTTCTCTCACAACTGTTCTTATGTGTCTCTTGTCGATTTGAGTAATAAACAACACTCGTCTATTTCATGTAATTAACAAGACTGTGTATTTATACGAGAACAAATAATTACAACACCACTGTCTATTGCAGACACTGACTTGTTCACTTTCTAGTTTTGTTGTGTTTTATTTTATTATGTATTTTTTATAGTTACCTGGCGGAATGGGTTTTTTTGTGTCGGACTGTTCCTTTTCCGTCTTCTCTTGTTTTCTTCAACATGCTGTCGAATACACGATTAGCACCTTTGAAAGCTGGGTCTGTTATTATATCAAAGTGTCTCTCATGTGGGGGTTCTTGCAAATATCTTCTTATTCCTTGACGAATGGCACAAATACTGCTTTTGGAATACAAATCACCATCGCGATTTCTAACGTTTGTATAAAAGTCTTTCAATAGTTCCGTTAATCTTCCAACATCTAACGTTTCAAATGCACCATTCCTTTTTCTGTCAGAACAGAACTGCCGGAGAATATTGACAGCATATTTGGTTAAACTAACAGTCTTTCGGCTCTGATGTTGTTGAAGAAAAGAATTAACATTCTCGTTTGCGAATCTCGAAATGCTCATTTTATTTCTATTCGTCTCCACATTTGCCGTCTGCTCAGAAGAAAAGGGGAATTCCCTCGGGATTCTGTTTGCAATGCGTGCGCACTGTTGCATGACTCCGGGCACTATGCTTGACTCCGGGCACTATGCTTTCATAGTCCATATCAATACAGCCAATGAGAATACGGGGATTTGTCACGTGATGTACTAAATACACATTAGGCCTATAGAAGAATTCGGAAAAGCGAACCGAGATTTTCAACCCCAAATAACGGCCTATTCGCGACCCGGTCGGAAATTTCTGTGTGTCTTTGTAATGACGGTACTATATATAAAAACATCGCACGCGAACTGTCCGTATGGTCCACCGGGAAAATTCCCGGGGGGCCTACTATTGGGCACCCTCTGGGCCCCACAAAATTGATGCAGACCAACACCCGTTGGTGCGTGAAATTTCGTGAAAATGACCAAAAGGCGAAATGGAACTGATTGCAAAGACTGCCGGTATATCGAAATGTTCTCTAAATGGACTGCCAATGACATTTCGATAGAACCCCCCCCCCCCCCCCCCCCCACCCCAAGTCTCACCTGCCATTGATCACTCAAATAAAAGGAAACAACGTTCCTTCAATTTCAAAAATCAAAAGTTTCTCCGATTGGGCCGAATTATGGTCTTTTTGATGGGATCCCCTCCCCCTCCTGTAGAACCATTTTTGCCGAACGATGATACAAAAATGCCATCGAAATGTCCTCTTTGTGGACTACCATTGATCGCTCAGATGCAAGAAAGCCTCGTTCGTTCTGTTAAAAAATCCAAATTTTCTCCGGGTCTGGGCCCCCTTGGGGCATTTCCCAGTAACCTTTCTTGACCCAGTCTGCCCCTGATACATTAGACCTATTAGGAGAATTTGAATTTGCAATGAAATGTCGCCAATTTATAAATCTTATAGCTTTATCTCAATGGTGAGCCGTCCTGGCTTTAGAACATGGCAAGTCAAAAGCTCAACTTGATTTTTAACCAATAATATATTCCAAAAACCCTGAGTGCTAGGGGTGAGGGAGGTGGTGTGTAGTAATAAATTATGACTGATCGCCTTTAACGATTTGTTGTCCGTACAAGCAGTGATATTGCCTCTGCAAGGGGGCGGGGTGGGGTTGCCCATTTTGCACTGAAGCTGGGGGCTGCGTGTGCCATTTTTCACCAGAAGTGGGGTAAAAAACTTTCCCAAAATTGTTACTGAAAAACTCTCAAATATTTGTTTCTAACGTATTTTACGCATGTCAGTGTCAAGGGGGTGGTGGGGGTGGGGGTGGGGGTGGGTGTGTGTGTGTGGGGGGGTGAGTTAATAAGTAATAATGACGGAGGCTAAGCGATAATCAAACCAAGAAGCTATGCAATCGACGGGTGGGTTCTAAAGCTTTATAGCGGTACAACAAGGTACCATCTGCAATGACAATGCATTGCAGATGGTGCCTTGGTGCACTTTATTGTGCAAATGAACCGAAACGCAGTCTCCACTAACGCTTCATATATCATTTTTATGAATTTTAGTTCGACTGGATACGTTCAATCTTATTCATCAAAAAACTGGGGGCGCGGTGGCGTTGCGGTAACCGGTTCTCGTCAGATCACCGAAGTTAAGCAACGTCGAGCCCGGTTAATCCTTGGATGGGTGACAGTCTGAGCGATCGATTCGGACTCCCGCGTTGTGTCTTTGGGCGGGGCACTTAACCCAGATTGTCCACATGGGGGCACGATGCCGCCGTGTAATAAGGCGTAATGCACGTCGATGGTGTGCATGTCTTCAACCAATCTAACCCTGCCTGTGTTGCAGTGAGGAGTTATGATGTTGCGGAGCTGTCAGCTGCTCATCTTTGCACGGTGGTTCTCTCCGGGTACTCCTGCTTCCTCCACCCGCAAACCTGTCACTGACACGATATGACCTTGGCTGTTAAAGTGTCGTTAAACCATAATAAATAAATAAATAAAAAAACTGCGGGGTGAGTTGTTATCTTCAGAAAATTGAAAAAAAGTCAGAAAAATTTTGCTTTGCAAAAAATGCTTTTGATTAATAAAAAATGTTCAGATATTCGCGCTTGTGCTTGCACAAACATTTTTCTTGTCTATGGGAGGAATTGGATACAAGCATGTGCATTTGACATGTGGGAAACGTCTTTGAATACAAAAAATAAACTTGTTGTTGACTGTTGTTGTAGTAGATTAAAACAGGAAGTGGAAGTGTCTTTCTGAGCAATTCTATTGATATAAACGTTAGAATGGGGAGGTGGGGGTATTTTTTTTTAGCTCATTACAGGAAAGGAGGACAGAACATACAACATCATGTCAAAAACGTGATGAATAAAATATGCACTCGAGGGTGGTTGGGTCCCAAAAATGTCAAAACCAACCCCCCCCCCCCCCCCCCACCGCCTCCCTCCTGAAATTAGGTGGAATTATGCATAGTATAGTCTATTTTTCTGCTTTTCAGTCCAATTTCTTGAAAAAATAAACCATGTGAATGAGAGGTGTGGAATTTGTATACATTTCTGCTACAGAACGACAGTCTACGACCTGTGGCTGTGCAGCTGTTTCTGAGACTTGCCTCGAAACGACTGTCAGAGTAGTTATAATGCAACTTCAAACTAATACAGAGACTGAATGTTAGGGCACCTGTTCTGTTGCAGGAAAAAGTGATCAAAGTCGGAATGGGGCCATGTCTGGTCAATAGATATACTGAGGCCCCCAACGCAGACGATATGAAAATTTATTATTTTAAATATACTTTTTTTAATTTTTCAAAAAATTTCAACAAAACCATATCATGTGACCCCTCACTGGAACGAGCTCAATGAGCTTGTTCCAATGAGGGGTCACATGATATGGTTTTGTTGAAATAGTTTGAAAAATTTAATTTTTTCAGCTGCTCAATTTGCATATTACGCGGGCGGATGCGGGCGATTCGTTAGGTACAGCCTCGTGAGTAAACAAAAAAATATTATTTTAGATAGTCAGTGTTACAAGCATAAAAAAAACTTTCTTCAATCCGTTTGAATAACAATTGGCTTGACAAGTCTGCGGTGACCCCAAATTAATCCAATCTAAAAGTCTGAGGGTGGGGCTCATCCTCTTGCGCTTTCCAAAAAATGTCATAATAATATAATAACACTTTGGCCAGCCGCTGATTTGTCGCGGTTCTCGGAGGAGAAGGCCGTGGTTACCCCTGTACTCCCAACTGCCTCCCTATTCCCACGCTTCTCCTCTCCTCCCAACACTCGGAGACGAACTGCTTGATGATATCCCTTGTCCCATTCTTCCCAATCTCTCCGATTAGCATATTAACCCTCTCCTTTGAGTCTCCCCATAACCACATGTCCTTCATTCTCCCATCCCACTTCCCCATTATACTCCCAGTGAATCTCATTCTTTTAGGCTGATACTTTGGGCATTCTAGAAGAAAGTGTAATATATATATATAATTATAAGTGTAATAGTAATATGCATTTATGTCTAGAATCCTAAAATTGGTTCATATATTATCGCCGTGGTATTTTTGGGATCCTCTATTTTCTGTCATTCGATTCGACCCTAGAACTTAGATTAGCAGGGCCCTAGGAAATAAGACGTTTTATACATGTAATTTCTTCACGTTTTATCATTTCAACCATTTACCAAACGCACACAATCAAAAAAATTCAAGATTTAAAATTTTTTTTTTTTTTAAATTACAAAAAAAATTTCAACAAAACCTTACCATGTGAGGGAATGGGGACATCTGATATGGTTTCGTTGAAATATTTTGAAAAATATTTTTTTCAACTTCTTAATTTGTAAATTACACGGGCAGATGCGGCTGGTTCGTTGGGTTAAGGATTAATATAAATTTTGTTTTTCAAGATCGCTGCGTGTCTAGCTATCCACCCAAACAATGGTGTCATCCCAACAAGACGCGAAATGAGTAAAATATCCCAACAAGACGATCCCAACAAGACGAAACCCAACAAGACGAAACCCAACAAAACGAATCCCAACAAGACGATCCCAACAAGACGAATCCCAACAAGACGAATCCCAACAAGACGAGAACTCTCTTTTCGTTGATTATGGAGAAAAGTAATAATAAAAATAGAAATGCGTATAGCTGCGCTGTTTGGGGTATTTTGGGGTGATTTTTAAGCAGTTGCTGAGCAGTCATTATTAATTTTTGTCATCTCTTGATCGCCCACAGGCGATGAAAGGCGCAATAAGAGCAAGAGTTTATTTTCGTAGCAATTTCAATAGTTATATCTTTATGGATTTTTTATTTCTTTCCTTTTTAGGTGTTTTTTTAAGTTTAATTGATAAAAAAGTTACAAAACGGTAAACTGCCACAGAAGTTAACAAACTGCGTCTCATACCAATGTGTGACCTTTCTCAAAAACATATTTGTCCCAAACCAAAAAAATAAATGGAATATGTAGTCATTTTAATTAAATTCGTCTTGTTGGGATCCGTCTTGATGGGATGACATTTTCGACATTCGTTTTGTTCATATTTGTCTTGTTGGGAATAAACCACCGATCTATAATCCTTTCAAGTCTAACATTTTACAGGGGGTTTTCGAATTCATAGTTTCTGTATGTTTATCTCATATTGCTCTTCATGCAAGAAGCAACCGAAGTCAACATATTTAATATCTAAGCATTAAAAAGATATTTAAAGGGGAAAATTTTAAATTTGTGAAGTAATTCAAATGATCTGTAATTCTTTCTAGTCAAACATTTTAAAGGGGGTTTTCGTATTTATAGTTTCTGTATGTCTATCTCATATTGCCCTTCATGCAAGAAACGACTGCATTCAACACACTTATTACTTAACCCTTTATCCAACGCAGATGATACCAAAATTTATTATTATAAATATCATTTTTTTAAAATTTTTCAAAAAATTTCAACAAAACCATATCATGTGACCCCTCGTTGGAACGAGCTCGACGAGCTCGTTCCAACGAGGGGTCACACGATATGGTTTTGTTGAATTTTTTTGAAAAATAATATTTTTTCAACTGCTGAATTTGGATATTACGCGGGCGGATGCGGGCGATTCGTTGGGTACAAAAAAGCGTTAATACATAAAAGATGACTGAAATAGATATATTTTGCCTCTTCTTCTTCATCTGCTGCAACAAGACTAAAGGTGCGGATGATACGTATCTACAACATTTACAATTTAATCCTTTACCTAACACGAAAGGCAGATGACACTTGAATAGAAAATTCTTGGATAATTAATTTTTTTCATCTTTTTCGTTAAAAACATAGCTTATGACCCCTGGTTGAAACTAGCGCAACGAGCTATGTTTTTGAGACAAAAAATGAAAACTGAATGGGGATTTTTGTGAGCAGCACTGGTCGGTATTGGCTGTTACGTAAGGTAAAGGATTAAAACTCTAAACACAAATGATGAATTTCATAAGTTCAAAATGTCACAAACTGAACTCTGCACTTTGGGTTGAAACACAGAAGAAACACTTTTTCGACTGCTCTCACAGTGGGGAAGTGTTGGTGGTGGTGGTGGTGGTGGTGGTGGCGGTGTGTGTGTGTGGGGTGGGGGTGTAGATAACCCCTGTTTGCCCGACTATGACATGAATTACCCCGGCGGTTCTTATGTACATGTTACAGTCAATGTCTAAAATCAGTCAATTTGTAAATTGCCTGAAATGTTTAGTCAATTTATAAATTGCCTGTTTCAATCAGTCGATTTGTAAATTGACTAAAAAAATCAGTCAATTTACAAATTGACTGAAAAATAAAGCCAGTTTCTTGACACATTGACTGAATATAATTTCAATGTGAACGAATTTATACTTTCTTTGTCTGGCTTGTTTTGCACGGTTGTTTTGATAAAAGACACAACAGGGCTCTTAAACAAAACCTGATTGATGCCCATTTTATTTGCTAGACGTGGTTTGGTAGAAGCCAAACATAATCTTGTTTTGATAGAAGACCAAAAAGATGGCTTGTTTACATGTTTGATATTATCAAAAGAGCTCATATCACGTATGGACATGGTGGCCGTGACAAGATGCAGAAAGCTTTAACAAGATACGCTAATATTACTCGTGATTCGATTGAGTTATTTAAATCAACGTGTATTGAGTGCCAGAGAAAACGAAAACGTGTTACAACGAAAGGTGTTGTTGTAAAACCAATTATAACAAAGAACTATGCTTCTAGGGCCCAAGTTGACTTGGTTGACATGCAGTCAATGGCGTCCGGATCCTTTAAATGGATAATGGTTTATCAAGATCATCTCACAAAGTACTGTGTTTTAAGACCTTTGACCTCAAAACGAGCTGCAGAAGTGGCATTTCAGTTGATGGATATATTCCTCTTACTGGGTGCGCCTCAGATTCTACAGAGTGATAATGGGAGTGAATTTACAGCATCAGTTATTTCGGAACTCAAGCTGCTATGGACAGACCTTTTAATGGTTCATGGAAAGCCCAGACACCCACAGAGTCAGGGGTTTGTAGAACGTCTCAACTGCGACATTAAGGATATGCTCATTGCGTGGATGCATGATAACAAAACAAATGAATGGCCAATGGGACTCCGTTTTGTTCAATTTCAAAAGAACTGTAGCCATCATTCTGGGATAAACCAATCACCATTTAAAGCTTTATTTGGCATGGATGCACGAGTGGGACTTCGGTCAACAGCCTTACCAACCGAAGTTCTTGCACGAATGCAGAGTGAGGATGATTTAATTGCTGCATATTCAGTAGAAGAAACATCAGAGAAAAGAGACGAAGCAAATGAAATGATCAACGAACATCAGTCCACTGAATGTGTTGGAGGTGATAACGACAATTTCGTACAACAACAACAACTATTATAAGATTTGAACTCTGATATTATTCAACATTAAACAACGCAAAAGGGCTGCAGATGGACAGGTTTTGCTAAATGCAATTGTGCCAACAGCGGCCAAAAGTGTTTGACAAACAGATGCAAATGTTTTAAAAGGGGTTTAAAATGCAACAGTCTTTGTCATTCTAGCATAACATGTCCAAATAATAACTAAATAACTATATTAGATGTACACTTTCAGAGTTTTGTGTTAAAATGTGTACGACCAACAGATGCAAATGTTTTAAGAGTTTGGTGTTAAAATAAATATACTTCATTGTATTTAATTATTTTTTATCACTTTACAACCAATGAGGCAGTTTTAAAATGGGAAATAATATTCAGTCAATGTGTCAAGAAATTGGCTTTATTTTTCAGTCAATTTGTAAATTGACTGATTTTTTTAGTCATTTTACAAATTGACTGATTGAAACAGGCAATTTATAAATTGACTAAAAATTTCAGGCAATTTACAAATTGACTGATTTTAGACATTGACTGTAACATATATACACGCACAAGAAATATTTGCTGTGTACTGTATTTCTGGTATATACTGTGCAATCTGTCTTGTTTTGGTTTTTGCAATAAATGTAATGGATGGTAAAATGCTGCTACATGTTCTTCGTGTGTAGCGCTACATGTTCGAAAACATAGGTGTAAGACATTTGGAGATAGGTCATTCTCATTTGCTGGCCCTCACTTGTGGAATAATTTACCAGAACACCTAAAAAAGACTGTCAAATGTCAACCTTTTCAAGAAAGATCTCAAAACATACCTGTTTCAAAAAACCTATAAGTGATGTCCTGGACTGTAAGATACTGTATATGTTCCGTTTGTATATTTGCATGAGCTCAGTAACATGTACAGCGCCTTAGAATATGGTTCTATATCTTCTGAACTATAATTTTTGCGCTGTATAAATGTGTATATTATTATTATTAATGGAATAAAAACAAAACCCGCTTCTCAGGGAGTTACTGGGATTTTTCGATTAGTCACGAAAATCGCCAATATTGCGATGAAAGACATGGCATTCTGCGGACAATTTTTTTTCAGATCAATGAAGAGGGGGTAGTTTTAACTTTTTATTTTTTAATTGCATATAATGAGATTATATTGAGAGGCTCTCCACTATCTTTTCACACACAGAATATATGGAAAGTGCATAATTATACAAATTAAACATTGAATTTTAACCACCAAGGACTAATTCCGACTTTGCTCACTTTTTACAGCAGCCGTTGCCCCGAAACGCTGTCTCGGGAAAATTTACAGCTACATTCTAAGTACCGTGGCAATCGTTTCCGTTGCACACATCAATAAATAAAGGTAAAAGTTTCGAGTCTCACGATTTTGTATTAATATTGGAAGACACTACAAGGCAATATAAACGTCCAATGATGGGAGGGGGTTGTGTGGGGGAATTTAAATAAGGGATTGCCTGAAAATCCAAACATTTTTTTGCCTAATCCCTCCCGAACCTAAATACACCCATTCCAGTGAGGTTACAGCTTAGTAATTCCCTCTGCAAGATGAGTCCCTGAATCGTTGGAGCCTGACCAGACTAAACATTTTCCGTGAGCTCTTAACACAGTTTCACTGTTTCATAGAGACTTCATCGGGAGAATTATAGCTCAGGATGAGACAAGGACCCATTACTTTGAGTAAAAAAACATGCTGTGGAAGCGCTCTGGCTACCCCTCCAACAAAATTCTAGAAGATGGCACCACTTGGCAAGGTGATGGCCTCGGTGTTCTGGGAAAGATGTCATCAGGATCGACTATCTGAAAAACTCACACGGAAATAGAAAAACATTACGCCACCGAATTATGCCAGTTGCGAGAAACTATCAAAGAAAATGGCGTGGAATATTCCTAGCGGGGATGCTTCTCCTTCAGGACACTGACATATCTCACAAGTGGCAGTTGATGCATCAGCAGAATGTGGCTTTGAAATACTTCCTCATCTTCTTTATTTCTTTATTTATTCTCCTGATTTTGCCCCCATGACTTGTGTATCTTCTCAAAACTCAAATCAAACATTCAGAGGTATCGCGAAAATGACCGACTGGGAAAGGGGTTGGGCAATTTGTCCCGACTGTCATGACTCAAGTCCCGACTGTAGAAATACTCCAACTACATCATCAAGGCACCTCGTCTTCTTGTAGTTGGAATATTTGTCAACAGAGATAATAGTTTAAACATTCACCCAACGTAACGGCCAAAACCGGCCAGCGCTATTCACAAAAATCGCCAATTAATTTTCATTATTTTTTTAATTTTTTGTCTCAAAAACATAGGTTATGACCCCTCTTTGGAACGAGCTCGTCGAGCTAGTTCCAAAAAGGGGTCATAACCTATGTTTTTGAGACAAAAATTGAAACAAAGTTAATCAAGAATTTTGTTTGCAAGTGTCATCTGCTTTTCCTTTTAAGTGTTAAAAAAACCTTATGGATAAATGCATGTAGCAGTCGTGATGCATGGGTTTCCCAACTAGAACCCCAAGAACTCTTATCAGCCACCGACCTTATTTACATGAGACTGACCAGAGGCGGACTTGCCGTACGGGCCACCGAGAAAATTTCCGGTGCCCCCTCCCCCCCCCCCCCCCATTGGGTTTCTTCTGGGGCCCCCAAAATTGATGCAGCCTAACACCTGCTAGTGCGAGAAATTTCGTGAAAATGACCCAAAGGCGAAACGGAACTGATTGCATAGACTGTCAATGGAAGTCCACATAGAGAATATTTCGATATACCAACAGTCTACTCTACCATTGATCGCTCAGATGATGAAAGGAAACAGCGTTCCTTCAATTTCAAAAATTAACATTTTCTCCGATTGAGCTGAACCATAGTCGTCCCGATGGGTCCTCCCCCTCTCGGTACAACCACTTTTGCCGAATGATCGTTGAAGACAAAACAAAAATGCCATCGAAATGTCCTCTATGTGGACTGCCATTGATCGCTCAGATGCAAGGAAGCCGTGTTCATTCAGTTCGCAAAATCGAAATTTTCCCCAGGTCTGGACCCCCTTTGGTGCATTTCCAGGTAAATTTTCTTGGCCCAGCCTTCCCCTGAGACTGACTGCACGTGTGACGTGAGATCAAGAAGAAAATGTAGTCCTGAGAGAAATTACACGATTACCAGCAAGATGAACGGATATCAAATACTCCAATCCAGATGTAAATATCCGACTGGAACATTATTCGGGGTGTCACATATACAATCGGCGGGCTGAGTCGAAAGCTGTATATCTCCCCTGAGTGCAACAACGTGCAGTCTGCAATACGTTTGCATTGCAGGTGGCGCCTAGTTGCATTCAAGGAACGATATATTTATAGTAGCCGAAATCACAAGCGAGAGACAGTGGAGGGTGCTCCATCCAAAGCTGATAGCTTGCCAAGTGGCGCTGATGCATTATCTCGCCCCAAAGTTCAAAATGTGTGTACATCATTTATTACCACATCTCACCTCTGGGTGCAACAAGGTGCTATCTGCAATGTTTTTGCATTGTAGGTGGCGCCAAGTTGCATTCAACGGACGATATATATAGTAGCCGAATTTATAAGCGGGAGGCAGTGGACAGTGCTCTTGCCAACGCTGATAGCTTGCCACTTGTAGCTGATGCATTATCGCCTCAGCATTCAAAATGTGTGTTCACTATTGCTTATAACATCTCATTCAGATCTTTCAAGCCTCCCAGCTTCCTTCAATTAACCCTTTACCAGCCATGAAAAGCAGACGACACTTGCCAAAAAAATTCTCGAATAACTAAAAAACTATTTTTTTTAATTTTTTTGTCACAAAAACATAGGTTATGAACCCTCGTTGGAACGAGATCGACGGGCTAACCTACTTTTTTGAGACAAAAAAAATTAAAAATAATGAAAATTAATTGGCGATTTTTGAGAATTTTGAGAATACGTTGGGTAAAGGGTTAAAGGAATGTTCACAATGTAGAGGGCGCAACGGGTTGTTCGGTTTCTTTTAACCATTTACCTAACGAATCGGTCAAAGCCACCAGCTTAATTTCCAATGTGAGTAGTTGAAAAAATATTATTTTTGATAAGATTTCAACTGCACCATATCATGTGACTCCTCAATGGAACGAGCTCATCGTTTATTTAACCCACATGGTACCCTAAAGATTTTTGAACATTTTTAGCTTCACTTGATGAGGTCAGGGTAAGCTATTGTCAAGGCCCGTGTTGATGTCTATGACTCTGTTAGTCTATAATTTTTGACCACAATATGTTCAGCACGGGCTTCAGTCCGCAGATATTTTCCGATCGTCATTAAACTTCATATGCTTGTTCAAGTTCATGCCCAGATGAGAACAACCCATTATGGTCACGGTCAGCTGCCCATAATGGCCCTCACAGCAGCCATCTTGAATTTCTCCAACACAGGTTACAGGTCGTGTTTGTCCATCATTTTTTCTAATTTGGCATGATGACTTAGAATGATGAGAACGCCATATTTTGGCCCACGACAGCCATCTTAGATTTCTCAGAACAGTGCATACAATTCATTCACCACAGGCTACAACACACAGTTCTCTTCAGATAATTCCAACATTTCGTGTGGATGTTCATGTTTATACCTGGATGAAAACGTCCTATTTTGGTCATGGTTGGTTGCACGCATTGTCTACCGCAGCAGCCATCTTGGATTTCTTCAGCACTGGCATGAGTTGGCATTTATGCTTCGGTTTTCTTGAAATTGTCCGGATTTGGCTGCCCGTGCAGCCATTCTGGATTTCTTCATAACACTGTTATGTAACGGCAATTTTCGTCAATTAATAGGGATCCAATAAGCGCCTTCTGTTAGAGGTTTCTTTGTTCTACAGTACGGGTGGCAACTAAGTTCTATTTCAAGATGTCGACGACGACCACTGGGAAGTCAGGCAACAGAGTGGAAAACGTGATTACAATTTTTTTCTATAGTCATTTATTCAATAACCAACACCATATGCCAAGTAAGCTCTCAGAGCTCCATAATGTATCAACAACATCAATTTCACACCACTTGGATCTGTTGACATCTACACCAGAACACCAGAACTTCTATTCTCCTTCCCTAGTTCACCATGCTGTACTAACAGTACCGCTATCTAATTAGTACTTCGACAAAGTTTTCAATGGCCTTTGTATCTCAAGGCCCATGACAAAAATTTAAGAATGTGAGATGCAATCTAATTAGGAAACACTCCTTCCTCCTCTTCTGTCAGATGGAATATCAGACTGCCCCTGAATGGTTTGCCAGTGGTTTATATGCTATTTGCCTACGTGACCACGAACATGTTGACTTAATTAAGAGTAGGTCGGACTTTGCAGAAGTTGCAAAGTAAACAGCTAGCTGTGCTAAATCCTACTTAAATCCCTCCCCCCAAGGTTGAATTAGTTGGTGTTAACAACGGGTTTCCCTTGACAACTCTCTGTACAGTCAGCTTTTCTACGACTCTAGCAGTAAGGGAGTGAAATCTAGGAAAAGAGTGACCTTTGCCAGCTAAACAGTTATCGGATGTTTGATACATGTTCTGATATGTCACTATTCAACTGTCGACTTTTTGTCTGCGAATTTCATCAGTGTTTAGGATATTATGACATCTGATAAACAACTTCATGGAATTGACACTTGAAAACTCGCATTCTCCATTGAAATGGGGAGATTTTGACAACTCTTTACCAAATAGACGTTTTCTTTCTTTGAAGTGCCTCTAGAATCTCCAGTCACTATCTGAAAACTCTGTCTGGTTTTATAACTTTCCCATCTGCATTTTAGCTTGAATTACGAATTGTAACTTTTAAAATAAATGTCTTAATTCTATTACTTCATACAATTAATATTATTGTATAATTTATAATTAAATCAATGTTTCCTGCCAATGTAAAGAGCATCTTCACTAGTAGTCCAATAATATAAGCCTTCGCCTGTGCTCCGAATTTATTATTTTTTGATTTTTAATATGTCGCACCGTCGAAGTCTAATCTGATCTTTCGTTTTTCCAGCAGCAAAGTTCAGCGAGAGACTCTCGCTGAACGGTTGGACCTCGATTAAAGATCAAATTTCCCCACCTGGTTCCTACTTCCGATTGACAGTTGTGTAAAACACATTTTTCTTCATTCTGGTGGTCATTTTCTTGCAAATAAATCGATATTTTGAATTATTTAGGCGTCATTTGCACTGCAATTTTTTCAACTCGAAACAAACTGTTGAACCGGAAGATGGGTTGATAGGAAAAGGCGGAGTGAAAAACGGAATACCGATAATGTAGTGCACACCAAGTCAAACGACACGGCAGTCGTTGCAATACCGCTGAAGTCCGTTCCCGGAAATGGGATACGATTTTTAACAATTTTCCAACCGCTGTAACTTTACCGCTTGAAAAAATGTTTTTATTTAATTATTGGTATTTAATACGTAATTCGACAGTAAGTATAGAACATTTATACATCTAATATGAATGTGAAGGCATATTATTCTTGTCGAATGTGGGAACATGTATGGAGAATGAGTATTCATCATATTAGTGTTATGTCGCCTAATTTCGTACTTTGCTGCTGGAAAAAACGAAAGATCAGATTAGACTTCGACGGTGCGACATATTAAAAATCAAAAAATAATAAATTCGGAGCACAGGCGAAGGCTCATATTATTGGACTACTTCACTAGATAGAATTTACTCCAGCCCATATTGTATAGTTGCTACTTTACAAAGAGAAGTTAGAATCCATAGGAGGGATTATGACCCTCCATTAACCACAAGTCTCTCCAGTGGACTATTAACCATCTACTAGGCTGAATTTCGCAACATAAACCTTTCCTGCCTAAGATCAAAACCCAAAGAGAATTTGATCTCGATGGAGTTGAGTCAAAATCAAAATGAAGCATTCAGGTGTCGCAACATTATGTCACCGCATCATGGTCACGATGTCATGGGGCTACCTCTTGTGCCTGGTGTACGATTTCAATTCAATTTAACACCTGACTTCCCTGAAAAGTAATAAGAAGAAGATTAGACAACTAAACAACAAAATATCTATAAGAAGTATGGCATTGGCTGAGAACTGAAAATAAATATGTGGGGGGGGGGGGGGGGGGCTATGAAAACCACTGCACCCGTGAACAACAGGTCTCTAATGAACAGACTGCTGACAGTGTGGGCAAATTCTGGCTGTGACCATCCACTGCAGTCCACAATTTCGTGGACTCGATGTCGACAACGAGAACAAAGAAATGCAATCTCGTGTCAAGCATCCACTACCGATAAACAAATACAACAATCTTCTCCAGTCCTTGCGACAAGTCGTGGGGTCTCCAGTTGTTCCTGCGGTCATTCTTGATGGTGGCAAATGGCCCTCATGACCAAATGGTACATTGACATTTGTTTGTCCTGTCGATGTGTCTCGCGCACATCGTCTCCACAGAAGGTCATTCTCAACTTTTTGGCATCAATATTCTCGTCTGTGAACTCTCTTACATAGAATGACATCATAAATCCAGGATTTGGAACTTCACCAGTCGCTCTGTCTGCCATGGACCAGCCAGATGTAGGTTTAATGATTGAGGTATCTACTGTCCCATCGGTAATCACTCCAATAATCAACCACACTCTCAGTCGTTACACGGTTGTTGATATGTGCCACTCTCGAAGGATTGAAATGTGCAACCACACGAGGGGGAAGAAGATGTCCTTCACGTGTAGTGCAATAACAATAGTACACTTCATGCATCACATAGTTGTTTTGTTCCATCTCTGCATTGTAACATAATGAACCCAGTGTTGGGAGCATAGCATGCTCACCAAATCAAATGTGAAGGACTGTCGGAGTAATTCCGGGAACTGTACACGTATTTATCCATGTTGTTCGTTCTAATGATGCCTTTTCTGTCTGCTGATAAATAGTCCACTATTTTATTTGTATTGCTCTTCCTGGTACTCATCGAATTCCAGAAATGTGCCAATGCCATATTCTGGTTCACTGTATGAAAACCCAAAACAAAATCTATAGAAATAAAAGTAACCAACCTCTATACCTGTTATATGTCTGTATATTGAGACATGATCTCTACTCACTGCTTCCCCCTCCCGTGGGATTGCATGCTAGTACCTTCCTTGACAGTCAAGCCACACGCGTAGTAGTTTGTGGGTTGTCTTATATGTAGGGTCTCTGGTTAGTACTTATGTAAACCCTGACAGATCTTTTAAAATTGTTAAATCTCCAGTACAGATTGCAAACATACGTTTTGTAAATGAATCAATGGAAAAGATAGCCAAACGAGACAACCACACGTGACCCGCTTTTCCCCAACACCACCCCATGTCTCTTTAATACAACACTGTCTCATAAAGAAGTCTGTGTTGATATTGATCAAAACCTATTTAAGGAGACCCCGTCCTTACTCATCGGGTTGCAGGCACGCTGGTACGTCTGATAAGTCGTAGGACTTATAAATTCACCTAGGACCTGATAGAAAATAAAAGATGGAGCCAACATAGTCTGGATGACATTGATACCACAGCACAAAATGTTGTCTTCCCATAGGCACACCAAATGTATTTAGTCTTGGTTCTTCATCATAAATCATGGAACCTTCTGAATGGGTTAAAGGAGGGTCATCTTCATACCCTCCAACGTTGTCGGACATGGTTACTCTGGAGATCTGTTGATTTCATTCATGAACATCTGGTTCTGTTACACACCCATAACCAGGTGCTTTCGAATATTCCATGACCTCAAAGCCATGAACACTTTGGCCTTCTCGACATTCATAACCAATTAATTCTGGGCAATTTCAAACTTCGATAAAGTGTGATAATGTCTCAAACTGGATAAAATCTGGTATCATTGTAAGAAAATAATAAACCATATTGTACTCTAATTCAATAAAAATTCAATTATAAGCAAAATCTATAAACATACATCCAAATGTAGGTTCGCTGTCTAATGGGTCAAAGCCCTCCACTCTACAAAAATCTAATTCATACGTGTTTGGATGTACTATCTAATAATGCCACCTCATAGGTGTACAATGAGCAATACAATGTTCGCAACATATAGATATTGACAATAATATTTTATTACTTTCCAAAGTGTGATTCACTGGGATTTCTGGGTTTGATTATAAACGATATTTTCACAAGCTAATTATGCAATCAACAATTGTGTCATGTATCCATGCACGCAAACGAAGACACTTTGCCGTGGATGTAATGGGGACTTCATTGTTTTTCATTGTTTTTTGTTTTTTAACCCGTTACCTAATATGAAAAGCAGTTGACACTTGCAAAAAATTTCTTGAATAGCTATTATTTTATTTTGTTGTCTCAAAAACAGTGGTTATTACCCCCTCATTGGAACGAGATCGACGAGCTCGTTCCAATGAGGGGTCATAACCTATGTTTTAGAGACAAAAAATGAAAAAATAATGAAAATTAATTGGCGATTTTTTAGAATAGCACTGGCCAGTTTTGGCCATTATGTTAGGTAAAGGGTTAAATAATACAATTATCGTTAATAATGAAAAGTAATAAGCAGAGTAATTGCTTGACTGGATTGGTTACATGAAATAATTCGAGGCGAGGGACTATATTGTAAAACACTTGTGCACATTCATGCTCTCATGTTTGTACAATGTCCCCCACCTCTCATGAATTATTTCACATAACCAGTCCAGTCAAGCAATTACTCTCTATGGACTCAACCTTCTGGGTCATAACCTGTCTATGTTGTGTCATTGTCTGTATCAAATTTGAATCAGCGAATATATCTGAGTCTGAGTCAGCCTCAGCCATTGTTTTTCTTATGTTCGTTATTCACTATATAGTACTTATTGTCACTTACACAGAAGAGGTTGCCTTTCCCAACTCATCAGAATTGTCTCTCTTGTTATCCTTATTCATGGCATACACAATATTAGTTTTTGTATCATATTGCACTCTCAGAGCTTCTGTATCATATTGCTGTCTTTGCTACAGTCTTTGACTTAACACAGTAATTTCTTCACTGCTCATCAAATAGGTTGTCACATGAGTTCTAAGATTTTTTCTTTGTGGAGATTTATCTTGGTGGTGCATTTGCTGGTGGTGCTGAAGGTTCTGAAGATAGAACTGGCATTTGGTTAGTTGACTGTTTAGGTATGTGAACATGTGCCACGTGTCCTTTCATTTTCCCACTAGATACATCATTCAACATTTCACACTCACCAACTGAAAAGTCACGTCTGCCTTTCTTTTGTTTCATGCACAAATACAATTGTGTATTCGAATATGACCTTGAATTTGTATACATTTAATGTGTACCTAAATGGCCAAGGCAACAAATATGGCACGAATGAAGTATGAATGAATGAATGGTTTTATCAGTAGTGCCACATGTATACAATCAAATCTAAAAAATATACATAGAGGTAACATTATTCACAACTACATGATTGCACCACAGGGAGATGACGTAGCCACTAGTGGCTGTCTTCCCGCCAGTCCCGTTTTAAAAAAATGAACAAGAAAAGGTGAAAAAAAAACAAAACAAAATAACAAAAAAAAACAAAAAAAAACAAATACGATGAAAAGAAAAGAAAAAATGAAAAAAAAATGAATGAGAAGCAGACATGAGAATCGAGGCAATCCTGGCCACAGCGTGTTCTCCAGTAGGAGGTCAGTTTATGTCCCTACTATAAAGGATATGTTAGGCTGGTTCTTTCCATAATGTGAAAAATCTATTCTATGTTTCTGGGATGTCAGGAAGATTGAGTTCAATAGAAAGGTAGCGATGAGATAGACAGAGCTACGGTCGACAGTCGGGGCATACTGGATTGTTACAGTTGATATGTAGTGAGTATGAGCTTAGAAATAATTCAGTTAATGTTTTTTGGAATAGTGGTCTTGAATAATTTTGAACGAATTGTTCAATATTGTTCCACGTCCTAGGGAAAGTGTGTATGGGAAGATTAGCAGAAAACTGAGTCCTCGGTTTATCTAGGCGTAATTTACCTGACTGTCTGGTGTCCATACCGGAGGGATTTTGGTATATTTTAAAGGTATTCTCAAAACTTTCAGGCAACATTTTATTTTGCCAATCATGCATAAACAGCTGAACGTGAAACTTATACAGGTCTGTGAATTTTAAAATGCGTTGGTTTCTAAACAGTGGGTCGGTGTGCGCATTGAATTTTTTGTTGTATATAATTCGTATGGATTTTTTTGCAGTTTTGTGTGCGCTCTAGCGGAGGGCGAGTGCCCCCAAATTTGAATACCGTACAGCATGTGACTGTGAATTAGCGAATAATATAATGTTTTTAAGCATTTTTGTGGCAGAATCCTTTTCACTCTATTTATGGCATAAATAGCCCTAGAAATTTTAGAGCAGACAACCGAAAGATGGTGCCTGAAGTTCAGATTTTCATCCACATAGATTCCTAAGAATTTGACAAATTTTTCTTCTTGGTTATTTGCGATAGGGGAGATGGTTGAATTGTTAAGTTCAATTTCCCTATTTCCAATAGAGTAAGTATCCCCCTGTGGATGTAAAATGATGAACTTTGTCTTATTTTCGTTGAGGACAAGTTTATTCGCCATACACCAATTATATATCTTGTTGAGTTCGTTGTTAGCTAATTCTATAATTGCGTCCAAGTTATTGCCAGTCGTGTAGGCAGTAGTGTCATCGGCATATGATAATATTTTCATCGACGTGGAATTTATAATATCGTTGATATAAATAATAAAAAGAAGTGGTCCAAGGATAGACCCTTGTGGAACACAAGTAGATATGTCCAGAAAACCAGAACAGACATTTTTGAATGATACCGAATGACATCTCTCTGTGAGATAATTTTTAAACCAGGTATTCGCATGCCCTCGAATTCCATAGACTTCTAACTTTTTAAGTAAAATCGAATGATTTATGGTATCAAATGCTTTAGAAAAGTCGAGAATAAGAGCTAAAATACAGTCTTTTGTTGGCTGATCGTTCATTTCGCCGACATTGTTCACAAGATGTAGTACCGGATGTATTGTTGAGTGTGCCTTTCTAAAACCAAACTGATGTTGATGGATTATCTTCTTATCCTCCAGGAAATATGTTAACCTAGCATACATTAATTTTTCTAGTATTGTAGAGAATGTCGATAAAATACTAATGGGTCTATAGTTGTTGAATAGCTGTTCATTGCCAGATTTGAAGACGGGAATTATTTCAGCTGTTTTCATTTTTTCCAGTACAATGCCAGTTGAGAATGAAAGGTTAATTACGTGTGTTAGGGGTTCAACTACTTCGTATATGATTTCCTTTACCATTTTTGAGGACATATTGTCAAGGTCTCGACTCAGTTTTGGGTTTAGTTTTTTTGTGCACTGAATTACTTCGTGTGGAGTAGTTGACACGATAAAGAAAGATTCTGTGTTGCTTCTCTCAATATAATCGGAAAAAGACGACAGGGAGGAGGAAATGACTCACTAAGTTTTTTGCCAATGTTAACGAAGTATGAGTTAAATTTAGTAGCTATTTCTTCGGCGTCGGTTATTTCAACATTATCATCGACGAATGTCGATGGGGCGGTAAGGGTAGGGTTGGATTTATTAATTACTTTCTTTAATATTTCCCACGTTTTTTTCATGTTATGTTTGTTTTCTCGAAGTATAGTGTTATAATAATCTGTTTTGCGAGCTCGTTTTAGTCTGTTGTAAATGGTGCAGTACATTTTGTATTTCAATTTGTTTTGCATTGTTGGTTTTTTTAATTTTTTTACATACAGTTTGTTTTTTTTCCAATGAGGACTTTAAAAGACCAGATGTTATCCACGGTTCATGCTTTACAAATTTGAGGGGAACTTTAACAATTTTTTTCTGGAAATGCGTGGTCAAAGGCTGCATGTACAATGCCAAGAAGAGTATTGTAGGCTTCATTCGGACATGATGCATTCATAACATTTGAGAAATCACTTGCGGATAACAGGGATTTGAAATGGTTAATGTTTTCCTGTTTAAATGATCTTTTTGGAGTTTGAACGGTGTGAGTATGTCTTTTAGCTGATTTATCAACATAAAAAGTTGCAAAATGATCGCTTACATCAGTAATAATTATTCCAGATGTTTGTGATTTGATTTTATTGCAGAAGATATTGTCGATTATAGTGGCAGAGTGGTCCGTGATTCGCGTTGGTCTCGTGATAGCAGGCATAAACCAAGCACTGAATATAATATCTATGAATAAATCAGTTTTTGTGTGTTTGCAGAAACCCAGTAGATGAATATTAAAATCACCCATAAGATAAACAGTTTTGTTTTGGTCACCTAGCATATCTAGTAAATTCGATAGTTTTTCCAGGAATAAATCAAGGTCGGCTTTAGGGTCTGTGTTCGGTCTATAAATGATTCCAATAATTTGTTTTTCCTTCGACGCAATCTCAACGAACAGGGACTCAAATACATGTGGGATAAATACAGATAGATCTTCGCGAATTTTAAATGGAATACTGTCTTTAATAAAAAGACCCATACCACCCCCCCCCCCCCCCTACCGTCGTCGTTCTCAAGTCGCTGTCGTGTGGTCAAGTGATGGTAACCATCAAGTGAGTAGGTACTATTTTCTTTTATACTAAATGTTTCTGTTGAGCCAATTACATCCAAAATATTGGATTCGGGTTGAAGATTACATATTAAGTCATGCAGGGGTTCCCAGTTAGCATTAAGACTTCGACAGTTAATGTTAAAGAGAGTAAGTGTGTTGGGTATTTTTGAGATCTCATTATTAAAGCGTTCCGGCGTATAATATTCACAGCTACGTTTCTCAATGGTATAGGGTGCGTTCAGTTCGGCCGCTTCGTTATGGGTGATTGCATCGTTAAACTGGGTAATAAAATCAAAGGGGCTGCTGCTCTGTATCTCATCAAATGTCATTGTGTTAGCCATGATCAAGGATCCGGATGATAGCCATACTACTCAGAAAGATACCAAACGGTTTGACAACAATGTTTAATCTGATATTTTTCAAGACGAATTGTGAGCTGTTGTCAGGTTTGTGAGATACAGCAAGCCTCAGAGAAGGATCACCTCTTAGATAAATCATGATCAGCTTTCCTTTTAATATTCAACTAGTTAAGCTGGTTTTGATAATTTTTTAGAATGGAATTTGTTATGGGCATCGTTAGAATACATCATACATCAGTGGGTGTGGTATAAGAATGTGCCACGTATAAAACAATATCGGTGTAGTAATGCACATTTCTGGACAAAAATACAGACATCACATACAAAATACACAAAATATAGCCAGTTAAGTATATCAATATGAATATGGGGGAGGATAATAGTGGCCGTAGGACTCTTAAAAGTTCTCTTTAAAGTTCAGTAAAGTAATTAATAAATGACAGTAGTTAAAATATTACAGTGCCAGGTTTCTTCTGTGAGAGCGTCTAGCATCACATGGAGAAACATTTTCTCAAAACTAGCCTGTTCGTAAACAATTGCTGGGTTAGCGTTCACCAATAATGGGAGCATTTTCTAAGAAAAAGATTTGTAAAGGTATTTAGACTGTAAACATTGTAAATATTAGCAAGTGAAGATGAGGAAGGTATGTTTCTCCAACACTGAAAGAGTATGTTCATAAACCATCGCTGTGCTAGGGTTCACTGGTACAGTAAACGTTCCATCAGATATCAATTGCATTGAATCAAGTTCATGTACTAATTCACTCTATCCAGGATGGGTTTCCACATTGTCATTGATTGAATGAGAAGTGAGGCAAAACAGTCCTCGACATTAACTTGTCCACTTGTTGCCATGCATAAGTGTTTTAATTCAAATAACCCTATAGGTGACATCACTCTCTGGGTGTTCAGATTTCTATGTTTTGGACAAGTTATTGAAAATTGCAACAGTGTGTCAGTCGTAATGTACCATATCCCTTCCTCGATGTGTGTTGAAAAGGGCAAGTCAATATGCATTTTAATTTCAGCGGTTCATAATTTTATTATTTCAGCTTGCAAGTTCAAGAATATGCTAACATGCAACTTGTTGTTGTATGTACAGTTCATACAGCTCTCAACAAGGGACAAAACAATTTCCTGTCATCTACACATTTGTCATGTCCAATTTCGGGTATGTATCAAATTCTCTGTTTGTCTACTATTAACATATCTGATTCAAATTGATATTCTGTGACTAATTTACTAGCGTCAAATGAAATGTTTGTGGTCACAATTTTTCAAATAAACTCGAAATATCTTAAACTTAAAATTTGTGTTTACCAAATGTATTTTCACTAGTATTACTAATTTATCTCATATAAAGACTGTTACCCTTGTCAGCAAATAATATTATTGCCATAACTCTTTCTTCAAATCTAAGGGCAGTTGTGTATGGTTCTCAAGTTTTCCTTTCAGACTCTCTAATACAGTAGTCAGCAAGGTTGAACTGACGATTTGTGGTGATAACTTTTTATCTGATAAGATATCTGTTTGTTCATGAGCATCATACAGATACATTTCAGCTGTCATAATCAACTTTATTTGTGTTACGATGATCTCTAACTGGTGATATGCATGTGTAAAATGTTCTATCAAGGAGAGATGATTTTGCGCTTCCTGCAACTGCTGCATTGTTAGTCTAATCATAGTTAAACTCTGTTTCTGCACTTGGTGCATTACCTCTTGATTTCTCAACAAGTGGTCCAGATTAGATGTAATACCCTGCAAATCTGATTCGGTAACAGTGCCAAAAAGAAAACTTAACCCTTCTCCTATGAAATCAAATAGTCTGTGCTTATTTCATGACGAAGAAGGTGTGTGTCCACTTAATTTGTGGTAATCATTTAGGTCCTGTTTTACTTTCAAATAGCAATTATTAATGAACCTTATCTCTTGGTATGTATCTTTTATCATCGATTTTAGTGCAACATTAATGGTGTCTTTCACACTGCCATATATTTCACATACTCACTCAAAATTATCATTAATTAAATCATATAACGATTAGTATATGACGCTTGGACTCCCAGGTTTCCGATAAACAGCATAAATGGGTTCAATTCTTATATGTAAATGGTTGACCAGTGACTATTGACCATATAAACTTGTTTCATCTTTGTGAATATCACATTGATTCTGATTATTGTAGTCCCATTTATGGCTGCCAATAACAAACTTCCAATGAAACACCAGTGCAACATTATGCTCCGACAACAAGAAGGAAAACATGGATTAACATGGTGGGTGATTCTCATGTCAATACAAATATATATCCACACAATTCACTGTGAACCCATGAATGTCTGGAAGTGTGCTAAATCTGGCAAAACTGCTCTGTTGGTTTGCGACTCCAACAGTGACTTAGTTTCTAATCAAGTTATAAGTCAATATACTTTCACACCCACTCCAGCAACCCCACCTCCACCTGTGTATAACTGTTGTACTTTAATGGATGGTACTCCAAGGATTATATTATATTCTCTCTGTTCCACTACACCCATCATCTTGTAGAGTGACTCTAATTTTATCACTTACATTTCCTATTTTGTTCCAACCCAGTGCATTCTGGGTTTGGTTGCCCCTTAATTCTTTTTTTCACATTTATACAACAGCCAAAGAAACATTCCAAACTCGATTCTTCTTACCTTGAATCTTCTGCTTTACACTGAATATTTACTTCCATCAGTTTGTCCAACAGAAGAGTGGATTTCTTATTTTCTCTATAGTATTGCAGCTGGCTCCTTAACACTTCTATAGACACACTCTGCTCTTCTGACAAAGAGTGTTGTCTTATTTGTCTTTTACTTCTGATCCTAGGGGTTAATGGATTTTCGATTCTATTTTCCTCCTCACTCTCCTCACTGGCAATAGCTGACTGTAGTTGTGGTGCTACACATCTGTGTGTTTTATGCCATTTGTTTGGTGCTGGGACCTCCCACTCTTGAGGAGCTAAACTATGGTTTTCCCCTTGACACTTGATAATCCTGCCAACTGATATTTTTCTTTATAACTCAGAAAGGAGATTCCCACTTCCTTTCTAACTTTCCTTTTGACCTCCTGTCTCAATACGTGAGCGGATCACATACCTTAAACTGAATGTGTTTCGCTTTTTCCTTCCCTAAGCATTGTTGTTTCGCGACACAAATTTGTTGTCATCCCTGGTGTTGGGAAAATGCCTTATGCTGTTCTTGGATATTTGAATTTCGCATTTATTATCTTTGTTATCAGCTGTATCTATTTTCATCACTCCATGTTTTATGACTCCTACGTTTTTTCAGCAATAAAGGTTCAACCATCCCTACAATACAGCCTCATTTCAATGTATACAGCTTATTGGTACTATTTACGAACATGATTGGAATATTTCCACTACTATTACTGACTATGCTGTTACTTAAAATTATTATTAATTGATCATTCAATTTCATTTTTCTCAATCCCAATAAATGTTAACATTATTTTCTGATAAGAACCTAAAATCATGCTTCTATTTAGTTCATCTAACATCAAAAATTCTTGTGACCCATTAATGGAGAAGTACATCTGCACTAAGCCCCTGGGCTTAATATAATATTCAAAAAAGTAGAGGATATCCAAACTGATATTTTTGGAAAATGGTATTGGATACACGTGATTGGACAAATCAATATGTTACCAAGTTTAGTGTGGATCATGAATGTCACTGGCCCATGAAAATTTCATACAAGTTTTTTTGCATGACCACCACATTAATATCTGGGGTACTTTGGAAATTTTCATTTGTACTGTGCAGGCTTTTATCAGAGGTCTCATCATTCTTTTCTTGATATAAACTCATTCATCAATAGTTTCTGGTTGAATCATAACTTTTTGAAGAAGACTGACATGTGACAGATGTTTACATGTCATTGGCATGTTTGAAGCTTGCAACAGACAGACTGCAGTGGCTCAAATTCGCAATGTTACTCAACAGGTGATTAGCAGGTTGTGGTCATGCTACCATCAAGCAGGCAATGTTGATGACAGACGTCAGTCAGGTCATCCAAGAGTGACAACTGCTATCCAAGATCAGTTCATCTGAACCACAGCATTACACAACTGACATCAAAGTGACTCAGAAACTGGACAGCAGGTGTGCCAAGCGACAGATGTGTGAGTCAGTGGTCAGACTATTTGAAATTGCTTACACAGCTGGAATTTGTATGCTTGACGACCGAATAATTACATGTTTGACTGAATGTCACCTCGCAGCAAGCCATAATTTGTGTGGAACATGACTATGCTGGGACAATCATCAACGGAGCAACACCATGTTTTCCAATGAACCAAGGTTCACTCTTGACCTCTGTGACCAGCAAAACAGAATGTGGCAGTGGCAGAACGAATGATACCATGACATAACTGTGATCATTTTGGTGGTGGATCGGTTATGGTGTGGGGAGGCATAACCAAGACAAGCAGAATAGCATTACACATCAACCAAGGGCACGTCACTGGGAAGTACTATCATGACAACATGTTAGCAGCTGATGTGGTGCCATTTGGGTGATGTTATGGCCGTCACTTCATTTCCAAAGAAAGCAATACAACTGCACACAGGGCCGTGTCACTATAGAGATCCTCCAGGAGCAGAACATCACTACACTGCCTTAGCCAACACTAAGTCCAGACCTTTCACCATTCAAGCATGTCTGGGATATGCTTGGAAGACATCTACGACAACACCAACAGCCCCTTACCAGTGTCCAGGAACTCGCTGTGGCACAGCATGAAGAATGGAATAACATCAGTCAAGCTGATATTGGATGTTTGATGAGTGTCGGATCTGCACTTGTCTCATGAACCAAGGGGGATTTACAAGGTATTGAGGTCTTGGACTGAATGTGGTAAATTCTCTGACTGACCTTCTGTGTCTTCTACAGCTCAGTGCATGGAATGTGTGCTTGTCAGACACCCAACTATCGCTGAAATCATTCACCAGATGTCACAGTGCAATGCCTCAACTGTCTTTTTTATGAGAATATAAATATATATCTTCATATATCTCACTTTTATCAAATATCAACCTACTTTTGTTGAATAGTATACTTGTGCCAGAAACTCCTGTTATGTTTGGCAGTTGATTTCCATTGCCTACTAGTTGTGGATGATGATGCATGTTTTTTTTTAAAAATTTGTGCTGATGCATGAAGTTTGAGCTCCTGTGTCGAGTAAGGCCCTGACTCATTGCTTTCCCAAGTGAATGATAACACTATCCAAAGAAGCTGTACCATAATTTATTTGACTGATTTATTATTTTTCCTAGATTGTTTTCCAATTGGGTTTCTATTTTCTGCTTCCCTTTTCACAGTATTTCTTGTGAGCTTGTTGAACTCTTTTTTAAGTCAATCTCTCTTTGGGAACTAAGTTTTGTCTATGTTTGGATAACCTTTAGGATATCTCTCATATGTGAAGTATTGTTTCTCAATATTTTTCAACTCTTGTTCCAAAAAGTGCTTCTTGAGCTAGGACCTTGGTGAAGTGTCCCCAATTGTACATTAATCACACTTTTTAATTCCCTCACAAAATTTTGAAAAATGATCTGATCTTCCACATTTCTCACACTTTTGGCCATAATGCCAATGGTTAATTTTCTTGGGGTCATTTATGTGTTCACTATTTGGTTTATTTACTTCCTATTTGTAGAGTCAACTCCTGGGTTTTGCCCATTTAAATGTTCTGGATTTACTCTAAAAGAATGGACCATGTGCCCTAGTTGTCCACATCTGAAGCACCTGATATCAGCCGTTGACACTTCTGTAGGCTGCTGTACTGTTACAGTTTGTAATTGTTTCATTACTTTCACCTTGCATCGGGATTTGAGGTGCCCAGCTCATACACATCTAAAGTAAATAGGAATCCTCACTATTTGCTGCTCTATTGGTTTCTGATATCACACATTCCATTTTTGATTGATATATCTATGGGTCAGTACTTTTTGTTATCACATTAACCCTACTTATTCGTCAGTATACTTTGACAACCATGGGTTAGAGGTCCCTTGGGTCATCTGGACTAGCCTCTCTTGGGTAGTATTGATGATATTGTTCTGGGTAGTACGACTTTCACGTGTAAGCAGGTTCACAGCATCTGCATTCTTTTTCTTTAACCCCTGTTTCAAAGAGGGCCATGGACCATGCTTTTTCTAAATTTGAGTGGGCCTCCGAATCAGTTTCATTTTGACATCAATATCATGCAGTTCATCACAAAAATAAGCTGCCAATGTTTTCTGAATCACCAGATTGCTTTTCCTGTAGGTGTCTTCAGTGATATCCAGTAGCCGTCCTCCATAACTAACTACTGTTTCTCATTTTTCCTCTTTCATGTGGCAGAAATAATTATTTGCCATCAATTCACAAATCACCTCTGCATATCTAATACGAAGTTCCTTCTGGAGCTTGGTCCACTCTATTGTAGGGTTTGTATTCATTGTGAATATTATATAATCATCCACAAAACAAACAAATCTCTCCTCTGGGTAGCCAGTCTACATTTCTTCCCATCAGGGATCTCATTGGTGGCACAATAATGCTTCAACGCCTTCAAATTTGCTTTATAATTTTGCAGGCTTCCATCAAACTGTTTTACCTGGGTGTGCAGGGTTTGGGATTGGGTGGTGTTGGTCTAACTGAAATTTTAGGGCACCAATCTGTGCATCCTTCTCTGCCTGATAAGCTTGCTCCTGCATTATTTGTAACTCGCACATCTGCTCGGCTTCAGCTGTTTGCCTGGCAGCTTCAGCATGAACAGGGTCATGTATTTCTTGTTGTACTGCAATATCGAACTGCATCATTCTACTTTGTGCATCAGACATGTTTAAAAATGTATTACTGCGCCTCTAGTCCCACAGACTTTTCTGCTAGTAAAATGTGAAATGAATGAACAAAATTTTGTACTTACAGTGTTAACTTTAGGAACAGATAGTTCTCCACTGCTCCACCATTGCATCCAATGCGCACTGCTCCACCATTGCATCCAATGCGTTGCCTCGAAGTCTCCAGCTCAAAAATCCATGAGTGGCATAAAGAAGATACGTGTTATGTAATGACAATGGTCATTAATTAATACTCCAGTAAGTGCCTTCTGTTAGAGGTTTCTTTATTCTACAGTATGGTTGGCAACCAAGTTCCATTTCAAGGTAGTGATGACCACTGGGAAGTCAATCAACAGACTGCAACATATGATTACAATTTTCTATAGTCATTTATTCAATAACCAACACTATATGTCAAATAAGCTCTCAGAGCTCTTTAATATTTCAACAACATCAATTCCATGCCACTTGGATCTGTTGGCATCTACACCAGAACACCAGGACTTCTATTCTCCTACCATAGTTCACCACAATGTAGTAACAGTACCGCAACCTAACTAGTAATTCGACAAAGTTTTCTATGGGCTTTGTATCTCAAGGACCCTGCCAAAAATTTAAGGATGCGAGATGCAGTGTAAATAGGAAACACTCCTTCCTCCTCTTCTATCAGATGGAAGATCAGACTGCTCCTGAACGGTTTGCCAGTAGTTTATATGCTACTTGCCTACATTACTACAAACATATTGATTTAATTAAGAGTAGGTCGGCCATTGTAGAAATTGCAAAGTAAGCAGCTAGTTGTGCTAAATCCTACTTAAACCCCTTCCTCCAAGGTTGAATTAGCTGGTGCTAACAACGTTTCTCCATTCCAACTCTCAGTACAATCAGCTTTCCCATGACTCTAGCAGTAAAGGATTGAAAACCGCAAAAAGAGTGGCCATTGCCACCTAAGCAGTTATGGATGTTTGACAAGTGTTCTGATTTGTCAGTATTCAAGTGTCGACTTCTTATCTGTTATTTTCATCACTTTTTAGCAAATTATGACATCTGATAAACAACTTCATGGACGTGACACTTGAAAACTAATAACATTCTCCATTGAAATGGAGAGATTTTACCAACTGATTACCAAACAGCCATTTCCTATCTACGAAGTGCCTCTTGAATCTCCAGACACTGTCTGAAAACTCTGTCTGGTTTTATAACTTTCCCACCTGCATCATTTTAGCTTCAGTTACGAATTGAGACTTTTAAAATAGATGTTTTAATTCTATTACTTCATACAATTAATATTACTGTATAATCTATAATTAAATCAATGCCCCCCCCCACCCCCAACATAATTAGGAGCAGAATTGCTGGGTTGAATTTAATCTAGCTCATACTGTATAGTTGCTACTTTACAAAGAGAAGTAAAATCCATAGGAGGGCTTATAATCCACCATTAACCCTCTGGTCTCTCCAGTAGACTGTTAAACAGTTGGCTGAATTTTGCAACAATACCCGGCAGTTGCATTTTTGCATCAATTAACTTCAAACTCAGACGCTTCCTAAGTATGATGAATGGCTGAGATCGTCCAATATTGGTCTTCTGCACATAATGTCTGCGATGGCAGGCATCTTAAACGTGTTCAGCATACCCAGCAGATTGCATTAATGCATCAGATTTCTTGAAATGTAGCAGGATGAAAGTATGATTAGTTGATGAGAATGTCACACTTCTGTCACTGTTGCCTGCCAAGAATGGCTGCCATGACTCCTATTTTTTCTTTTCAAGTTCTTTTTATTTCTGTAGGTACGAAAATGTCAATACTTATGCAGGGTTGGTGCCCGGATTTCCCCAATACAGTGGCTATGATCCCCAACAGGGGCGAGGAGCAAGACAGTCCCAGAAATTTTTGTTTTAATTGGGAAAATGGTGATTTGCCATGACACAGGTTTTGATACCCGAGTCCCACAAGCCACAAATTTAATAAGCACGATGTAACTCATAACAGAATCTAGATGTGTGCTGTAAAGAAAGTTTCTGGTATGGACTTAAATTTAACTCTTGCAATGTAAAAAAACTATGCCACAGTGATTATATACCTATCAAGGTTATTACTATTGTGCATGTGTATCGAGTCTTCAGGAGTATTATCTCTATCTTTATGGTGATTGCATAATTTTATCTCTATGACGAATTTGGCCAATTTCCCGATAGTGGTGGTGGAGGTGGGGGCGTCTAACCCTCCTGATGGGGTGGAGGTGTTTAGCCCGCCATCACCCCTGGCACCATCCTTGTAATTATGTGACAATTAATTTGAATGCAACATTCGTGAGATATGTACGACGTAAATCCCATAAATGTACCATAAAGTCAAGATGAGCTACAGTGTCATTTACTCTTTCATTACTCCAAATAATCAGTCTGCATCGTGTGGCTTTGTGGATGTTTCTAGGAAAGTCTTGGCTAAAAAAGACTTTTCAAGAACTAACTGTCAAGGTGGAAGGGAAGATGCACTACACTGAAATGCTTAACTGGGTACTATACTTCCTGCTTTCAATGGACTTCAGTTTCTGGAACAGATATAGCAACTGTGTTTATGGGAGTGTGGTGGCTCAGTGGTTAGAGAATTGAACTTTAAACCTAAGGGTCCTTGGTAACAAGTGGTAACTGTGTTGTATTCTTGGGCAAGACACTCAATCCCGACTGCCCATGAAGGGGTATGGTGGCACTTGGTACATAGGTGTACTGCATTTCGAAAGTGAACTTCTCTTCAACCAGTGCTAACTGTAGTTATGATTTGTGGGTTCTGGCTCACCATCCTAACTGTGCCTGAATAGGTTTGTTCAAAATCATCATGATCTTATACATTTTCATAGAAATATCTGCATATCTTGAAAATCCTGAAAAAAATCAGTCAAATGCATTCGCATTTCAAGACCGCTTCAAAATTTAGACACTTAACAACAAAGTACACTAAAATGCCAAGGCGTTACTGTTAATTTTGTGACCAAAACGGCAGGTATATTTGCACGTGTTTTCTGTGCTCTGTCAAAAACAAGAAACCCTCAGACTAACCGCTTGGATTTTTATGAGGCAAACAGGGGAGAGGCCCCAAAAACAATTACATGAACATAGGTGGGGTGGGTGGATCATCGAGTGACAAACAATGTGTGTAAACAGTTAAGGCATTGTTTCCCTTTCGCTGTTATGTCATTTTTTGTGCCGCAAACAGTAACAAAATGTTACCAATTAACCATAAAGGCCAATTTAGAAGCATTATTAACAAAAGTCAGACCCTTAATATGGAAAATATTGGAGAATTGCATCAAAAACTGACTTGAGGATGGGGGGTTGTTGTCCCATATTGAACAAAAAAAAATTTCAGACAATTTTCCCCCTGAAATTGACGAAAATATCCATTCACAACATAATTCATTCATATTCAAGTTTTTTTTATGGAACATTCTTCAAAATGAAGCATAGTATATATAATACTGTCTAATCAGTCATAATAATTGGGTGGGGCTGATTTTTCAAAATGAAAAGATTGAAAATAACAATTTTTATTTCATCAAAAATTAAAAAGTCTGATTGAATAAACACAAAACAGTCTTTTTGATAGCTATTCTGCCATTCAGATGTCATAACAAAAACGAAAACACAAGGTTTGGTCTTCTAAAGACAGAACAATAACAAGTTCCCATTTACTCAACCAATATTTGCAATATATACACGGTTACAGTATAAGCAGTAGTAAATTATTTATGGGCACAGCAGGCACAGTGCTCACATATGCCTGCATATGCCATGATTTACTTAAACTTGACTGTTCGAAGTGCATATCACTGAATATAAGTGATGAAACCAGGAAACGCTTATTTAAATTTAAATTAAAATATAGATAGATAACAGTCGATGAAATGTTTTTGGATTATTGTAAATTTTAATTTTGATGTACAAATGTATCCTTTGTTTATATCGGCAACGTTCAGTGTAACCGGTAAGTGGTGATTATCAAACTGAAATTTACTCCAGATTGCTTATCATTAAGTAAATACACACTAGTACTGCACTGTGAAATAGTAATGCATATTTTTTTATTATTTTCTGCACGTAACGGATATACTGGGTATTATTTTAATATGATAATGCATTACATGTATTTATGGCAAAATTTTGCAACTTTTGAAAGTTTCAAAATTTTGTAAATTTACATTGCATACTCAGTATTTCCAAAACTGCTTTTGTTACAAGCACACTTTCTGCCAATTATTACATGCACAATAATTTGTAAATTAATTCATGCACGGCATGTTATTGTTTAACTTGTCATTGTTTATGAACTCTTTTACTTCCATGCCCACTTTATCCAAATATGGAGGACCTCTATGTGTGTCTGTATGCGAGGAAGTTTAATAAAATTTATGACAATAATAATACTTGAAACTCTATCATCTAATTAATTGTTGAAAAAGGCTCTCTGAGCCCTTTCCAACAATTAATCCGATTGTAGGCTTGAGCTGCGCATACCAGAATGTGCAGATAATCATCATAAAATAGGTGACAATAGTCGCTTTCGGCAGCGTAAGTGTTAAAACTGTCAGTGTAGCCCGAGTTCAGCTCACTTCACAATTATTCTTTGGCTGGTAGTAACTTTAAAGATAAGGTTATTGTCAAAACACAATTGAACACTTCCTGAAAAATACCCTTCCTTTCATTTAATCTTTAAACACTTTCTAAATATGCGTCGAATAAATATTCAGACCGCATAGTCAGAGGAATTTCAGAAACTCAAACCCATTGATGAACGAACTGCACATCATTGCGTGTACGCTCCATTTAAAACCCGCCTTCGTCACACCCCGGTGATCACTCTGTTATACACGGATCCGCAACCCGCCCATCTTGGCCAATTATTGATGAGTGGGAAAAACTGACTTCAAACAGAACGCCGTCGACATGTATCAATGGATAGCAGCGAGTGATGCAGCGATATAATATAGTTTTGCAAATAAACTCCTAATTGCAAATTCGACCAATAAACAAAAAATATGTTTGAAAACACATTATTCCAATACGATGACGACAATACGTTCATTTGTATTTTTCGAAATGGCCCATAAAGCTGCATTTAAGAGGGCGGATTATTATGATCCCCGATGAGTCTGGAGGTGGGATGGAGAAATCTCACACGAGGGGCAAGATATTTGAACCAGACCCGAGGCTTTCCGAGGGTCTGGTTCAAATATCTTGCCCCGAGGGTGAGATTTCCCCATTCCCACCTTCAGACACATCGAGAATGATTTTTCTCCCCACACACGAGGATTACGTCATTATAGATAATGGGCGGTCACGTGCTGACATACCCAATTTCCTTTCGAAAAACGAACAATTTCATCGGAAAGATCGTACAAAAGTTAGGTATATACCAATTGTATATACTAAAAAAATGATTTGTAACACTGTCCGTTAAGGGGTTAATGAATTTGCGCGTGTCAAACTCTGATGTAAAGAGCATTGTGAGATTATTGATCGATCGATAAATTCGCGCAGTGATATTATTAAATCTGCAGAGAAACATGGGATTGAAACAAATCAAGTTTAATATTTGAATAATAATTAAATATTGAGTCTATATCAACAAGGAACAGATAAATAGGTAATAAACCAACACAATTCAAGAAGCGTTTTTTTTTGTGCAGACGATGATGAAATAGTTCCGGCGACCTAATAAAATATGCAAATGAGTATGTCACGTGGGGTGTGCGATCACATGTAATTATGTTGAACTACGGTATTCATGAAAAAACAGGGACGGGAGAGGAAGTTCGGGCCCCTGCCTCCTGAGTTGATTCTGTGACGGGTCCCCTTTCGAAAGTGTCGGGATACTGATGCAGATGCCAAAGGCATGAGCCATGATAGGCAGTTTAGGGATGGGCGAAGACTCCCCACACCCAAGAAAGTTTGGAAATCAGTTATCAAATGGAGACTTCTAGTGGCTTTTGGGATGAAAAATCACGTTATTTTTTGGCCGTCAGAATGACATTTTTAGCCGAGGAGGGGGCTTATTCATGTTTACCCGACAGGGATGTTTTTATTATCGGGTCGGCCCGTGTTATAGTCTATATCAAATTCACATCCAACGGGTATACAGACTGGGAGATATTTCTTCAATGGAGTGCTTAGATGCCGTTTGCCACATCACCGGTTATTAGTCATATTTTGTTTTTCATGTTCTATAATCTTCAATTTGTATAATCTTGTTCTTCATGTCGTCCCCTGTGTTCAATGTGTTCTATGTGCCTACTAGCACATGGAACACATTGGAACTCAGGGGACGGTGTGCCAAATTTTCATATTTGCTGTATTTATAAGTTCGTCCCCTGAGTTCCAATGTGTTCTATGTACCTACTGGCACATAGAACACATTGGAACTTAGGGGACGAGTTGTGTGCCAAATTTTCATATTTGCTGTATTTATAAGTTGTGACATATAGTATTTCTATAATATTTGAATAATATAGTATTTCTATACTATCTAAATATTTGAAGAGAAAAAAATAATAATAAATGATTAAAATTCGAAGTTGTTGCATTATCTGTTATAGACTCCAATATTTTTAAACTTGACTATTTGCTCATATCTTATAAAATGTTGTTTAAATTACTCGTTTTACCTTATTAAATATAATTAAAAACAAATAATTAAAAAAAAATATTTTGTAAAATTCGAAGACGCAAGAGTTATAGGGAATTATTTTTGTAAGTAGTAAGGGTATTCAAAAATCAAAGTGTTAACCCATTTTGGGCTTGTTAAAGTAATAGCCCTTAAAAGCATAAATTTCCCGTTTTCTGTGAATTTCTCTACTCTAAAAACATCTTGTAGGTTTTCAAAGACAATTGACCATTCGTAGATCTTGGTGTGACATAACAAGTTGCATGAACAAAATTTTCCGGTGAGCGTTTATTAACCCTCTACAGGCTGTCAAGCATCGTGATTTTGAGAAAATGGGCTGTTTCCGTGCCCACACAGCACTCAAAGGCTACACGAGAGAGAGACATAACTTTCTTTATTGGAAGTGGGATTCATCGGGAATCAATTTCGTAAGTAATAAGGGTATTCAAAAACCAAGCGTTAACCTGTTTTGGGCTGGTTAAACTGCAATACCCCTCGAAAGCTCAAAAATTCATGTTTTCTGTCGATTTCTCTAAAGGAGTCTTGTAGATTTTCAAGAAACATTTTCCATTCGCAGGTCTTAGTGTGACATTACAAGTTGCATGGACAAAATATACCGGTGAGCATTTGTTAACCCTCCACGGGCTGCTAAAGGTCAAAATTGTGACAAAATGGGCTGTTTTTGAACACCAACAGCACCCAATGAGTATGCTACAGAGAAACCTACCTTCTTTTATCGGACGCAAGATTTATAAAGAAACGTTTTTGTATGTTATAAGCGTATTCAAAAGTCGTAGTTTTAACCCATTTTGGACCGGCCAAAGAGAGATACCCCTTAAAAGCTTAAATTTCCCGTTTTCTCTGTATTTCTCTGAAAACAACTGGTAGGTTTTTAGGAAAAATTGACCATTTGCAGGTCTTTGTGTGGCATTACAAGATGCATGGACAAAATATTCCGGTGAACGTTTATTAACCCTCTACAGGCTGTCAAGCATCGTGATTTTGAGAAGATTTTCAAGAAAAAAATGGCCATGCGAGGGTCTTGGTGTGAAATACAAGCTGCATGGACAAAATAAACATTTTTTAACCCTCCATGGGTTGCCAAATGTCAAAATCGTGATAAAATGAGCTGTTTTTGGACACCAACAGCACCCATTGGGTATGCCACAGAGAAAGGTTCCTTTTTTGATCGGACGCAAGATTTATATGGAAATGTTTTTGTAAGTAGTAAGGGTATTCAAAAATCAAAGTGTTATCCCATTTTGGGCTGGTTAAAGAGATAGCCCTTAAAAGCATAGATTTCCCGTTTTCCGTGGATTTCTCTAAAAACATTTTGTAAGTTTTCAAAGATAATTGACTATTCGTAGGTCTTGGTGTGACACAACAAATTGCATGAACAAAATTTTCTGGTGAGCGTCTATTAAGCCTCTACGGACTGTCAAGCATCGAAAGTTTTGGAAAATGGGATGTTTTCGGGCACCCACAGCACCCAATGTGTACTCGAGAATTAAACATAATATCCTTTGTTGGAAGTGAAATTCACCGAGGACCATTTTTGTAACTAATAAGGGTATTCAAGAAACCAAGTGTTAAACCGTTTTGGGCTAGTTAAACAGCATTACCCATCAAAAGCTTAAAAAATTCATGTTTTCCCTGGATTTCTTTACAAACATCTTCTAGGGTTTCAAGAGAAAATGGCCATTGATAGGTTATGGTGTAACATTACCAGTTACAAGGAAATATTCCGGTAAGCGTTTGTTAACCCTTCACAGGCTGCTAAATGTCAATTTTTTTTGAAAAAATAGTCTGTTTTTTGGACACCAACAACACCCAATAGGAATGCCACAGAGAAACGTAACTTCTTTTACTGGACGCAAAACTGATAGGGAATTTTTTTTATAAGTAGTAAGGGTATTCAAAAATCGAGGTCTTAACCCACTTTCGGCTGGTTAAGGAGATATACCCCTTAAGAGCTAAAAATCCCAACGTCTGTGGTTTTCTCTAAAAAACATGCAGTAAGTTTTCAAGAAAATTGACCATTCGAAGGTCTTGGAGTGACATTACAAGATACATGGACAAAATATCCCGGTAAGTGTTTGTTAACCCTCTAGAGGCTGCCAAGCATAGAAGTTTTGAGAAAATAGGATGTTCTTGAGCACCCATAGAACCGCATGTGTACCTGCGAGATAAACATAGCCTCCTTTATTGGAAGCGGAATTCACCTAGGATCATTTTTTAGGGCTGGTTACAGAGCGATACCCTTCAAAGGGTTAAAAATTCATGTTATCCGAGGATTTCTCTAAAAACATCTCGTAGATTTTCAAGAAAAATTGGCCATTCGCAGATCTTAGTGCGACATTACAAGTTGCATGTACAAAATATTCCTGTAAGCTTTTGTTAACCCTATACAGGCTCTCAAACTTCAAAATTTTGATAAAATTGCTGTGTTTGCATACCCACAGCACCCAAAGTTAAGAGAAGAGATCACCATAAGTGGAAGTAGAATTCACTGAAAATTATTTTTGTAAGTAATAAGGGTATTCAAAAGACAATCCTCGGACTGGATAAACAATAATACCCATCAAAAGCTTAAAATTCATGTTTTCTCTGGATTACTCTGAAAACATCTTGAACATTTTAAAGAAAATATGGCCATTCGCAGTTCTTGGTGTGACATAACAAGTTGCATGGAAAAATATTCCTGTTACCACTTGTTAACCCCCTGCAATGTGTCAAACATCAATATTTTGGATACATTTGAGATAAAATGGACCATTTTGAAATAGCCACAGCACTCAGTGGGTATGTGTCAAACAAACATAACTCCTTTTGTCTGTCCCTTGACATTACTTTAATGATGGTTTTCTCATTACACCAATAAAGGAACTTAAGTGAGACAGTTAAAAACAATTCATCAGACACTCTGGGGACATGGAAAATCATGGAATCTCCTCTGGAAAAGCCGTGATTCTCCAAAATCATAAAGTCTATTTATATTTTTTTTCACACATTTTGTCCGTACGATTCAGAAGCCATTTTCGAAGCGATTTTCACACAATTTTGCACACGGATACATGGGCACAAAATCGAAAAATGTATCCAAGCGGAATTTTCGATTTAACCCTTATTTCGCCAGAATTGACAAAAAACTCTCAAAATTAGAGTTTAGCGGCACTTTCTCGAAACGCGTCTTGGAGATTTTTTTTACATTCATCATTGTTAGACCTGAGTGTGACACGACTATTGATATACAAGAGCGCAAAATTTATATGGAAACATTTTTGTAAGTAGTAAGGGTATTCAAAAGTCGAAGTTTTAACCCATTTTGGTTGGTTAAAGAGAGATACCCCTTAAAAGCTTAATTTCCCCTTTTCTGTGGATTTCTCCAAAAACATCCTGTAGGTTTTCAAGGAGAATTGACCATTCCCAGGTCTTTGTGTGATATTACAAGTTGCATGGACAAAATAATCCGGTGAGCGTTTAGTAACCCTCTGTAGGCTGTCAAGCATTGTAATTTTGAGAAAATGGGCTGTTTTCAGGCACCCGGAGCACCAAAAGGGTACCCGAGAGATGAACATTATCTCCTTTGTTGGAAGTGGAATTCACCGAGGTTCATTTCTGTAAGTAATAAGGTTATTCATGAAACTAAGCGTTAACCCGTTTTGGGCTGGTTAAGCAGCGGTACCCATCAAATGCTTAAAAATGCATGTTTTACATGGATTTCTCTAAAAATGTCGTGTAGATTTTCAAGAAAAAACTGGTCATTCGTAGGTCTTGGTGTCACATTACCAGTTGCGTGGATAAAATATTCCGGTAAGCATTTGTTAACCCTCCGCGGGCTGCTAAATGCCAAAATGTTTAAAAAATAGTCATATTTTGGACACCAACAACACCCAAGGGGAATGCCACAGAGAAACGTAATTTCTTTTTCGGACGCAAAGCTGATAGGGAAAATTTTTTGTAAGAAGTAAGGGTATTCAAAAATCGAGATCTTAACCCATTTCGGCTGGTTAAGGAGGGATACCCCTTAAGAGCTTAAAATTCCCCTTTCTGTGGACTTCTCTAAAAACATCTAGTAAGTTTTCAAGAAAAAATGACCATTCGTAGGTCTTTGGGTGACATTACAAGTTGCATGGACAAAATATTCTGGTAAGCGTTTGTTAACCCTCCACAGTCTGCTAAGCATAGACAGTTTGAAAAAATGGGCTGTACTTGGGCACCCGTAGCACCCACTGTTTTCCTGCGAGATAAACGGAACCTCCTTTATATGAAGTGGAATTCACCTAGGATCATTTCTGTAAGTAATGTCGGTATTCACAAAACCAAGCATTAACCCATTAAGGGCTGGTTACAGATCGATACCCTTCAAAGGTTAAAACTTATTTTTATCCGGAGATTTTTCTTAAAACATCAGTAGATTTTCAAGAAAAATTGGCCATTCGTAGATCTTAGTGTGACATTACAAGTTGCATGTACAAAATATTCCAGTAAGCATTTGTTAACCCTATGCAGGTTCTCAAACCTCAATATTTTGATAAAATGGGCTGTGTTTCCGTACCCACAGCACCCAAAGTTAAGAGGAGAGATCAACATAAGTGGAAGTGAAATTCACTGAGAATTATTTTTGTAAGTAATAAGGGTATTCGAAAAACTCTCCTTAACCCGTTTTGGGCTGGATAGACAATGATACCCATCAAAAGCTTAAAATTCATGTTTTCCCTGGATTTCTCTGAAAAAATCTTGTCGACTTTTAAGAAAAAATGGCCATTCGCAGTTCTTGGTGTGACATTACAAATTGCATGGAAAAATATTCCTCTTAGCATTTGTTAACCCTCTACAAAATGCTTGACGTCAATATTTTGGATACATTTGAGATAAAATGGACCATTTTGAAATAGCCACAGCACTCAGTGGGTATGTGTCAAACAAACATAACACCTTTGTCGGTCATTGACTTGTCGGAAAACGATATTGATACTAACCCTTCACCATTAACCCTTTACCCAACGCAGACGATATCAAAATTTATTATTTTAAATATCAGTTTTTCAAATTTTTCAAAAATTTCAACAAAACCACATCATGTGACTCCTCGTTGGAACGAGCTCGACGAGCTCGTTCCAACGAGGGGTCACATGATATGGTTTTGTTGAAATTTTTTGAAAAATAATATTTTTTCAACTGTTGAATTTGAATATTACGCGGGCGGATGCGGGCGATTCGTTGGGTAAAGGGTTAATGATGGTTTTAATCTAAACATATTTTATCAAACTGAGTCATTTGAGACTACTGTACACACCTTTCTCATAACATCAATAAAGGAACATCAGTGAGAGAGTTAAAAACAATTCATCAGACACTCAGGGGTGAAGGAATATTATGGAATCTCATCTGGAAAAGACATGATTCTCCAGAATCATAAAGTCTAATTTAGACTTAGTTTTTTTTTATATTTTAGACTTAATTTTTTTGTATCCTGAACTTATTTTTTTGTATTTTGGACTTAGTTTGTTTTCCAAATTTCTGTTTTTTCACAATCCCGATCCATTTTATTTTTTGGCGAGTGCTTGCATGTTCATGACATCACCACCACCACCACCATGGGAATCCTTCACCTTCAATAAAATCTCTTCCGATCTCGGAGTCAGTTTTGCTCATTTTAGATGGCGGAATCAATTTATTAATGAAATCGGCAGTTCTCTTGTGTTTATTTATTTATTGGTGTTTAAGGTCACATACTTATGCACAATGGCTAATCATGACCGTGACAGTTTTACGGGTGGAGGAAGCCGGAGTACCCGGAGAGAACCACCGAGCAACGACGAGCAGCTGCCAGCATCATAACTCAGCACTGCAGCACAGGCAGTGTTAGATTGGTTGAAGACATGCGCACCATCGACGTACAGTACGCCTTAGTACACGGCGTCATCGTGCCCCCATGTGGACAATCGGGTTTAAGTGCCTTGCCCAAGGACACAAAGCGGGAGTCCGAATCGATCGCTCAGATTGTCACCCATCCGGGGACTAACCGGCCTCGCCGTTGCTTAACTTCGGTGATCTGACGAGAACCGGTTACCGCAACGCCACCGCGGCCCCGGCAGTTCTCTCGTCGGTTTCTGTTGCGATCTTGCTGCAGCTGGTTTCGCAGCTTTCTTACTAATGTCCACCATGGTCTTTTTTTATCTTCACAACCATAGAAGTCATCTTTCTCGCCACATCGGCATGCGATGCGAATGCGAAAAGAATTGCATTATGGAATCCATCAAACCAGAACCGCTATAGACGTAATATATTTTAAATTCTCTATTCTTCAGGGCTAACATTTTTTTCTTCTTTTTATTTGATTTAATTTATTTTTTAAAATTTTCTCCGACTTACTATTTTTTAACCCTTTGTCTAACTTGAAAAGCAGATGACACTTGCAAATAAAATTCTTGAATAACTACTTTTTTTCATTTTTTGTATCAAAAACATAGCTTATGCTCCCTCGTCGGAACGCGCTGAACGTGCGTGTTCCAATGAGGAGCCATAAGCTATGTTTTTGACTCAAAAAATGAAATAATAATGAAAATTGGATGTTAATTTTTGTGAATAGCGCTGGTTGGTTTTGACCGTTACGTTGGGTAAAGGGTTGAATAAAGCACTCATGGTGGTTTTGTAACAGTGTTTCTCCCCGATTTTTTTCCTCAACAATTCGTCGCATTTACTCACTATCTCGCTTCTCTCTCCCGTATTACCGGCTTCTCCACTGGCCATCAAGAGCTTCAATTTCTCTACTAGCGCATTGGGATCACAAGGAATGATTGTCATCAAACTATCGACAGACATACACAGAATGACATGCGTGTGTGAATGGGTTAATTGATATGGCACGTGTGTCAGCACAGAAGGATAGAACGAGATGCCGCAGGCCTCGAGTTTTATCCTTCCGCGATGGCACAAGTGCCATGTCGATTAACCCATTCACACACGCGTGTCATTCTGTGTTTATTACACGCCTTCATGTCTATAAAAACAATTATTCGGACACCAGGCAATTTATTTGACAATTACCAACAAAAAGTTACTATTTCGTCCCTTGAGTTCCAAAGTGTTCTATGTGCCTAGTGGCACATTGAACACACTTGAACTCAGGGGACGATGTTCAGCTATAGCTAGCGATTCAAATTGTAATTGAGGTGCACGATTTGTAGAAACTCTCAATAAAATTTCGCTTCTTTATAAAAATAGTACGTCAACGATTTCCGTTCCACACAAGTGTGCCGAACGGATTTTCATTTTCCGCATGGTTTAGTGTTGCTGTAGATGGGGTTCTCGTAGAACAGTCATGTAATAAATTCACATTCCGGAGACCGATACGATGAATAATTTTTATTCGTCCTCTGTAGGTTTCACAACTTGTTTTCATTTATAACTTTTACACGATTTCGGTCTCTTGAAGTTAGGATCGTTATTCCTTTTCAAGACATTCGTGTGGATCAAGATCTCGCCATAAGTCTTGAGACCTTCTTCGGAATTTGGTCTCGTCAACACGAGAAAATGCCACCGTCCTCGTGTGCCTTCGAACATGCAATCACTTCGTCTTCTGTTCCACTCGTTTGTTTCCATCCGACTCTTTTCGAAAACCATAAGTCCAGTCGGCGTCCGAAGAAACCGTGTTATACATATATGCATTATCATAACTGTGTGCATGTGCTGTAATTTGTATCGGACTGGAGGTCGTGTTTAAATCGGATCGCAACGAGCCGTCACGGGCTCGTTGCGATCCGATTGTAAACACGACCTTGGATCTGATACAATTTGCAGGACATGTTCATTGTCATGATAATATGTTTATCTAAAAATCCTGTTACATTTAGCTAACAATCCCATTCATAAAGCCCGTTTCCCTCATTTTTCAGTTTAAACTGGGTTGAAATTGGTCAAAATTTTGAATTTCAGGAACAATATTCTAATGCGTAATAACAATGTATATATGTGATAGTGCGGTGTTCATCGGAAATTGAATCTATCTGACACGCAATCGGAAATTGGTGGGGTGGGGGGGGGGGGGGGGGGGGGGTACTGATAGAAACATTTTTTCCGAGTTTTGGGGTACAATTTAAGTTGATTGTTAGATAAATCCATGTAAGGTTTACTTGGATCTCCAAAATCTCTCGTATCTGTGATCGTTGGAGTGGCACTGATTGTCGATTCCTCATCGGTCTTGATTCCTTCTATCATGAGAGAATTCGGCGGTGGTTATACATAATGATTGTATGTAATCGTACTAAAGAGAGAGAGAGAGGGGGGGGGGGGGGGGGTGGGGGCAGGTGGACTTCAATGATGTATCATATACAAGGTCTGTAAATGGAAATCGGTTGAGGAGTCTTGCTTTCTCCAAAAGGTTTCCATTCCTTGACGATCTCTTTTTTTCGTCTCTTACTGAGTTTCTATGATGGGTTTGAATAACTTGATCGTCTCACGTTTGAATTCGATATCTCCCATACGTCTCATCATATTGCTCTATTGAATATTTCCCTCGGATTCCAGAAATCGTCGAATCGTCTCTCTTGTTGGGATCCTTGATTTTTAACCTTTTGAACTCTAGTGGTATCTTCCATTTCAGTTCAATGGCAGCAATTATAAGAGTACATATTCATTATTTGAGGTAGACTAATCAATATTAATTGGTCAACCCCACACATTTACTGATCAACCATCCTATATAATGACGTTATGACGTATCATGTTCCTGGCCTGAAAAACTGCCGCTAGGGTTCAAAGGATTAAAAATGATTTTTTTTGTTTGTTTTCTTTCTTTGTTTTATTCTTTAAAGTCATTTAAGTCATTTAATTAATTTGAATTTGTTTTTTATATTGTTTTTTATTTCATTATATCGGAACATATACACATTAAAAAAATTCTCTTCAGTTATTTATTAAAATCAATATTTTCCGAACAAATCCCGAAAGAAATGGCTATTTTTCTGCCCTCTTCGATTATCCAGTCAATTTACATGCGAAAGATGAAGAGAAATGTAATCGCTACCTTTGCGACATTTTAAGTCGATGACGATTTAAAAAAAAATCTCCATAGGGTTTGTATTGGAAAAACTTAACCTCGTGGAAAAAAGATCGATGATGCCACGAAACGAATCTCCTCGTTTTCCCCATAAAAAACCAGTCGTTTTCGACAGAGCACAGAAAACGCGTGAAAAAAATACCTGCATTTTTGGTTTCGAAATTTAGAGTAACGTCTCGGCATTGGAGTGCAATTTATTGAGAGATCATTTCTGATAATTTTCCTCGGTTTTGGACACAGTAATGTCCAGTGTGCTTTATTGCAAAGTATCTAAAATCGGGGGGGGGGAGGGGGGAGTGCGCGGTGGCGTTGCGCTAACCGGTTCGCATCAGATCACGTAAGTTAAGCAACTTCGAGCCCGGTTAGTCCTTGGATGGGCGACAGTCTGCGCGATCGATTCGGACTCCCGCTTTGTGTCCTTGGGCAAGGCACTTAACCCCGATTGTCCACATGGGGGCACGATGACACGTGTACTAAGGTGGACTGCACGTCGATTGTGCGCACGTCTTCAACCAATCTAACCCTGCCTGTGTAGCAGTGCGGAGTTACGATGTTGGGGAGCTGGCAGCTACTCGTCGTCGCTCGGTGGTTCTCTCCTGGTACTCCGACTTCATCCACCCGTAAAACTGTCATCGATACGATATGACATTGGCTGTTAAAGTGTCGTTAAACCCTAATAAATAAATATCTAAAATCTGAAGTGGTCAAGAAATGAGAGTGAATTTGAACGATTTTTGAAGGTTCGGGGTACGCAGATTATAAACGCGTAACATCAAGGTTGATTTCGAGCACACTTATTTGGGCACAGTTAGGGTGATTTGCCCGAACCCGAATTTCATATCCCTGCAAGAATTAGTACGCTGAGGAGTATTTTAGTTCCTAGCCTCTGTTCGGTGGTTCTCTCCCGGTACTGCGGTTTCCTCCACTCGTAAAACTGTCCGACACGAAGTGATCCTAGTTGTCCATAGTGTCGTTAAACCCTAATAAAAACTAATTAAAACTGTGTTCGTATACCCTTGTAAGGCCACACAAAATAAATTAATTGATTCTCAGGCCATTGTTTTTAAATCGGTGAGGGACGGAGCGAGGGAAGGTTTTATTTTTAATTTTTATTTTTATTTTGCAAAAAGTGAGCAAACATGGAGAGGATTTCGGCGGTCTTTTTTACAAACCGAAATATAGAAAGTGCATATTTATACAAACTGATTTTTCATTTGAAAAAGAAAACATTCCTCTAAAATCAAACTGTAGGTTCTGCAATTCAAAGGCTTCATATTCTTTCGATGCTCTTCATAGTATCACTGAAGTTAAAGTATTTAATCTATGGGGATTTGCCTCGTTACAATTTATGGGAGAGTGCCTATAGGCACTCTCCCATAAATTATAACAAGGCAAACATATTGGAGACGCAACTAAATAAATATGCATGAATCAAAAAATGTTAAAAGCTTTGGGTCTTTCTGAATTTGTACTAATATTGGAAGACACCAAACGGCAATAAAAATGTCCAATGAGGGGGTTTCAAATTCAATGAGGGATTGCCTGAGAATCAAAACATTTTTTTGGCCTACTTTTTACAACTTTGATGCTCGGTGATCCTCTTTACCACTTTGATGTTCCGTGATCCTCTCAAGGTACTCATCTTCCCTCACCAGCAAAAACTGTACGACTCGATTGACCTGACTGGTGAAAGTTTTAAATCCCTATGAACAAACAAACAAACAAACAAACAAACAAACAAACAAACAAAAACACGATTGGTTTGACATATATCATTTTACTTACATTGTATTGTATTACCCAACTTATTTAAAATATTCAAAAATGATATCGAAAGTTCCTACGACGCAACTTGTGATCCAGTTAAAATATGTGACTTGTCCTTTAATCTTATCATGTCTGCAGATGACCTTGTATTAGTCTCGTATAGTCCTGACTGTCTTCAACGATGTTTGGAAAAGTTACAGAATTTTACCCATATTAAGGCATTATCTATTAATGTGAATAAGACAAATACATGGTATTTAGAGTGCGAGCAGCAAAACGGGACCCTACATTTTCCATAAATAACAACCCCTTAGAAAATGTTGATGCATATAATTATCTTGGAATAATGTTCCAAAATTCGGGAACGTGCACTCAAGCAATTTCTGAACAGAGGGCGAAAGGTCGGAGAACAATGGTTTCCTTACTCAGCGCTTGTCATAAGACTGCCCCCGCTTCTGGCAGAACTTTTTTGAAAATGTTTCACAAACTAATAAAGTCCGTTGCCTTATATGGTTGTGAGTTATTGGGTATGGAAATAACTGAGAAGAATACTAATCGTCTTGGCTGTGAACAACTACACATTAAATTTGATAAACAATTATTAGGAGTTGGAAAACATGCATGCAATAATGTTATTAGGGTTGAACTGGGTAGTTACCCATTATACACTGATATTCTTTGTCCTATGGCATCTTACGTTAACAAATTACCATCAGTTTCAAGTAAGAGACTTTTGCAAAATGCTGATACCGGACACACGAAACAGACTTCAAAAAATCAAGTTTGAAAACCTTTTGGAATTAATGCGCATATTAGTGGCGATAGTTTTGAATCCTGTAATATAAATGTATCAGCATACAGAAATGAACTTTACGCAAAGCATTCAAATGATTTTAATGTTCAAATACACGAGGATAACAGTGAACTAAGAACATGACGTCTCTTTAAGAGCAAGTTTGAGCTTGAACCATATCTTGTGTATTTGAATTCAAGTGATGATAGGTCCATATTCACCCGTCTCCGAATAAGTAATCATTGCCTTGCTATCGAAAGGGGACGGCATCGTCAGCCTCCCATTGAACTTGAAAATAGGTTATGCTGTGTTTGTTCAATGCGAATAATTGAAGATGAGAAACATTGTATAATGGAGTGTCCTGCATATATCGAATTAAGAACTATATTATCTGACACCTTGCATAGATAACACACGATAGTTGGTGAATTAAATATAGATGAACAAATTAATCTAATTATATAAAAATAATTGTCCAGAAATTGTATCGAAAGTTAGCAACGTAATCCGATAGTCCTTTGATACCCGACAGTTGCTGCTAAGTACTTTATAATCGTTTGCACATTGAGATGTACCTGTCACGTATTTGAATTATAATTCATATATATGTATGTTCTTTTCTATATGTATATGTTCATGGTTGTTATGCAGTCTGCTCATATGGATGTTTTATTGCAATTAAATTCATCTTATTTTGTCTCAAGAAAGTGGTGTGCAACAGTGCACTCGCTGTAACGCAAGGCACACTTGGCTAATTTGTAAGAAAAGGGCCAGGTGTTCAGTAGTGTTCAATTTAAATTGAATGTGCATTAAATAAGACTGACAGTGAATCCACAGCTCGCAGTGATGAATAGAAAAGAAAGTTCAAAAAGAGATTCTTAATGCACTGAAGTGTGGACCATTTTGGAAAAAAACATTGTACGTATGCACCTGCCTGTCTGTTTACATCATAACATGGAAGGAAAAACCAGTGGATTAAGAACAGTGTAAAATTAGGGTAAGTAGAACGTAAGTTTTGAGTTTGGTTATGAAATAACTGATTTCCATCACACGAAGTACACTTTTATTATCCGCGTGACCCTTGTAACTTGAATGTCTGTAAAAGGCAGGTATCATGCTCCCTTGGAACAACAGAGAGATTACCTTTGAAGTAGGGCGTTCTTGTAGTAGTGGAGTGACATTGTTACCACTTTTAAAGTCGACAAGCTCGGCTTGAACACTGTATCCAACAAAATTCTACATCAAAAACCCACTTCAACCCTTTACGTGGCGTAACGACAATGAGCGGCCAACGTTATTCACAAGAATACCCAATCAAATTTCATTATTTGAAAAACATTTTTGCTTCGAAAACATTGCTCATGACCCTCGTTGGAACGGGCTTAACGAGCCCGTTATAATGAAGGGTTCTAAGCTATGTTTTTGCGAATAAATTTTTTTTATATTATATTCGAGAAGATTTTTTAGCAAGTGTCGTCTGCTATTCGTAATGAGCAAAGGATGAAAAAGTATAAGCCAAGTTTCTGTTGATGAACCTTCCGGCCATTCCTTGAGGTCCATAAAATGAACTTTTACTTGTTGTTTATAATTCGATTTATTGTGGTGAAAACCCACAACATGGGTTGGTTATCAGAAATGTACTCCACGTGCCCAGTATGTCAATGTATCCCATTTTGTACTGCCCCTGCCCTCCCAGCAACAGGCCTGGAATAACTAGTGAATGCCATCTACAAACTACAGGTTTCGCGAATATTGATTTGGCATCTATCGGGTATGCCGGGTCGCTTCAAATGTCTGTACCCCTTTTAGAGGCCATTTGGCACGTTCAATTCTACTGTCAGGTGGGAAGACACAAACCTACTTATGTGACATGATTGCGAACTTTGTGACATTTTTCCGGTTCCTGTGGTTTACAATCTCTGCGATTTGGAGGAATAAAAAGCGTGTTTTGATTAAGTTTTAATGGACTTCCATCACTTCAAGCATGCTTTTTCATTATGTGTAGTTATCTTGCACTGCCACAACAATTGTGTATGGCCATACTTTGGCTAGTTTCTTGATTTCTGGAGAATGTATAAAGATACAGAAGCAGCGCACAGTATTTATTTCTTTTGGCTTCTCGACATTGCAATACGCGCTTACAGTCGAGAAAAATGCACATTTTGGGCTCAAATGTTGCAGCTTTGTTTTTAGGAATGATATTTTGTTTCTGTCCATTTCTTGAGTTATGAACCCCAAAAACAAAGGCCAAACTGTGTAAATTGGCGTAGCCCATTTACGCCATGTTTGGCCTTTGTTTTGGGAGGTTCATAACTCAAGAAATAGACAGAAACAAACGATCATACCTTATAATTAAAGCTGGGGAGCAATAAATTTGAACACTCTCAAAACTTTGTGGAGTTATAATTATGCTTCCTATTGAGAACTGAATAAAAAAGGCACGGTGTTCTTAAATTATGTTTGAAATAGCGACACATTTCACTGAAAGATGTTCTTGTGTCATTAAAATGTTTATTGGCCATTGAATTACGTAAGTTAAAAGGAACACCATAGTCCACGCCCACGCTAAATTTCAATTTTCTTTTCCACTTGACGGGAAGGTGATGTCAATCAAAGCACGGCTGGGTTAAATTTAATTCTGATTTTGATCATTTCCTGAGAAAATGAAAACACATTTGTTAAATGTGGAGTTCGATATAAACCCAGATGCCATGATGTTGGATGTACTTTGTTTCAAAAAGCGTTAATTCAGGTCATTTGGAAATTGGAAAGTTTTGATTGCGCGAGTTTCGTTTGTGGATGCCATCGACGTCAGTGATGTAGCGTTTTGTTCATATTGACATAGTTGTGCACCAGGCTGAATTGTCGCGGAGGTCAGTGTTTGATATTTTGTTTCTTTAAGTGGGACATTCCCTGTTGGAACCGTGGGTGGAACCTTCATTTCGATGTCCACTCGCGTACATAATATGTCTAAGTTCAAATCCAACATCACGCATTCTCTGGATACCAGTTGCACGTAAACACGGTGTTGTGTATGTTGTATAGATAAATATAGGCAAAACGTTACTATTAACTTTTTTTACAAAACTTAGCTTATGACTCCTCATTGGGACGAACTCAGAAAGCTCGTTCCGATCAGGGGTCATAATATAAGTTAATTTTTGGAGGCAAAAAGTTGGCCATCACAGCTGGTCGACATTCAATGCACATGACAAACATTGCGAACGAATGTCCGATGCATGAATCTTCCACCTTATAAAGAGTACACTACAAAAAACATCAATTACTGAGTAATCACTATTTATGATGAGGCAATAACAACACAGTTATAACAAAACACTTACAAAGTCTTTTAATTAGTCATCCAAAATAATGATCAGCTGTAATGAAAGTTTGCTACAAAAAGAAATCACACTCGAGTAGAAAAATGTTTTTGTAACAACATACACTATAAAACCGTTGTGATCACACGCGCATGCGCACACACAAACACACACAATAAAATATTAAACACAGCTCACACATAATTCAGTGTTTTTATTCATCGTACCGGTACCGACACTTGAAAAGAAATTAAATCTCAAAAAGGGAATTTAGCTCACACAGTGCAAAAAACTTTTATGCATTCACAAAGTACAAATAATAGAGTTGGGTACAAAACGTCCAATGGAGGGCACAAAACGTCCATATAAATCTCGGGGAAAAAATGCTGGCTTCCCCATCCAAAAGGACGGAAAAGTTGTAAATTAAAAACCGAATTGCTCTAACTTCCAGCTCTCTATCTTTTCTACCTCCTCTATCTCATCAGACACACGACCAAACTGAATGACAAACTATGAGGGATTGAAACAATCCTCAAGCAAAGATGTGCAGAAAACCTAACAAGACCAAGGCAAGGATTGAAACAATCTTGCCAGCAAACAGCCCTTTTAAGGGCTTTTTTTTTTTTCTTTTTTTTTTTTTTTTTTTTTTTGTGTGGGTGGGGGGGGGGGGTGTTGGAGGTCATTTGGAATTCCCGAAGGATAACCAGATACCTCAAAATCACATACGGCATCCTATCTCCAAGAAGGATTGATGGATGACTCCCGGTTTTTTCAAACTAAACTGTTGGAGCTTTCTCCATTCCTTTTTTGTAACCGCTATGGACATATACCGGGGCCGCTACCAAACCGGCGTTGCTGTTTGGTTTTCTTTTTCCCTTAAAATTGCCATCGCACAACAATATATTCTGGCTCGCCACCATGGTGGGACTCAAACCTCTACCATCGCCAAGCTGGAACCGAATAGAGCCCACTCTCTAATAGTCTTAATGGCGTTGAAGGTTTGGTTTTTGATAATCTATCACTCAAATGCAAACTGCGTGCATACCCCTTCAGACCCCATTTTAGGCAATAGGAAAGCTAGGCCTGTGTGATCCAAGATCCAAGTGAAATAAAATAAGGCTAACCGGGTCGCAAGGGTTTTGTAAATCCCACATCGTCCATGCGCGCCTTCGGCGCGCTAAAACCTTTCATTTCATTCAAAACGTCCAATAGTTTGGGTACAAAACATCGAGCGATTTGGGTACAAAACGTCCAGTTGGGTACAAAACGTCTTGGTACAAAACGTCCTGGGCACAAACGTCCAGAAACCTTGTGCTACAGTTCCTACATTTTGCATTTCGTGCATTTCGTGAAATGTCAGGCATAAATTTTGAGAACTGATATTCTTTTACAAATTACACTCTTGTCAATGAACCACACATTCAGTTCATAGACAAAACTACATGTATGTTTCAATGAGTCGTTTTGTATTCAATGAGTCAGATGTGCGTAGGAAGAAAACGTCGAGACCGAAGGTCGAGACGTTTTCTTTCTACGCACATCTGACGAATTGAATACAAAACGACTCATTGAAACATACATGTGGTTTTGTATTTATTACATGACCCAAGCACCTACTGACCTAATTTTCTTTTCTATCAACGGTGGTAAACACCATGCACTTTATGCAGTCGCATTGCATAAAAAAGTCCCGGTTGGAACAGGTTGGTGTGCAATACGGAATTCCGTATTGCACAGCCGTATTGCACGCCGTATTGCATAAGACAGACTGCATGGGCATGTAATAAATGGTGAAACGTGACACCGTGGAGTGCAGATTGGCATCAATTTTATTTAAATCAGTCCCTTTACTTATATCTTTATGACAGGTTGATAACGATTATGACCGGCCACTGTTTTCGTTTGATTTGGGTAAAACGATGAACGTAGACGATCATCCATTAATTTTAATTGCGTATTAAAAAATTAAACACGGAATAAAAGCATAAGGATTTCATTGTTTATTTGGTTTTATCTTGAAAGTATTTTTTTAAAATGGTGAGATAAATATTAATTACTTTTCATTTTGATACAATAATATGAACGTGCAGAGCTTCTTTTCCATTCACACTGTGCACTGTGCAGCGTAATTTTAACGACTGGCATTGGGGCGTGGCTTAGGGCGGGCCTAAATGCGTTTCTTTCGGTTCATTGTGACGTGAACAAGAAAAAAAAAGAAATTATTTAGCCAATCATTTTGCCTTGAAAATGCATGAACAGAAAAAGTTTAATGATAACCCTTTGAACTCAAGAGGCCCTTTTTCCGACCGGGTCAAAAGCTACGTCATAATGTCATTAAGTGGGATGGCTATAAGGTATATGTGTGATGTAGACCAAGCAATATTTTCAACGTGCAGCCCTAAGGCTGCACGTTGAAAATGTTAATTGGTCTAACCCCAAATAATAAATATGGACTCTTCCAATTGCCACCATTGAACTGACATGGAAGCTTCCACCAGGGGTGAAAGGGTTAGATATGGAGCCAAAATTAGCATTTTTCTCAGTGTAGAGGTGCGTTAAGTCCCAAGCATAGTTTTCCTGTTGTATTCCTACCTTGCTACTAAGGGGCACATGGGGCATCGTTGATATATATCAGTATGTAGGTGTCCTTCTGTGCCCCCCCCCCCACCACTCTGGGTTCGAAATGTTTCCAACAAACCCGATTGAAAGATTAAAGAGCTCATTAATCTTTCATATCCTGAGTCGTCACTCAGACAGGTCTTGTTTATAAACCAGGCAACTGGGATGAGACCGTGCCGTCTGCTCTGAATAACAGTTTGGAACACGGATGGCCCTCTCGGTATCTTCTGCAATCGCCATCGCACTTTATTACAGACGTAACCAATTTGAAGTTTCAAACTGCTGAGGCGAAACAAACAAATATCCTGGAGTAAACAGAGTGTTGTATTTTTTTTATTCCTTTCTTTTTAAACCCAGAGAAAATGGGCGAAAGAAGAGAGATGGAATTTACTGGCTGGAACAATGAAGTAATCTCAATCAAGGAGGAAGATGTGCAGATGATAAAGGATTTCTTCGCGGCTGAAGTACCTTTTTGGAGAGTATTTTCACCGGTTTTAAAAATTTTACTTAAGCTATTTCCCGGATGCGGAAAAATGGTCCAGACAACTCATGGAGATATTGCTGGTAAATTTATTCAAAGCTACTAATCTTAGCAAACCTGCAATTATTTTTACCTTGTACCCATGAAGGCTTTTATCATTGTAATGATTAGTGTGTTCAGTTAATAGATATTGCAGGCTATACTAGAGTTAAATGATAAATGTGTGTCATGATCAGTTTAACATTTAACATCGTTTGATGTGAAATGGGGGAGGGACATTGATAAGGAGAGGTAGAGGGGTAATAAGAGAGAGAATGAGGAGAAGAGAGAGAGAGAGAGAGAGAGAGAGAGAGAGAGAGAGAGAGAGAGAAGGTTATTCAGAAGTATTCGTGACTTGTAGGCCAAGCTGGCCGGGTGCTATTTGTACTGAAACTATAAATATATATACTTATAATGGATGCACATGTCACGTTAATATTTATTTATTTATTATTTATTTATTAGTGTTTAAGGTCACAAACTTATGCACAATGGCTAATTATGACCGTGACAGTTTTACGGGTGGAAGAAGCCGGAGTACCCGGAGAGAACTACAAGCAACTGCCAGCTCCCAAAGTTAATAAAGATATACTACTACTACTACTATTACTACTACTACTACTACTACTACTAGTACTACTAGTACTGCTACTACTTCCTGTACTACTACTACTACTACTACTACTACTACTACTACTACTACTACTACTACTGATACTTGTAATACTATTACTTCCTCTACTACTACTGCTACAACAACAACAACAACAACAACAACAACAACAACAACAACAACTACTACTACTACTACTACTACTACTACTACTACTTCATGTACTACTATTACTTCATGTACTACTACTGCTACTACTACTACTACTACTACTACTACTACTACTACTTGTAGTACTACTACTACTTCATGTACTACCATTACTTCATGTACTACTACTACTACTACTACTACTACTACTACTACTACTACTACTACTACTACTACTACCACTACTACTACTACTATTATTACTACTACTACTACTACTACTACTACTATTATTACTACTACTACTACTACTACTACTACTACTACTACTTGTAGTACTACTACTACTTCATGTACTACCATTACTTCATGTACTACTACTACTACTACTACTACTACTACTACTACTACTACTATTATTACTACTACTACTACTACTACTACTACTATTATTACTACTACTACTACTACTACTACTACTACTACTACTACTACTACTATTATTACTACTACTACTACTACTACTACTACTACTACTACTACTACTACTACTACTACTTGTAGTACTACTACTACTTCATGTACTACCATTACTTCATGTACTACTACTACTACTACTACTACTACTACTACTACTACTACTACTACTACTACTACTACTACTACTACTATTATTACTACTACTACTTGTAGTACTACTACTACTTCATGTACTACTATTACTTCATGTACTACTACTGCTACTACTACTACTACTACTACTACTACTACTACTACTAATTCCTCTAATACCATTGTTTCCTGTACTACTACTTCCTGTACTACTACTACTACTACTTCATGTACTACTATTACTTCATGTACTGCTACTACTACTTCCTCTACTACTACTACTACTACTACTACTACTACTACTAACTACTACTACTACTACTACTACTACTACTACTACTACTACTACTACTACTGTATCTCTGTTTCCCATGCCTCAACTACGACTACTACTACTACTGCTACTACTACTACTACTACTACTACTACTACTCCTACTACTACTACTACTACTACTACTACTACTACTACTACTACAACTACTCTATCTCTGTTTCCCATGCCTCAACTACTACTACTACTACTACTACTACTACTACTACTACTACTACTACCACTACTACTACTACTACTACTACTACTACTACTGTATCTCTGTTTCCCATGCCTCAACTTCATCATGTGTACACTGTTTCCAAAGTACAGTTTTGTGATCACAAATGTGGTATCTCTCTAACTGAGATCGCATTTAAGTCGAGACGCACTTATATCAGAGGGTCGTGATTTCGTGAACAAAATGTTGCTGAATCAAATTCGAGAAACAAACTAAAATTATAACCGATTTATAAAGGTCTTGCATTTCTCGATAGGTGAGAACCTCCATGTTGCGGCGTGGACATTGGATAGATGGTTTCGACCAGATCGCGATCCAGTCCGGATCCAGTCGAAATTCTCTCTCGATTTTGTAATCAGCGCACTGTATTCATTATTTATATTCCCTCACAAGTAGCTCCTTTAGACAGATTTGGCGCGAAAGATTTCGCGGGTGGATGTACTTTTCATGACGAGGGAACGTATTTTTCCGACGGCTAACAAAAAATTATCCCAGACAGGGATGGAGGGGTGGGGAAGTCGCACCCCACCAGTTTCGAGTGTGCTAAATTTACTAATCCAAATATCTTTGATTATCTCCCTTGATTTGCAACAGTTACACCCTGGGGTGGGGGATATCAGCTTTTTAACTCTTTACCCAAGGTAACGGAAAAAACGGGCAGCGCTATTAACAAAAATCAACATCTAATTTTCATTTTTTTTAAAAAAAAATTTTTGCTCAAAAACCGTAGTTTCTGACCTCTCATTGGAACGTACTCGTTAAGCTCGCTCCGATGAGGAGTCATAACCTGGTAACAGGAATAGTTTATTTAACCAAAATAACACCTACAGAGAGGCAGATTGAATAAAGAGTTAACAGAGATATGATATGATTAAAATAAACAAATAATAAACGAAACAGCTATTTTTGTATAGTAAATAAGGCTAATGTATCAAACATATAAGGATATAAAGTCAAAACCCTAGGTCAGTTTAATGACCTATACTATTTTGCAATTATTGTTTCTCTTTTCCTGAAGAAGAGCAGGATTATGTAGCAGATGGTATGACATAATGAGGCCGTATTATTTTTCATAATAAATTCAAACCGTTCTTCTTTGCTTGCAATTGAGAAGTCTGCGTTGTTACTGTTAATTATTGCAAACATCTGTCTCCTGATGTTTGTATAGGCCGGGCAGTCCATGACAAAATGCATCTCGAATTCCTCATCGCCGGCGTCCTTACAAACATCAGAAGCATTGTAAATCCTATTTTCTGAAGGTATTGGCGCTAAAGCTAAGTTTTTCACGCCAAAAACGAAAATAATAAAAAAGGTATTCACGAATATTGTTTGCAAGTGTCGTCGGCCTTTCGTGTTGGGTAAAGCGTTTTAAAAAACGACAGGTGATCGCATGAAGGAAAAATATTTAGTTCTCTTGTATCTGTTGGAAAGGCAACCCTCTGAACAGCTGATCTGAGGCAGAGTACACGGATCGCCATGCAAATGGTCTCAGCGCGTGAACACAAAATCATACCAAAATAAAAAAAGCACTTGAAACCTCAATAAGCATACACGACTGCATGGGTGGTTTCCGTTTCCTCGAGCAGAAAAAAGTTGTCATAAGGTACATAGTAAAGGTAACATGTTTGGGTTTAAAAACCATACTCGGCGCAGTACAATCAGTCTTGTCAGTAGCCAGATATTACTGGTCGCCCTGATGTTGGGCAGGAGCAGAAATAGTGGATCCATGCGTGCATGGTGGGCGATGACATTTTATTATGTAATGCACTGTTGTGATAACAAAAGTGGTATGTTTCTCACTGAGATCAGGTTCCGTCGGAAAAATTGTTGGTCCCTCGAACGCCAACATCTTCTCTGAAAGCCGCTAATTTGAAAAAAATGTTGACCTTCTCGTTATGGAAAAATATCCTTATATTTGAAATACTTGCATGAAAGCGCTCGCTGTGAGTATATGAGTCGTCATGTACGCGAGAAACAGTCGCGTATTATTATTATTTAAAATAATTAATGTTATTAAACGAACGTAATTCTTTAAAATTATAATAATAAACGAACTCTTATGGTCAGTTTCGTTTATTATTGTTTTCACTTACGCTGCCGAAAGCGACTATTGTCACCTACTTTATGTTGATTTTCTGCACGTTCTGGCATGCGCAGGTCAAACCTACCATCTGCTTAATTGTTGGAAAGGGTTCAGGGAGCCCTTTTCAACAATTAATCAAATGATACATGTAGAATTTCAAGTATGTCAAAAGTTTTATTAAACATCCTCGCATACAGGCGTGCATAGAGGTCCTCCATATTTGGTTAAAGTGGGCGTGGCAGTAAAAGTGTTAAAAGAAATATATTGTAAAGTTTAAATTTCGCACCAACGGTTTTGCGACACAGTCGGAATATTTTAACTCTTGCACCACCATACTCGAAAGATCATTGCTTCGGTCTGATCACCTATCATTTTTAAATGAGCTGATATCGAGTCCGAGGACAGAAAATGAGTACATTACAAATCAAGGGAGATAATTAAAGAGATTTGCGAGCCTCACTCGTATTTGAATTCACGCAGTGTTAAAATTCGTTCAGTTTTAAATTCGCTCACTTGAAGTTCCCGCATCCTTATGCGGGAATACAAACCGACACTTTTATTTGAGTTTTGTTTTTGAACAACGTTTTCTCAGCGGAGTTCGTCATTAAACATGTATTAAATTCCCATGCATATGGATGTTTTGTGGGGGAGCGCGGTGGTTCAGTGGTAGACTGTTAGACTTCTATACAATAGGTCCCGAGTTCGATCCCCGTCCGGGACGACCTGCGAGACACTTTATCTCTGTTGCCTACATGGGGGCACGGTGACGCCGTGTACTGAGACATACTGAGTTAGAATGTTGAGGAGCTGATAGCTGCTCGTCGATGCGCTGTGGTTCTCTCCTGGTACTCCGGCTTCCTCCATCCGCAAAACTGTCACGGTCACGATTAGCCATTGTGCATAAGTATGTGACCTTAAACATCAATAAATAAATAAATAAATAAATAAATATGTTTTGTGTGTGGCGGGTTATGGTCATGCTCAATCACCGATAGCCCCACATTTTCATAATAACAATAATAATAATATGGCTTAGAGCCGAGTATCCACATAAGTGCTCACAGGCTTCACACAAAACTAAAGGTGCATTTTATATAATACAAGCAGGTTAGTAATAAGCCAATTTATATAGGTGTGTTTTTAAGTGTCTCTTAAATGACTCGAGTGACTGTGGTTTCTTCATGTCGTCAGGTAACGCATTCCACAAATGTGGTGCCGTAATGCAGAAGGCCCGATCGCCAGCCGTGACCAGCTTTGCTGCATTCTGAACAAGATTGCACGAAGTATCTGATCGCAAAGGACGAGCAGGTTCATACTTCTTAACTGGATTGCAAAGATAAGGTGGCGCAAGGTCGTTGACGGCTTTGTAGGTAAACAATAATACTTTGAAACTAATTTTTTCACTAACGGGTAACCAATGCAGCTTTTGTAAGATAGGGGAAGCCGAAGAGGATTTTTTACTCTTGATCACAAGTTTAGCCGCACAGTTCTGAACATTCTGTAGCTTGTTAACTCGGGACTGTTTGCAGCCACATAGGAGAGAATTACAATAATCCAATCTACTCGTTACGAATGCATGAATTTATCGCATTGCCGTTCCCTCATCTACCACACCACGCATTCTACCGATATTTCGGAGGTGATGAAAAGCTGTTCTGGAGACTTGCAACACATGCTTGTCTGCAGAAAGGTTTTCATCCATGAAATAACCAAGATTACGAACCATTGCCGATGGAAAAATGGCACTGCCATCAAAATTCAAACTCATTCGAGAAATTTTCGATAGCTGATAAGGGAGTCCAATATAAATGACTTCGGTTTTGTCCGCATTCAACTTCGACCAGTTGTTGGTCATCCAGGATTTAATATCAGACACACAGTTTTCCAGGCGGCATGCTCTGTTCATCGGTCTACAAAGCTTCTAGTTCATCCCTGGCATACGGTGTGGCTCAGTAAACTCAGATACGAGTAAGGTAGATGGAGCTGGTGTGCTACGATATCCCCCATCACCGCCCCCACCCCTGCAAAATGACTTTACATAGTTTATCTCCCACCGGGGGGGGGGGGGGGGGGGGAGGGGGGCAGTTTCTCGCCCCTAGCCTGATTATCTTCGCGCAGCAGGAATTTCTCCCCCTAATCAGTGGCGGCGCCAGAAATTTTTTTGTGGGGGGCAACTAGGGGGGCAGACTCCCATGAAGGGGGGCAAATACGTAAAGGATCATATCATTACTTTGTTATGAGGTAGTCCAAACTTGGACCCAAAGTCCGTAATATACTTTTTTGGTTTGGTACGTACTGCGGACGTACCAAACCAAAAAATTATATTACGGACTTTGGGTCCAAGTTTCGACTAAATGTAATGGTAATTAGCGGTCCTCCTTTCAAAAAATACTGGATCCGCGTCTGGTTGGTCTGTGCGAGAGAGAGAGAGAGAGAGAGAGAGAGAGAGAGAGAGAGAGAGAGAGAGAGAGAGAGAGAGAGAGAGAGACTCATAATGCCCGTCTGTCATAATGCGAAATCCATGATTTTTTTTAGACAAGGGATATGGATAGACATGCCTTTGTTGGCTCATAACTGAATTATAACTTATAAGTATCTGCATCCGAGTCTTTAAATCTCTACTGCCTGGATGTGTTCATCAGCTAGCCTGAGGCTTTGGGCTAAGTGTGTATGGGAAATTATTGGGAATAAAAAAAGAGAGGGGTGTGTGTGTGTGTGTGAGAGAGTGACTGAATGTGTTTGTGTGTGAGGGTGGATGGAAATGCATGTGAGATGGTTGGGGGGGGGGGGGGGGGGGTAACTGGGGGGGGGGGGCAAAGCCATCGTTGGGGGGGGGGGGGGGGGGCAAATGCCCCCCATGCCCCCCCCCGTAGCGCCGCCACTGTCCCTAATTACCCACTTCAACATAGTTTCTTTTTCTCATTCAGTGTCATTACAAGATTCGAAAAAGTTTTGGTAGTGACCGTAGTACATGCCTCCTCAGCAGCCAGAGTGAATAGAGGTCGCGAAAATGTTATCCGTGCATCATCAATTTCTCTGAAAGGAAAAATTTACCTGTGACAGATTGCTATAATCCCTGATGGGTACGGGTGTGGGATGGGAAAATCTCACCGAGGGCAAGATATTTGGGCCAAATATCTTGTCCCGAGGGTGAAATTTTCCCATCCCACACCCGTACCCACCAGGGATTATTTTTCTCCCTCACCGTACAGTGGTTACGTTAGCAGAGGTAATCGGCGGGCACTTGCTGATATAATCAACTCATTTGGTATTCGTTGTTTTGAAAAACTAATGACACCATCGGAAAGTGCACGCAAAAGTTATGTATATACCGATGGTATATCCCACGAAATCAATTAGGAATGGTAGCATCTTGGGGTCTAAAGAGTTTTAGAGCATCAAACTTTGATCACACGACATTCTGATGACGTCAATATGAATTAGTTGGTAGCAAAAAACTGATACGATATGCATAACGTCATAATAACGTTATAAATGTATAACGTCACGTGGGTGGGGTGGGATACATCTTTATTACACACCCGTAACTGTATTTATTATGTCTCAAAGTTAGTTTGTCCAATCAAAATGCTGGAATACCTTCTAAAGATTCCACCGTATCGGGTTACTCACCTGATATTAATTAATATCAGGTGAGTAGCCGCCATTACTATTTTGATGCAATTCCCCTCACTTCGAATTTTCAAAATCTGAATTAAAACAAAATAAGAGAATTTAGGTTCCGAAAATATTTTCAAGATACCGTATTTTGTGATTTAAAACATTAGATATGTAAAAAGATGGGCAGAAGATAATATTTGTAGTCTGAAAAGTTCTTTGTTTTACGACTCCTTCAGTCACTGTTTGGATCGGGTTTTTGAGGTGAATAGAAAATTTGTGTTGCCCCTCTGGAGTTATATGTCCAGCTCATCAATGCCAAAGGGTGCTCCTATTTTCAGAAATTGCAAAATCGGCAACATCAACATCACTATAAATAATAAATGAACAAACTTGTTTTTGAAACATTCCGATCAAACAGAATTAACAGAAAGTCGGTGTGCGTTTCAGATTCAACTTCAAAGTTCAAGTTGCGTTATTGTTATTGTTTGCTCTACAGTAAAAAAGTGATTTTTAATGTTCAAAACTGCTTTATTAGTCCTTTTTAGGTAGTAACAACAGTAAATGTACGCAAGGGGCCTCCAGATTATGCCGAGTTGGCAAGCAGCACTGATCTTAGTGGCAAGCAGCGATTCGTTTCATTTGTAAACAAGTACGGCAATCGCCCTTCGCAAAGTGATGATTTGTTTACAATTACCATGGTTACACGTACCGGTGCCTGTTACTGTTCATGATTCTGCGCGGTGCTATCAATAGTGGTTCCTGAAAAATAAATTCCGGGCCGTTGTTTGTTTATGGAGAAAATTATTAATCGCTTGATTTACATGAACTTTCGACATAATAACTATGTTACATGGCGTGTAGCTGGCTGATACATTTCCATACAAGGCTCTGAGTGTTCATATCAGGTTCGGCTTCGCCTCACCTGATATGAACACTCATCGCCTTGTATGGAAATGTATCAGCCAGCTACACGCCATGTAACTTATATTGTCACGATCACATGGATTTTAGGGGCATGCGGTAATTTTAACCAGAAAGCTCCAGTGCGATCCGATAAAAAGTACCCTTCGCGTGCGCAAGTTCTCTCGATAGACTGTTTCTTATAGTTTGCAGCGTTCAGTGGAACATAACCAATGAGAACCAACGGCTATATTTATCTGTCGGAATTACCGATTCTCATACAAAAATGTTTGATGCACAACTGTGCTAAAAACTATTGAAAGTCGTGAAAGACACGTGATCTCTGCCAAGAAACTGAACAGTGAAACTCAACCCTTGCTCCGTTATTGAAAACCGAGGAAAACTTGATTAATTTTAGAGCAAAAAAAGTCCAATTGGGTTCGATATTTCAGCCAGCCACTTGCACAGTTCCCATAAAATTTTGTTACAATGTTGCCCTCACCACTGCGTGCTGCCGACGAGTCGATACGAGGTCTGCTGTGTAATCCTATTCGATTCACACTTCGGCAATGAAGCAGCACGTTTGCCAACGCAAACATACTTCAAAGAGCATGTAAAGTTGAAGTAGATCTCAGGAAGCAAGATTAAATCAATCTTGAAAACTGGTTGAGATGACTTCCATGAAATTCAAAAATGATTATTAGAATATTTAAAACACAGTCAATAAGACAATATTTTCCAGACACAGATTGATGTGTATTTTTAAATGACTAGTTAAGAATTATTTGCTAGTATTTCTCTTTTATACAAGGGTATTATTTTGCTTTAATTATCAGCAACAAAACTTAAATTGAATGTCACCTATATGAATTAGCTACATGGGTGTATGAGATGGGATGGGGGTTGCGGCATTTTCATACCCCTTCACCATTAAGCCGCTAATTTTGCAGTTTTCATTGAAAGGGACTGGTATTTTCAGAACAGTTTGTTCAGAGAGAGGGGGTATTTTTATAGTTTTGGCAAATATCAGGGTGGTGAGCATTTTCATAGGCAAATTCGAGGAAAGGGTCTAAATTTTGATTTTGAAACAATAGTTCAGGGAAGTTTGATTTGTCAGCTCCCATCCCCAAGAAAATGTCCAAAAGCCTATCATTAGTCACATTCTATCAGTCCTCTTTAAAACTTCTTACTAAATGCAAATTCAGAATACCAAATTCCAAATTTCAGATTGACAAGATATTGGAGCAGACACATAAAAAATTATTTTGTTTTGAAACCTGACACAAAGAAAAAAAATATTGACAGACCCATTGAGATAACAAACTGGTAAAGTAGGTTTTATTACTAGCACAAAATAATGTAAACATTAATCAATCTTTGAAAATATTATCAACCAAAATAAGTTGGAGCTTACTGTGAGAACCCCCCCCCCCCCCCGCCCCCTCCCTTATTTGTCTTTGAGCCTCCGACTAAGACTGTTGGATACTCATTTCGTGAGCTTTCGAGAAAATGCTGTCAGGTTATAGATGGTTGGGAGGTGGGGGGGGGGGGGGTGTAAAAAAGGTGTACAAACTAAATTACTTGTGGAGACAGGACATGACATTTTCTTGCAGTTATCGTGCAATATATTTCTCCCTTTGTATCTGTAGTTCACGTGGACAACCTAAAGCCTTTAGTTTGTAATTGCAACCCATTTCAAACAAAAGTTATCAAGACTTGAGGTAAATAAAAACAAGGCTAAATTTCAAGTCAGAAACTTTATAATGTTGAAAATTAAAGTGCTAACTTACCAAGACTGCAAAGTTCACTCAGAGTATGGAATCTCAAACTGCCTCAGTTACTCTGAACGATTGAATGAATGCCCCGGAAGGTTAATTTATTGCACAAAATGTCTTCTCTCGTCCAATGTGTACTTTTGTTACAATGCAGAACAGAAATGACCGATGTCCACATGCGATAGGCGATAGCCTAATGGCAGTAGTGCATGTAAAGTCAAGCCGAGTTCAAACTTCTATTTTAGTTTCACTTTCAGTTTAAAAAGCACGAAATTTAAACAGAGCGACCAGTTCGAACCGTATTTAAATTAAATTCCTTGTACATTTTCATCCTCCAGATATAATGATGCCTGCACACACACTTTTGAAAACACATTTCAGACCTCATAATTTGTGACGTCTGATATGATGAACGCAATCTTTTGAGTTTTAAGTGGCCGGACCGACATTTTTTTGGAACAAAATGAATCAATAGAGATTCTACAGGTGGCAAGGTCAAAGACTTAAGACTGGTTCTCTGACAAAATTGCCTGTTTCTCTCTAAAATTCATTCAACCGTTCAAATCGTCGACTATTTAATGAAATTAGCGATTAATTACAGTGAATTCTTTTTCAGGGTTGGGTGTGTAATAAATACAGAACCACACTCATGTTTGAATGGGTTAGTGACAGTAGTATGTAGTATGTTCAATCGAACGCACCCCTTCGTACCCCTTAGTACTATAGCACTACGTGCTAAGCCGATAAATTGGGGGAAATAAAGTCAATTTCGGTAATTTTGGGTGGATTTTGGTGATTTGGAGGGATTGTCGGGTTGTTTGTGGTAATCAGATTTACTCCAATTCAATCGAACACACCCCCGAACATACCTCTGTCTTGTTAGAAGCCATTGGTAACATAGCAATCACGTGCTACTATAGAAACCAAGATGGCGGCCTCCAGTATACAAAATGGACGACGGAAACACGTATCACCCTAACAACACGCGCTGCGCATGCGCACTCACATCACGTATCACTATGGGGATGACGTCACAAGATGGCCGCTCACGCGGGTTACCATGACAACACAACATGGCGGCACTGGGTCACGTGACTATGACGTCACATGAGATCCTGCAATGAGATCCTGCAACCTAGTCCCCAAACATACGAGACATACTACTAATGATTACTGAACGAGAGCGAGTGGCGCAGGGATACCACGAGAGCCTACCCTACTCTCGTGGTATCCCTGCGCCACTCGCTCTCGTTCAGTAATCATTAACCCATTCAAACATAAGTGTGGTTCTGTACATGTCTCTCCCTGCTATCTCACCCTGGACAGACGTATGTTACACATGCATTGGAGGGAGAAAACTTCTTCTTCTAGAAGCCTCTATTAACTCAACAAATTGCATGCAGATTCAAAGAGTTATATGACATCTTATACATCGAAGGGGAGATAACCTAGATTATCCCCACCACTGGAATTTTCTTTTCTCATTACCTATTCCAAAAAGTTAGTTTCCTTTCCTCATTCAGATATTATGTGATTCAAATAATGTAATGAAATATTGAATTCTCCACTCTGATTTGATCATTATGAACTCTTTACACTTGTTTAACCCTTTACCCAACGCAGACGATATCAAAATTTATTATTTTCAATATCATTTTTTCAAATATTTCAAAAAATTTCAATAAAACCACGACATTATGAAAATAAGTTCAATGCGTGCAAAATCATACGTATCATAGCCTCATTTCGATATTTTTGGATCCACCGAGTCACTAACTAGGACTCATTAAATGGATTTTAAGGGAAAATCATTTTACATACAGGCACTTTCTGCTTTCAATGGAGATAACTCTTGTTATTTTTTAAACATTAAACAGAGAGGGAAAATGGAAGGAGAGGAGCCTCCGCCGCTTCTAGCGCCCCTAGGTCCCCGGTCTCTGCTATCCGACCGCCCCTGCCCCTTGCCGCCCCTACCCCAAGAGCCTCTGGTTCGTCGAGCTCGTTCCCATGAGGGGTCATATGATATGGTTTTGTTGAAATGTTTTGAAAAATAATATTTTTTCAACTGCTGAATTTGCATAATACGCGGGCGGATGCGGCCGATTCGTTGGGTAAAGGGTTAAAAACTTTAACTATCATTTAGATGAGAGCTGTATACATGTTCACTTTAACCTTTGTTATTCTTGTCATAATATGTGCTCATTCTAACAATCATACTTGATTATAAACAATGGTTTGAAAGCGAAAAATAAAAAAAATGTAGCAGAAGTGTTCTCTTCTAATCATGTTTAAAAATTATGTGATAAATTTCCAATTTTGTAATACAACCACTTTTGAAATAAAATTTATTACAAAAATGGTTAAGGCGTACCAACCACTTTTGTAATAAAACCACTAAAACCACTTTTGTAATAAACTAACCATTATTGTAATAAAACTCATTTCGGTAATAAATCACGGACCTCCATTTTATAGTTGGACATTGGGGTGGGGTTAGGGACAAGTTTACCTAAACATGTTTGGGTGTCGTTCAATGGAATAACGTGTCCATCCCATTCACCTGTTGAAACTTGGAATTGACCGAAGAAAGTAAGTAACCACTTTTGCAATAAACTTTATTACAAAAGTGGTTATCGCGTACCAACCACTTTTGTACTAAACTAACCAATATTGTAACACACCTATTTTTCTGATGAATCACGGACGTTCATTTTATAATTGGACATTGGGGTGGGTTGAGAGCTAGTTTACCTAGACATGTTTGTGTGTCGTTCAATGGAATAAAGTGTCAATTCACCAGTTGAAACGTGGCAGTGTCTGGAGAAAGTACGCAACCACTTTTGCAATAAACTTTATAACAAAAGTGGTTATCGCGTACCAACCACGTTTGTAATAAAAACACTTTTGTAATAAACTAACCATTATTGTAATACACCTATTTTTGTGATGAATCGCGGACGTCCATTTTATAGCCGGGCGGTGTGTTTGTTTGGAGAGGGGGTAGCACAAAGTGGCGTCAAAGCTATTCTCAAATTTGGTGGGCGCTAAAATCTTACTGCACACGGATGGATGGGGAAAGCTGGGTTTGACGTCTATCGTTTTTGATATGTCTGCCCTAATTCCTCCTACAGGCGCAGTTTTTCTTATTTTCTTAAACCCCGTAGTTCCTATCGATCTTGTCCCTTGTATAGGTCGGGTTGAATTCTTCCGCACAGTTAACCCCAAATCAGACAAGAAAATTAGAAATACCATTACACACTATTGACTGGTGTTAGTAAATTATCAAAATACAGGTGGACGTGCATCAGCCACAAACATCGCTGAAGTTAAGCTCCGTTGAACCCGGTTAGTCTGTTGATGGGGTGACCATTCAGTGATTGATTTGGATTAACACTTCGTGCCCTTGGGCAAGGTACTTTACCTCGACTGCTCGCATGTGGAGCGGGTGGGGGAAGCTGACGGTGTGCTGAGATGGACTGGTGTACACGCGTCTTAACCTTGCTTATCCTGACTGTGTTGTGCAGTGCGTAATACTGATGTACAGAGCGTAGTGCAGTCTTGGATTATGTGGCGTTGAAGAGGTTATAGGGTTTCGTCGCTGCTTGGTGCTTCTCTTCTGGTACATCGGCTTCCTCCACTCATAAAACTGTCACCGACACAAAATGACTCAGGCTATATAAGTGTCGTTAAATGCCAATAAATAAATAAATAAATAAATAAATAAATAAATAAATAAATAAATAAATAAATAAATAAATAAATAAATAAATAAATTGACCCACTGAATACCCTTTTTCGTCGTATGGAACAATGAATGCTGTGAAAATGAGCACATTGCGCGCAAAATCATATGTCTCAAAATGAAGATAACGAAAATGAGTTCAATGCGTGCAAAATCATACGTATCATAGCCTCATGTCGATATTTTTGGATCCACCGAGTCACTAACTAGGACTCATTCAATGGAGATAACTCTTGTTATTTTTTTAAACATTAAATAGAGAGGGAAAATGGAAGGAGAGGAGCCTCCGCCGCTTCTAGCGCCCCTAGGCCCCCGGTCTCTGCTATCCGACCGCCCCTGCCCCTTGCCGCCCCTACCCCAAGAGCCTCTGGTTCCCTGCCGCCTCTGCCGCCTCACACCTAGAGCTCCCGGTCCCTTTTGCCCCTGCCGCCGCCGTCCATCGTGTCTGGAAGACGCGATATTTTCAGAAAAATTTCCATCCATTGATAGTTTTTTAGACATTGTCAAGCTGTTTTGGGTAATTCTCTATCTAATATCGGTTGTTTGGTGGTAATTCCATGTTTCCCCAAAACACTCTCCGTACAAACATTGGAACCGGAACATTTCCACGTCCCAGCTACAACATTAACATGGTTACCAGAGTAAAATGCACTAAAATACACGAAAGTCGGGTTCCTTTGTGAAATTCTATACTACCGGAACATACTCCCCTCGAAGCAAACATACCCTCAAAACATACCCCCGATCTTAAACCAAATGTAAGGTTTCGTCACCAGGCAACCACGTGACACTTGAGAAACCAAGATGGCGCCCCTATACACAAAATGGACGACCAAAACACGTGTCCCCATATACACCCAAGCTGCGCACGCGCATTCGAACCTCGTATCGCTATGGCAATGACGTCACAACATAACCACGCACATTGGTTACATGTCAACACAACATGGGCGCCCGCAGTCACGTGACATGACGTCACTTCCGAGATCCATCTGAATTGCAGGAGGGCGCCCTTGGCTGGTCTACTGCTGTACTAAACGGTTGCTCTTAGGGATGTGATAGCAGGTCTGACTCTGCAACCGTGAAAATAGGCTCACATCATATCACTTCTGACACCTGAATCTAAACTTTCGCTGTTTTTTTTTTTTTGAATGAACATAACAAATATAACAAATATCGAGTATTCAGTAGTAAACTCAACTGCACGTTATCCATCTGGTCTTGTCTCTCCGCGTGCCACAAGGCAACAAGTGAAATATGCCCCTTTGCTTTTTGGTACACGAAAGAATGGCGCAACTTGGACACTGGTGATAAACTGGATTCAACTTTGATCCCTTTGCATCCATGAATAGGATTCATCACTGGCTCGATTGCTCGCTCTGAAACGGAGTAATAAATTACGTGAAGTCGCACACGTAATCTTATCAAACATCTAAGTCTGAACTTTCATGAACCTAACTTGGCAATATAACAATTGACTACGGGCCGATTGTTATATTGCCATACCGGGAGAATGAATGTTTCAGTTGGCAATATAACAGTTGGCAAATGTATAGTAGTCAAAAGAAATTTATTTACTCTGATCTAGTCCTTCCACATAACTCGAAACAAGTTACGCATGCCCCTGATCTGCGCAACGGTTAACTTATCCGTAGCAATAATCGTGTCTGAACTTTCATCGTTCTTGAAAAGAAATAACCTATGCTTAATGCAGAATAGTAACAGTGATCACTCATGATCAATCTGACGCGACCCCCCATGTGCTACCAGCCAATTGAAAATCAATCTTGCTTTATATGGGACATTGAGCCCCGAATGCCAAGTGGATCAGCGCATCAAAACCCGTGACCAGATATGAAAAAATATGTTTATTCCATTTTAGATTAATATTATTAACGCCTTCATTACCGCATTTGGCAACACAAAGCTCCTTATGTGCCAATCCTGCTGACATGGAATGTTTAGTCGAGCAAGCCAGGCAGCTGTACACTGAAGTTTTGTCCAAATGATGTAAACGTCCTGTCTTTTTCGAGTGACCTATTAAACAGATTTTGATAACTTGTGTAACTTGTTTTTCCTTTTAATTTCGTAATAGGAAATTACACCACCAGACATATGCTGTGGTAGACATACCCCTTCTGACCCAACAATACAGCTGTCTATTTTACCATGTATCGTGAGCTGCGCGCTTCTCAATCACCCACATATTCTACTCGATAAGCATTGTTACAACCGGTAATGTAACACAACCTATTATGCAATAAATTTATTGCATTATCGGTTGCGTTGGATGGCAAACCTAACCTATTATGCAATCAATTTATTACATTATTGGTTGCTTTGGATGGCAAACCAAACCTATAATGCAATAAACTTAATACATCAGCGGTTGTCTTGCAGGGAAAACTTAACTGCAAATGCAATAAATTTATTACATTATCGGTTGCGTAAGATGGCAAACCTAACCTATTATGTAATGAATTTATTACATTATCGGTTGCGTAAGATGGCAAACCTAACCTATTATGCAATGAATTTATTACATTATCGTTGCGTTGGATGGCAAACCCAACCTATTATGCAGTAAATTTATTACATTATCGGTTGCGTTGGATGGCAAACCTAACCTTGTATGCAATAAATCTGTTACATTATCGGTTGCGTAAGATGGCAAACCTAACCTATTATGCAATGAATTTATTACATTATCGGTTGCGTTGGATGGCAAACCCAACCTATTATGCAGTAAATTCATTACATTATCGGTTGCGCTGGATGGCAAACCTAACCTATTATGCAATAAATTTATTACATCATCGATTACGTTGAATGATAAATCTAAGCTATTATACAATAAAGTTTACGCATTATCGGTTGCTTTGGATGACAATCCTAACCTATTATGCAATAAATTTATTACATCATCGATTACGTTGAATGATAAATCTAAGCTATTATACAATAAAGTTTACGCATTATCGGTTGCTTTGGATGACAAACCTAACCTATTATGCAGTAAATTTATTACATTATCGGTTGCTTTGGATGACAAACCTAACCTATTGTGCAATAAATTTATTACATCATCGGTTGACAAACCTAACCTATTATGCAATAAAGTTTATTGCAAAAGTGGTTGCTTACTTTTTTCAGTCACTTCCAAGGTTCAACAGGTTAATGGACACGTTATTCCATTGAACGACACACAAACATGTTTAAGTAAACTCGTCCCTCACCCCACCCCAATGTCCGATAATAAAATGGACATCCGTGATTTATCTCCGAAATGAGTTTATTACAATATTGGTTAGTTTATTACAAAAGTGGTTTTGTTACAACAGTGGTTGGTACGCGATAACCACTTTTGTAATAAAGTTTATTGCAAAAGTGGTTGCGTACAATAACGTTTATTGCAAAAGTGGTTGCTTACTTTCTTCAGTCACTTCCAAGTTTCAACAGGTTAATGGACACATTATTCCATTGAACGACACACAAACATGTTTAAGTAAACTCCCACCCCAATGCCTGACTATAAAATGGACGTCCGTGATTTATCACCGAAATGAGTTTATTACAATAATGGTTAGTTTATTACAAAAGTGGTTTTATTACAAAAGTTCGTATTACAAAGTTCGTTTGTCTGTGTGTGTGTCTGTTCGCTATAGACTAAAACACGGCTGGGCCGAGCGGGACGAAATTTGGAATTGCGCGTGTAGTTTGGTCCCGGGAAGGTGTTTCCTTTATTGGAACTGGGCCCAATTTCGCGTATGCGAAGTGACGATCTCAGAAACTACTAGGCCGATCAGGACGAAACTTTAGATTCTATGTAAGATCCATCGGGTAGTGATTTGCCACCGTCGGGTGTGTGATGGGGCCGTCTTCGCGCATGCGCAGTGACGTTCTCGGAAACTACTGGGCCCTCGGGGAGAAACCTGGGATTTGTATTACGGTCCGTCAGGTGATGATTTGCCACTATCGGCTCTGGAGTGGGAGTCAATCTTTGTTCATGCGCAGTGATGATCTCGGAAACAACCAGACCGGACGAAGTACCCCCCCCCCCCCCCCCACCCTCCAATCTAGTCTAAATATATATTTGAGTAATCTTGTTTGTTTGTCGCTTCTCTATAGATTCGAAAACGGATGGTCCGATTGGGAAGAAATTTGGCATGGATGTGTAGTTTTGCCCCGGGAATGTTTTGAACTTTTCAGACATGGGTTAGGTAATGGTCCGTTTTCGCGCATGCGTAGTAACGCTCTCCAAAACTACCGGCCTGATAAACACAGACAGACAGACATACATGCAGACAAACAAGATTACTGTAGTATATACGCAGACTAGCTGGAGGGCCGGATTCGTCCGGGAATGAGTTAAATAGGCAGCTGAGCCGAGCACGAGCAATTTGAGTTGCCCAGAAGACTTCTGGGTGGAACTTACATACAGAACCCAGGTTTTGAGTCCATCGGCACAGTAGCTTCCGAGATTGTTACCGCGCATGCGCGAAAATGGGCGAAAACCAATACCTGATGATGACCGATGACTACCCGATAGACTATACATAACAACCCAAGTTCCGTCCCGGCCGGCCGAGTAGTCTCCAAGATGGTCACTACGCATGCGCAACGACGGTGCCACACACCATGCTCGTGTAGCCATGTCCCTTCAGAACCCAAACTCCACACCCATGCCAAGTTTCGTCCCGATTGGCATAGCCGTTTTCGAGTCTATAAAGAACAGACAAACACAGACAAGATTACTCAAATATATATATAAATACTAGATGGTGGTGTTCGACTTTGTCTGAGCTATTGTCTCTGAGCATGTGCAAAGATTGACTCCCACCCCTTATCCGACAGTGGCAAATTACTACCCAATGGACTGTACATACAAATCCCAGGTTTCGACCCGATCGGCCCTGTACTTTCCAGAATCGCCACTGCGCATGCGAGAAGACGGACCCCACCCCATAGTCGACGGTGAAGAATGACAACCCAATTGACCCTACAAAAAAATTCTAAGTTTCGCCCCGATCCGCACAGTAGTTTTCGAACTCGTCACTGCACATGCGCGAAAACGGACCCTACCTCATACGCGACGTTGGAAAATGATTACCCGATGGACCCTACACAAAAAAACCTCAAGTTTCGTCTCGATTGTACTGCGCATGCGCGAAGACGGGCCCTAATCCCACGACCAAATAGCCTATGTCCTCCCCGCACCAAAGCTACATATCCATGCTAAGTTTCGTTTCGATCAGCCGAGCCGTTTTCGAGTCCATAGAGAACAACAGGCAGGCAGGCAGGCAGGCAGGCAGGCAGGCAGGTAGGCAGGCAGGGTCAATGCGCATGTACAAACATTGGCTCCCACCCTATAGCCGAAGGTGGCAAATCACTAACCGATGGACCACGCACACAACTCCCAGATTTTGTATCGATCGCCCCAGTGGTTTCCAAAACGGTCACTCTGCATGTGCAAAGACGGCCTCATCCCATACTCGACAATATCAAATCACTACCCGGTGAACCCTACATAAAAATCCCAAGTTGTGTCCCGTTCGGACCAGTAGTTTCCGATATCGTCACTGCGCATGCGCGAAAATTGACGCCATTACAATCTCCGTATAGCCTATGCATTTCCCGGGCTTAGCCTACACACCCGTGCCAAGTTTCGTCTCTATTGGCCCAGTAATTTTCGAGTCTATAGAGAACAAACAGACGAGATTACTCAAATATATATATCTTAAATGGAGTGTCCGACTTCGTCCGGGTTATTGGTACTAAGATTGGATCCCACCCATAGTTGGAAAATGACTACCTGATGGACCCTACATACAAATTCCAAGTATCGTTCCATTCGGCCCAGTAATTAACACGACCGTTACTGCGCATGCGCGAAGACGGGCCCCACCCATAACCGATAGTGGCAAATCACTACCCGATGGGCCCTACATACATATCCCAAGTTTCGTTCCCAGTAGTTTCCGAGATCGTTACTGCTCATGCGCGAAGACGGGCCCCTACTCCATGTTCAAATAGCCTATGTCCTTTTCGGGCCCAAGCTACACAACCATGACAAAATTTTGTCCCGATTGTCCGAGCCATCTTCGAGTCTATGGAGAACAAACAGACAGACAAAGGGACAACATTGCTCAAATATATATATTGACTTGATGGGGGTGCTCGACTTTGTCCGGGTTTTGGGTTTTTTTTTATCTTGGTGCGTGTGCAAAGATTGGCTCCCAGGCCATAGCCGACGGTGGCCAATTACTACCCGATGTATCAAACATACAAAATTCCAGGTTTCTTCCCGATCGGCCTAGAAGTTTCCCATGTCGTGTCTGCGCATGCGCCAAAACGGCCCCCAGCCCAAACCCGACGGTGACAAATGACCCGGTGGACGCCACATACAAATTCCAAGTTTCGTCCCGATCGAAACAGTAGTTTCGGACCCCATCCCATACCTGCAAATCCCTACACTATGGATCATATAATTATACCTCAGGTTTCGTCCCAATCGGCGGAGTAGTTTCCGATATCGTCACGGCGCATACGCGAATTCAGCCCCCCCCCCCCCCCCAAGCCATGCCCGGAAGCCACAATCCTTTCCGGGTGCAATTTACACACCCAGGCCGAATTTCGACACGATCAGCCTAGTCGTTTTCGAGTCTATGGAGGACAAACCAACTAACAAAGAAACAAACAAGATTACTCAAATATATGAAGAGAGGATAGATTTTATCAAAAGTGGGCATTTTACCAAAAGTGGTGATCTTGTTCGTTTTATCAAAAGTGGCCATTTCTTTTACATCAAAAGTGGTCGATTTTATATCAAAAGTTCCTAGCTACATCAAAAGTGGGCGATTGTTACACAAAAGTGTCAAGCTACATCAAAAGTGGTAAATATATCAAAAGTGGGAGCAACATATGTTTAGGTAAACTAGTCCCTCACCCCATCCCCAATGTCCTACTGTAAAATGGACAACCGTGATTTATCACCGAAATGAGTTTATATGGACGTCCGTGATTTATCACCGAAATGAGTTTATTACACTAATGGTTAGTTTATTACAAAAGTGGTTTTATTACAAAAGTGGCTGGTACGCGATAACCACTTTTTAAATTTTATTGCAAAAGTGGTTGTATTACAAAAGTGGTTGGTACATAGCTTTCATAGATAGAAATATGTTTCTGACAATCTCGAAATGTCATATGCGAATGAAAATCAGTGGTGGCTGCTTGCGTTATGCAAGATGGAATTTTTCTTGCTTTAGATGGATCAAGCATGCAATAAACATTGTAGCCACAAAGAAGATGAAAACCATCGGCAATGGCGAATAACCCACAGTCAGTTGTATCTGTCTGCCTCACGCGCGCACTGTATCTGGGTATATCACTTTGATTCACTCCGGCTGCTGAAGAGGCATGCTCTACGGTCACCACAGATTCATTTTTTGAATGGGAAAAGGAAACAAACTTTTGGAATAGAGCAATAGATGACGAGCAAAGACAAATCCAGACGGGGGGGGGGGGGGGGGGGGGGGGGGGTGGTAGCTAAACCAGGTTATCTCCCCCCCCCCCTTCGTTTTATAAGTCAATATTGTATGTCACGATTTCATATTACTCTTTGAATGCACATGTAATTTCCTTATCAAAGAGTTGATAGAGGCATTTACGCTTCTAGGAGGATGGGGTTATCTGTCGTAGGTACATTTTCCTTTGAGAGAAAATGATGATGCATGAAAGAATTTCCCTACTTCTATTCGTTCTGGATGCTGGAGAGGCATGCGCTATGGTCACCACCAATAAATACATTTTTGAATCAACAATGGCAGTGAATGAGGATAGGAAACTAACGTTTGGAATAGATAATGTGGAAAGAAAATTCCAGTGGGGGTGATAAAAAACTAGGTTACCCCCCAGCCCCCCCCCCCCCCCCCCCACACACACACACACACACATTTCGTTCAATACATCAATATTTTATGACAAAATGTCATATAACTCATTGAATCTGCATGTAATTTCTTTATCAAAGAGTTGATAGAGGCATCTTCTGCTTCTAGAAGAATGAATTTTCTGTCGTAGGTATATATTGCTTTTGAGGGAAGATGATGATGCACGAATTTTTTTCTCTCAACATCTATTCGCTTTGGCTGCTGAAGATATCAACACTTCACTCTCTGTTTCAAATTCTTTCTTTCTCAAATGCTGGATTGCGATCTCCGGGATTCTTTTCTTGGGAAATTTCTTTCAATATTCAAATGGATATGATTCGATCATACTCTGTAACCAAGCTACAGTGGTAACACGTGGTTAAATATTTATCGTTGTTGTACAAAATAAACACGTATATGTACATTATGGACATTATGAGAAAGACCGTGCAGTAAGTTTCTGGCTTGCAATTTTCCCGTCCTGATTATTCTTCTTTGTGTTGTTCAAAATATCCGAATAAATTTTCATTTTTAGTTAGTTAGTTAGTTAGTTAGTTTATTGAGGTTTAATGACACGTTCGACAGTCAGGGTCATCTCGTTTCGAAATATTAATTTCCTTAAGTAGTCAACTTATGTTTACTCTCAGAAATACTTCCTGGGGAGGTTGGTGTAAGCGGATTTAGATTGCACCAAATTAAGTTATCTCCAACAGTGGTTACAATCAAACTATAGAAACTGTTTTAAAATACAGGCGCCGTCAGTCAAGATTGTATTTTGTACAGAAATTAGGCAAATTTGGCAGGATACCCGTGGAAACATAAAATTCTATGTATTGAAGGGGGAAAGGCAAAACAAACCAGTCCACTAACAGCACATGGGCGTCGCGAAGATGACCTAGTGGGGATAGGGGAGGGGGGAGGGAGTAAACCAGATTTGTCCCAAATGTAATGACTCAGGTCTCGACTGATAAAATATTCCAACTACATCATCAAGGCATGCCTTCCTGGAAGGCATGCTTTGATGATGAAATTGGAATATTAGTCAGTTGGAATTTTAGTTAAAAAACTCCTTATTTATTTATTTATTTATTTATTTATTTATTTATTTATTTATTAGGGTTTAAAGACACTTTCGACAACCAGGGTCACCTCGTATCAGATAGTTTTACAGAGTACCCAGAGAGAACCACTGAGCAACGGCGAGCAACTGTCAGACTCCCCAACGTACTAACTCCACACAAGCAGGTTAGCATTGGTTGAAGACAAGTGAACAATTGACGTGCAGTGCGCCTTAGTACACAACGCCACCGTGCCCCCACATGGGCAATCGAGATGAAGTGCCCTGCCCAAGGACACAACACATTTACCCCTGGCGATGATCGAACCGTGGACCTTGCGGTTTCAAGTCCAATGCCGGAACCACTGAGCCATTGCGCTGCCTTCTAACTTCTTGGAAATCTGTTTGTGAATAAATACTATACACAGATATAGTCGTGACGCAACTTCTTATTAATTTGTAACAGGGGTGGGGTGAACGACTCCCCAGGGGCTAGAACCCTGGCCGAAATCTCCCTGTCGTTCTTCGGATTCGTGAGGATCTGGGTCACCTAGCAAACCATGGATAAAATATCACTCAACTCCAGAGGCAGAATAATCATTAAGTTATGTGTTGTGGTCTGGATGAATACACAATAAAATGGGAATAACAGTTTATACGTGGTTTATTAAGAAGCCAAAAAAATTTATTTATTTATTGGTGTTTAAGGTCACATACTTATGCACAATGGCGAATCGTGACCGTGACAGTTTTACGGGTGGAGGAAGCCGGAGTACCCGGAGAGAACCACCGAGCAACGACGAGCAGCTGTCAGCTCTCCAACATCGTAACTCTGAACTCTGCACCGCAGCACAGGCAGGGTTAGATTGGTTGAAGACATGCGCACCATCGACGTGCAGTACGCCTCAGTACACAGCGTCATCGTGCTCCCATGTAGGCAATCGGGGTGAAGTGTCTTGCCCAAGGACACAACGCGGTTGCCGCAGGTGGGATTCGAACCGAGGACCTCTCGGCTTGCAGCCTGCACCTCTACCAACTGAGCCACCGCGCCCCCGAAGCCAAAAAAATAGTATGATTTGAAATGGACATGAATATGAATGACGGATCAAAAACCACGGGCCTACTACACTTTCAACCAAAGGGGTTATATTACACACAAAATATGTTCAGTAAATGTGGATGCTTCGCCCAGAACTCGGACCTGGAGAGAATCACTGTCAAAAACGTTGATTCTCACCAGGGCCGAGTTGAACGGTTCCTTAAATTACGGTATCCATTACGGCTAACATTTTTACAGGTAACAAAGTGTCCCCATCACTAAGCTAGTGTTTAGGTTTATGTTTGGACAGCTAGATCAAAGCTTTAGCCAAACATAAAGTGGACGACGAACAATGAGCGAGACCGCTCTTATGTGGGATAATTTCGCGGGGAAAGATTTCGAATACTGTAATATGATTGATCCCTCGCTTTCACCTCGACGAATGAAACAACAGCACAATGCACCACGGCGTGAACCAATAAGGTACATCGATTCATTTCGAACATGGAAATGACTTGAAACCAACAAAAATAGAAATTCACCTCTATTATGAGCAGCCGAATTATAAATTTAGAACTTCTATTGTACATTATATTTCAACTGCTGTTGCCAAATCCGTTACAAATTAACACGTGCCGTACCGGTATTCCAAATTGGTCAGACTGGGTCCCCAACAGTCCTAATCAAGTACCAAAAACCACCAGTCTGTTTAACCGGCTGTGTATGTGAAACCACTTTAATTTTCAAATCCAGTTCAGAAAGAAAATACATGATTACAGACAGAAGCGAGTCGATATCGAAAGCTCAAATTCAGGCGAATATGTGGAAAATTATTGGGCGTGCTCCCCCCACCCTCATTAGCGACGGCCCCGATCTTATAATCTCCGCAAACTAGTTACGTACTAGTGGATTTATCAGATGATTATTTTCCTGACGATCTTTTGTAGGTGGGAGGTTTGCGAGTTTAATTATACATTCGCTTTTTTCACTGTTGCAAGGTCTTTATTGGTGGTGTTGTATGACACTTAGTGGGCAGGAAACTATTCTCGGCCCTCACCCCGATTTCCTGTATATTTTCTTACGATTTACGTCACCACCTAAAAGGCGTGATGGTGGCCTGAAGGGGGGAGTGGTAGCAGGGACGTGGCTAGAGGCTTCCGATTGGGGTGGAGGGTGGGGCGAAGGGTAGTGAATTTCCAACTAGAGGGACGGACCGGGAGGGGGGAAACTCCCCTCCCGATCCCTCCCCTAGTTGGAAATTCACTACCGAGAAAAACTTTTGACAATGAAGCCGTGAAAGCGGGCATAAAATTGATTCTAATAACTGAAATCCCAACACATTTATGATAGAATTATCAGGTTATTATTATTTGGTATTATCCTGGGAATTGAATATGTGCTAAACAAATGCTCAGCTCAGTCATGATGTGATTTTCTTGAAATGTATTTCGAGGATTTTTTTTTATTACGATATGTAAACGTACTATAAAAATCTAATACCGATTGACATCATGCATACTTATGAAGCTCGATATTGCGTACACCGTAGTTGTAAATAATATAAACAGTTGGAATTTTTTTCCGATTTGAAATTTATTTATTTATTCATTTATTGGTGTTTAAGGTCACATACTTATGCACAATGTCTAATCGTGACCGTGACAGTTTTACGGGTGGAGGAAGCCGGAGTACCCGGAGAGAACCACCCAGCAACGACGAGCAGCTGTCAGCTCCCCAACATCGTAACTCTGAACTCTGCACCGCAGCACAGGAAGGGTTAGATTGGTTGAAGACATGCGCACCGTCGACGTGCAGTACGCCTCAGTACACAGCGTCATCGTGCCCCCATGTAGGCAATCGGGGTGAAGTGTCTTGCCCAAGGACACAACGCGGTTGCCGCAGATGGGATTCGAACCGAGGACCTCTCGGCTTGCAGCCTGCACCTCTACCAACTAAGCCACCGCGCCCCTTCCGATTTGAAATTGAGTTGGAATTTTGGAAAGTAAATGAGACATCAGCAACACCAAAGAAGCTCTAAAATCCAGATAAATGGAATTTCCAACAACTCATGACTTGCCTCCGAATTTCCAACTGTAGGAAATTTTGACCAGGATTGGGGGGGAGGGGGTGCCAGTAGAGGCTAACACATTAAATCTGAATGAATGGAAATCGAAAAATAGTTCTATTTCCGTTAGTCAACCTGGCACCACCCGAAATCTTTCTCCGTCAGTTTTATGCATTTTTGTTTAACGATACAGTATCAAATGTTCTAGGTTGAAATTGCAATGGTTTTCCTGTGTTTCATAATTTTGAAAACAGCTCTACGCTCTAAAATTAAGTGAGTTAAAAATAACTCAGATCAACGGGGTTGAGTGAATATGAACCCAATTGGGTTCATATTCACTCAACCCAGTTGATTTGGGTCGATTTTTAACCCAGATAATTTTAGGGTGTGACAATTGCAATATATGAATTTTAAGTCATTACATTGTGCTTTGATGTAATTAACATAAGATGGTTTTATTTTGGAGGGCGAAGGATAATTTCATACCATTTTATCCCCACTTACAGAGGTAACTCTGTAAGGCCTTCCACGAGGTGGTGGTGTTTGTCTTCGTCTGAATACATGAAATAATACCACTCCTGTGGGAGTGTACTTGAACGGTTCGCACAACTTGGCAGTTATTCGTGTTTTCCAACTACTTGTTGGAGATGAGAAATAAACTGATACATGGGTGATCTGAACGTGCAGAGCGAAAGACCAATAGGGAATTGAATATTCTTTTAACTCTTTACCCAGCGCAGACGATATCAAAATTTATTATTTTAAATATCATTTTTTTAAATTTTTCGAAATATTTTAACAAAACCATATCATGTGACCCCTCGTTGGAACGAGCTCGTTCCAACGAGGGGTCACATGATATGGTTTTGCTGAAATTTATTTAAAAATAATATTTTTTCAACTGCTGAATTTGCATAGTACACGGGCGATTCGTTGTGTAAACGGTTAAATTACTTCTTCACGGAATTCCGTTTTAGGTGGAAGGAAACACAATAAAACAAACATCTTGAACTTTTACCTAACAGGAATCGGGACGTGGGAACCTGGGGCACAGGGACTCCAAATTTCTTTCCAGAAATAGATATAGTTGAGAGAGAGAGAGAGAGAGAGAGAGAGAGAGAGAGAGAGAGAGAGAGAGAGAGAGAGAGGCAAAGAGAGAGAGGCAAAGAGAGACAGCGAGAGACAGAGGGACAGAGAGAGACAGTGAGACAGACAGAGAGGAAATGCAGAGGCAGAAACAGAGAGACAGACAGAGACAGTGAGAGAAAGAGAGAGAGAGAGAGAGAGAGAGAGAGAGAGAGAGAGAGGGGGGGGGGGGCAACATTATCATTGTTTCGAACCTCTTTTACTCAACGTACAGTTGTGTTAGTCCCATACCGTTACCTAGCTTTGTGTAGGCCTATATTTCCTCTATGCAACTAACGCACACGGGCCGGCAATGATATATATAGGAACTATTGTTTTTTCCTTTTTGTCCCAAAAGCACAGCTTAGGATCCTCATTCGGTCGAGCTCGACGAGCTCACCACAGTAAGGGAGCATACGTTAGATTTTAGGCAGAAGTTGGAAAAAAAATGAATAGCACGCTTACAAAAAGATGCTGATGAAGTAGAATTACTTTGCGCAACTGTTTTTATTTTTAGGCGTCTGTTTTGGTATACCTGTTGGCGATAATCTCGGACACTTCACACATCTTGTGGTGAGAAAAGATCTGAGAAGACAAGGGATTGGTTCGTTACTTGTAAGAGGTGCGGTAGAGTTCCTGGGCGAAAGGAACATATGCCTAAAATCGGGATTGGATTCATTGAGAATTTATTCAAGACTCGGATTCCAGCGTGATTATTTTTTATAGAGTTCTGGCAGGGACATATTAACCGAGAATCATTAGCGAACATTCCACTTCATCCGGAAGTTAGGCTCGAAAAAATGACAATCCAGAATATCAGGGATGGAATAAAGCCATTTTGTCACTCGATCATGCCTTTTGAGGACTGGTGGTGCTTTGACAACTGCATTGCTCATTTATCCAATATTTCTGGGATCGTGGCATACAAGGATACTGCAGTAAGCGGATTTGCATACCTTCTCGCGCCACAATCTACCGACGGCCTGTTCACGTCTACTTTGTATGCAGAAACGTATGACGTAGCTTCATTTTTATTTTCCAATCTGATAAACGGAGCCTTAACAGACAAAGACACTATTAAAATCACTTTACCCGGTAACAATTCACATGCGCAGAATTTAGTGCAGAGATTTGATTTACGGAAAACTAGAGCTTCTGTCATGATGCATACAAAAGCGGCCCTGCCTGTTCGATGGGAGAGAATTTATTTCACAAATCCAGCTTTAATATGGCCATTTTAAGAGTTCAAAATTAATAATCAATTGACTCATTGCTGAGCGCCACACTACACATTGATTGAACAAGCTCTGGGACCAGGGTTAACCTTTTGAACACGAGCGGCCGCTTTTACGTCCAGCAATATGATACGTCATAATTCCATTAAATAGGATGGATGCGAAGTGCATGTGTGTGTGATAGACCAATCAATATTTTCAACGTGCAGCCCCAAGGCTGCTCGTTTAAAAATATTATTGGTCTATTCCTAAATAATGAACATGGACTCTTCCAGTTGCTGTCATTGAACTGATATGGAAGATACCACCGATGTTCAAAGGGTTCAGACTTTATGTTAAATACTTTCCCAAGAAATGCGATCATCAGCTAAAATATCTGTGAGAAAAACACGATATCTTATTTCACTACTGTAAAAAAACTTTGTGCTTTTGAAACCATGCGTAGCTTTTGTCAAGGTATTTGAGTTTCGAAATTTCACGGTGTTTCGCGTTTGTTTTTCGCTTGTTTGAAGAAAAGTAACATATTTTCACGAGTGGATTCGTCAGTAGTGAGAATATGTGAAAATCTGTTCTCATCTGTTTCGGCGCAGGAGGCAGGGATTCAAGAGGAGGGCTTATCCCCCTCCCCCAAAAAAAATAGTTTGGATGAGGAATATCTTGGGCAACGGTGTCATAATTTCGGGCAGAGAAAGAACATTTTCGGGCGATGCTGTATATGATCGCGTATATACTGAAGACTATATTACCGTCACTGGGAGCACTGGAGCAAACTTCTCCACTCGAATGATTTCGTTCCTTAAACATTTGCTGGTCTGTTAGTTTGTCAAATAGTTCTCATGCACTTTCTACATTTAGATTCTATTAACAAAAAAAAAATAGGAGATGGGTTGTTTTGCCACTGGAGCGAACACACAATATCTACTCTGTTAGGTCACAAAAATAAAAGCCCTAATCTGGCTTATTAGCATACGTTCCGGACCAAACTACGCTTAAATTAAACATCAATTTTGAAAAATCGTGGCGAGGTTAAAGATATCGTTTTCCACTTCGTCATTCTGTTCAATAGGAAATTTTGTAAAATTCGGTGTTCAGATTCTTTTTCACTGCATTAACCTTCGTATCTACAGAGGATATAAACTGCCGCGGAAACCTGAAACAAAATACTTTACGCATTACCATATTAAACAAATACTTCAACCTTGGTTGGAGTAGAGATTTGAATTTGGTGTCAGGAAAACTTGAAAGATCGAATTAAACTTTTTGAATATTATTTTTTGCCAGCCATTTCAGAGCAATCAGGGGAGATAACCTTTTCGTAAGTCGATGTGAATGACGAGAAAAGTTGACCATGCATGAAAGGAACAGTGTTACCACAAAGAAGATGAAAACCATTGGCAATTGCGAATCGTCCACAGTCACTCGTACTTGTCTGCCTCACGCCCTCACTCTATCAGGATATGTAGAATATACCCATAGTAGCTTGGTGTACCAAATGTTCACCACGAGTGGTGAAATGGTGCTAACCACTTCACCACTCGTGGTGAACATTTGGAACACCAAGCCTCTTTGGGTATATTTTATTTATACCATAATCGTCAGATTATTAAGAGTCGCTATTATTTTTTTCTCGATTTTACTGAGCAGCGGCCGTACATTCGTGTGAATCGGTTTTTGTTTACATGAGCATCGGTGGGCGGTACTTCCGCTGTCAATTTTATCACCGAAACGAGATAGAAAAAGAGACGGGGGCCTTTTTCATTTTTATGACATAATTGCATATACTATTTCGAGTTATGGATGCTTTATTAACATGAGACAATGTATGTTTGTTAATTTTTGGTGTCGAATGGGGTAAAATCATTTAAAAATGTAATAAATAATTGCTACTTCCATTTCACTCTTCGCGAGGCGACGTGTGATAAATTTTGACGAGTTCGCATTCAGGTCGACGTCACCAAAGGTCAACTTGGATGTAGTAAATTTTAACTATTGAAATCCCATTGCTGTCGTGTTCACCACGGTTGGTGTATAACGCTAAAATTTATGTCATAGGCTTTTCATATATAGTAGCAAAGGTAATCATGGTACAAATATTAATTTGATTCTTTTTGCTCTGGCTGCTGAAGGGGCATGTGCTACGATCACCACCAAAACATTTTTGGATCACATGATGGCACTGAATGAGGAAAGGAAACAAACTTTTGGAATAGGTAATGAGCAAAGAAAATTCCAGAAGGGAGTGGGGGTGGATAGATAAACCAGGTTCTCTCCCCATCCTTTCGCTATATAAATCAATATTGTATGATAAGATGCCATATTACTCTTTGAATCCACATGTAATTTATTTATCAAACAGTTAGTTGATAGAGCCATTTCCGCTTCTAGGAGAATGGGTTATCTGTCGTAGGTACATTTTCCTTTGAGAGAAAATGATGATGCATAAAAAAAATTCTCGACTTCTGTTCATTCTGGATGCTGAAGAGGCATGCGCTTTGGTCATCACCAATACATTTTTGAATCAATAATGGCAGTGAATGAGGAAAGAAGACCAACGTTTGGAATAGATAAGGAGGAAAGAAAATTCCAGGTTGGGGGTGATAAAAACTAGGTTACCACCCCCCCCCCCCCCCCTTCATTCAATAAATCGATATCTTATGACGAGATGTCATGTAACTGTTTCAATCTGCGTGTAATTTCTTTATCAAAGAGTTGATAGAGGCATTTTCTGTTTCTAATGAGTTATCTGTCATAGGTACATTTATCCTTTGAGAGAAACTGATAATGCATAAAACAATTCTCTATCTCCATTTGCTCTTGCTGCTAAGGAGGGGTGCGCTACGGTCACCATCAATAAGCTGTTCTCTCTCATATAATGGCACTGAATGAGGAATGGAAACTAACTGTTGGAACGTGAATAGTAAGAAGTTAAGCTTTCAAAAACTAAAACTATTGAAAATGTTCCGGACAAAATTCACAACTTACCTAACAATTGACCTTTGTCAATTACTCAGTTAACTATGAATTGAATGAATTGTCTAATGTCAGTTTTATCTAATGTTTGTTGGAAATGTAACGCATTGAAGTTAGTACGAGAGATTCGAAAAAATCGAATCTTGAGACCGATTAGGGATCGATCTCGAAGCAGACGTATAGTATCGAATCGTATCTGGAGATAGTCCCCAGGACCCTACGTAATGAAGTACCGAAAAACCCCAGTCACTAGTAAGGGAAGGCCATTGGGCGTAAAAAGTTCGTAAAATTCCCATAGACATTTGTTCGCCAGAGAAAATGCAGACCTGGAGGCCATTAGGCGTAAAAATTTAACACTGAAAACTTCCATAAGGTTTTGAATTTTTTAAAAATTTAGACCTGGAGGCCATTGGCGTAAAAAATTAACAATGAAACTTTCCATATATATAGACATTTTTACTCCAGAGTGCCATCGTCCAATTGCCTCCAGGTCTGGATTTTCTCTGGCGAACAAATGCCTATGGCAATTTCAGTGTTAAACTTTTACGCCCATTGGCCTTCCCTTACTACTCTAGTCTGTATAGATAGATAGATGTAATCTTTATTTTCGTGACAGGTGCATACACTATCAAATAAAATACAAAATAATCCACAGCACCCGGCAAGCTTGACCTATATGTCACGGTTAATTACAAACTTATTTTTCGCATGCCCCCCCCCTCTCCCCCCCCTCTTTCTCACTTGCTCCCCCACCCCTCTCTCTCTTTGAGGTGTTTAGTGCCTTTAATCCCCCGGTGAGTTTCTCCTCTTCTCCTGGTATCATGCGCCTTAAATCAAAGTTTATTGCGATTAAACATTAAGTATTTTTGATCCCACAGAATGGGATTTGTACACTTTTATAATGAAATTGAATTGTCCAATATAAATAGCGAGGGAGGCCCTTTCTATAAAATAGCCGCAGGCCGCACCGTTTATAGCTTTTTATTAACATACAGAGAGACTTTATAAGTTGGGACGAATACCGGACAATCGCGTTCAAAAGGTTAACGATCCTAAATTAGAAGCTAATTAATCTATATATAACCGAGTGTGTATATGACATCAGTTTAAGTTTCAAATCTAGTTTGAAAAGAAAATACATGACTACTGGAAAAAGCGAGTCGATATCGAAGGCTCAAATTCAGGCGAATATGTGGAAAGTTATTGGGCGTTCCCACCCCCAGCAATGGCCATGATCCTAGCTGCTATTACGAATCGGACCACCCAATAGTCTATGCAAATTAGTAACGTACTAGCGGATTTATCAGATGATCATTTTTCTGACGCCCTTTTGTAGGTAAGAGGTTATACTAGAACTGAAAAGGTTAGGGAGTTTTCTTGATCGATTAATCACGTGAATTAACCTTGGTTAACCGATTAATCACTTGTCCAAATAGACATCTGAATAATTGCCATACCGTTGATGCTTTACAGCATGAATCCTTTACCCAACGTAACAATCAAAACCGACTAGGCCTATGTATACAAAAATCTCCATTCAAATTTATTTTGTTTTCAATTTTTGTCTCAAAAACATAGCTTATGACCCTCATTGGAACGAGCTCGTTGAGCTCGTTCCAATGAGGGGTCATAAGCTATGTTTTTGAGACAAAAATTGAAATTTTTTAGTAATTCATGAATTTATTTTGCAAGTATCGTGTGCTACCCGCAATGGGTAAAGGGTTAAGAATGACCATTTCCAGATACTGATACAGTATGATGATAATGCAAGCAAGTAAACAAGTATGTCAGCAAGTAACTTGCATGCTTTACTCTGTCTCATATAATTGATTTGAGTCAGTGTGACAACGTTTGCCTGCTTTGGAGCAGGTTTGTGCCTTTGTTAACCCATATAATAATGTAGTTCAAAAGTAACGGTTAATCGATCAATTACTTTTCGGACCGATCAAGATGTTGATCATTGATTAATCGATTAATCGGCTAACCGTTTCAGCTCCAGGTAATACGTATAACTTGATATACATACATGAGGTTTTCGAGTTTAATTATTCTTCATTAACTTATTTCTTTATTTTTTGTCTCAAAAGCTGCAGCTTTGGATCCTCATTCGGTCGAGCACGACGACCTCACTACAATAACGGAGCATACGTTAGGTTTTAGGCACAAGTTGGAAAAAAAATGAATAGAGCGATTACATGAAGATGTTAATGGGGTAGAATCAATTTGCGCAAATGTTTTTATTTTTAGATGTCTGTTTTGGTATACCTATTGACGATAATCTCGGACACTTCACACACCTTGTGGTGAGAAAAGATCTCAGAAGACAGGAGATTGGTTCGTTACTTGTAAAAAGTGCGATGGTGTTCCTGGGCGAAAGGAACATATGGCTAAAATCGGCACCGGTTTCATCACGAATTTATTCAAGACTCGGATTCCAGTGTGATTCTTTTTTTATGGAGTACTGGCAGGGACATATTAATAGAGAATCATTAGCTGGCATTATACTTCTTCCGGACGTTAGGCTCGAAAAAATGGAAATCCAGAATATCAGGGATGGAATAAAGCCATTTTGTCACTCGATCATGCCTTTTGAGAACTGGTGGTGCCTTGACAACTGTATTGCTGATCTACCCAATATTTCAGGAATCGTGGCATACAAGGATACTGCAGTAATCGGATTTGCATACCTTCTTGCGCCACAGTCTACCGACGGCCCGTTCCGGTTTATTTTGTATGCAGAAACATATGACGCAGCTTCGATTTTGTTTTCCAGTCTGATAAACGGAGCCTTAACAGACAAAGACACTATTGAAATCACTTTACCCGGTAACAATTCACATGCGCAGAATTTGGTGCAGAGATTTGGTTTACAGAAAACTGGAGATTCGATCGTGATGTTCACAAAATCGCCCCTGCCTGTTCGGTGGGATAAAATTTATTTCACAAATCCAGGTTGCATATGGCCATTTTAAAAGTTCAAAATTAATAATCAATTGCCTCATTGCTGAGAGTCACAACCTAACATTGATTGAAAAAGTACCGGGACCTGGCCTGAATTAACCCTTTGAACACCGACGGCGTCGTCCATGTCAGTTCAATGGCAGCAGTTGTAAAGTCCATATTCATTATTTGGAGTTAGACGAATTAATATTTTCAGCGTGCAGCCTTTGGGCTGGTGTCTTCCCATTAGACCAATTCCCCTTAGACCAACTACATACTGTTATTGGTTAAAGGTTGATTAAGGATAATTAAGAAAACATTTATTTACTGATAAGCACTTTATTTGATAAAAAAATATTTATACGCATAACATACAAAAATATAGGTTTTTAACATTTCAGTTTATAAAATATCAACAAGCCAGAAAATAAGCAGACTATCATCTGAAAAATGAGGTCCCCAGAGGGTGAATTTGGTGATGCTACCCTGCACAGCAGGGTAGCATCACTACATTTACCCTCTGTGAACCTCAATCTGAATTAAGGTCTCAAACATAAACAGAAAGAGGTACCCAGAGGATAAACTGACCCACTGTATGGGATAGCATCAGCAAATTCCCCCTCTGGGGACCTCATTTTTCAAATGACAGACTGCTTATTTTCAGGCTTGAATATCAATAACATTAAATACATTTATAAATATTTATAAATATATCAAATTATTGATACAGAATTATTTTAAAAGTAGAACGCATGATTTGGTCTAAGGGGAATTGGTCTTTTGGGAATTGGCCTCGTGGGAATTGGACTAAAGGGAATTGGTCTTGTGGGAATGAATCTTTGGGTTACACGATTGATTGGAGTACCCCCGAACATTCTCTTGGCGGCCTCTTACTTAATGAAGTCATGACGTTTCATGTCCCTGGGCCGGAAAAGCGACTTCTAGTGTTTAAGGGGTTAAGACTTTATGTTAAATCCTTTTTCAAGAAATACCATCATCAGCTGAAATATCTGTGAGAGAAACATGATATCTTATTTCACTAGTGTAAAAAATAAGGATTTTTCTTCAAAGAAGAAGATACTTGCATGGTGCTTTTGAAACCATGCGCGGCTTTCGCCATGGTATTTGAGTTTCGGCGTCTCATGGTGTTTCGTGCTTGACTTTTGCTTATTTGGAAGAAAGGTATTTTCACGAGTGGTTTCGTCTGTCGTGAGAATATGTTATAATCTGTTCTTGCCTATATCGGCGCCGGAGGCAGGGATTCAACAGGAGCTCTTACCCCCCCCCCCCCCCTAAAAGTTTCTTGGACAACCGTGTCAAAATTTCGAGCATAGTAAGAACGTTTCGGGAAATTCTATATGGAGTGTGTAGAAACTATATTGCCAAGGAACGTCCACGGGTACCGAAATATATCAGAGAGTACCAGATTCCAGATTGTCTCTGGTGATGAACCCCGACCGAGAAAGTGTTGGGCTTCGAGACGCACATTATCGGCTTGTACCGACACAAAGGGCATCGGGGCACACGTCTCAACTCGAATGATTTCGTTCCTCAAACGTTCGCTCGTCCATGAGTTTGTCAAGCAGTTCTCACTTTCTATATTTAGCTTCCATTGAGAAAAAGAAATACAGTAGATATACTGCTTTGCCATTGAAGCGAACACATATTATCAACTCTGGTGAGTCACACAAAATAGAAGCCCAAGTTTTTCTCAAAAGCTCACTTCCGGCTCACACTACGCTTAAATTAACATTAATTTTGTAAATTCATGGCAAGGCAGAAGATATTGTATTCCACTTCTTCATTCTGTTCAATAGGAAATTTTGTAAAAGTCGGCGTTCAAATTCTATTTCACTGCATTAACTTTCGTATCTACAGGTATCATGGAATTAAATATTTGAATTAGAGTTAGCCGCCTTGAAATCTTGCAATTGAAGTGATGCAATCTCTAAAAATAAACAGCCTTGGGAAAATATATTGTTTCAATAAACGTTTGAAGCATTCTATTGACATTTTGCATTATTGATGAATATTCCAGATAAAAAAGAGGGCGATTTGATGATTTTGGACCTAAAAAATTCAATTTACATTTAGTGTATTTTTGTAGGGAATTCCCTGAAAAATATGTGCACGTGACCGGTACTTCCCTTGCTGTCAGTTTTTCTCTCTTATGTCTTACATGACCCCCTGTTTTGGGGTCAGAAAAAGTTGTCTGAAGGGCTTTTCTTGACAAAGATATTTGAATGCCAAAATTAAAGTGATGCGATCATATTTGTTTTCGCCTGAGCGTTCTGAAAATTGGAAAATGTGTTGTTCTGTGATACCTATAGGAAATATGTTTTTTGGGGCTTCCAAACCAGATTTAGTTATTATTTTAGGGGATTATTTAACATTTAAATGTTTATTGGGGGACCACACACCTTACAGAACTCTTTTATTGTTTTGAAAAGTTACATTTTTGTTACAGTCAGCAACAAAGGCTATATAGTGCCAAAACTAAGGCTGTTAATGCAAGCAAATTCACACCTTGTTCCCCAGGAGCACACTATAACCTCTGGCAGATGCTAACTAACAGCCTGCCTTACCCAATTAACACATTTATTTAAACCATGGTTCCCCTTCATAGTACTAGGGGCAGGGTGATTCCAACGTTCAACCCCCTCCCAAATCACCATTCAAACACACAGCCGAACAACATCTACTGCACTTCTATTCACTGGTATTCAGAAGTTTTCTCTTCTATATCATGCTCTTTGAAATAGCAGAAATCAAGTCCTTCATTGAAAGAGTATTTTTGAACAGAAATTTATTATTATTTTTTTTTTGGGGGGGGGGGGTGAGGGGTGGGTGGGGGTGGGGGGACTACAGTGGAAGAATAACATAATAAAATGACAAATGTGAATGAATGACATTTGTGCATAGCTACCAATATAGAAGTCTGGAACTAGCGCTGTCATGGTTTCCATGATACAACACAAATTTACAGTAACGGACATGACAGAAATTACTATTGTACAAACGAACATACCCTCCGAACATACCCTTAACCTATAAGGAGCCCTTGGGTAAAATAGCAACCACGTGCTACTATAGTAACCTAGATGGCGGCCTCCAGTATACAAAATCGACGGCGGAAACACGGATCATCCAAACAATACACGCTGCGCATGCGCACTAGGACCACATATCACCATGGGGGTGACGCCACAAGATGGCCGCTCGCGTGGATCACCATGACAACACAACATGACGCCACTGGGTCACGTGACTATGACGTCACATGAGATCATCCAAATATGGGATGAAAAGCCCGAGACATACTACTTGCAGATGATAAACATTAATTTTGGAAAGACTGTGAGTTATTTTTCTGTTTGCCCACCTTGTCCTGGCTCCTCCACTACATTTTCCAGTGTATGTCATTCAGAACTCTCGTGTCGACTTCCTAAATGTGTGACTAAAAGTCTATCTGTCTGCTGTCTGTCTATCTGTCTGTCTCTTCATCAGACAAATTGTGTCTGTGTTTTTTATTTACCTGGATCTACATTTTCAATAATTGGCAGCTGACTATCTTTCACCCCCCCCCCCCTCCATACACACTCACAAAGACAAAATACATTGAACATCAAAGCAAAGATCACTATATTCTTGAAGCAAATCCTAGATTCATCCTCTTTGGAAACATATTTTCTAAATTTCACTCTTTTGCCAGAATGAGTGTCTGTGGGGATTAAAACAAAAGTTGTGAAAGTGCACTTATAGGTACTTGCAGCACAAGCATAGCACGATAGTGTTGTTAGATACCACAGTAGTAGGTACTGGTCATTCCTTTGGAAGAAACACTGTTTTATGTTTTGCCAGGGCCATACCTTTGACTCTAGGTGCCTTAACTGAGGCTTTCTTCTACAAAAATTGCGAAATGTCTTCAGACGCCAGAAATGTGATTTAAAATTCATCACAAATGGGAATTTAAAATCACAGGAAGTTTGTTTTGGGTCAATATCAATTAATTTCCGAACTATGTCATAGATTTTGATGAAAAGGGGCCTACCGGGGGGGGGGGGGGGGCGCATATTCAGGGCTATAATTTACTACATCAGTAGGTAGAAGAAAATTTGACATCAGTTCTTTGGATAAAATGGCTATTGGTAAAATTTATAGCTGCAGCCCCAATTTTTTAAACAAAATTGACATTCATATTGTTTCGTGAGGGTTGGGGCACTGTTTTGCTTGCAGTATGTTTAAATGAGACAATTTTTTTCCAAAAATATTGTGTGCTGATGCAGATTTTAGTTTTATTTTGGGATCAGGGTAGTTTTTAAAGAAAGCTATAAATTCTTACCAATCTCAGCTAATTTATTAGGTAACAGGCTAGAAAAATCTGTTGGGACCAATACCAGTTTTTAATCTCATTTGACAAAGTTTGGACATTTTTCCTTAAAAGAGCAAATTTCCCATGTTTTTGACTCATAAGAAGCCAAAAGTTGGATTCTAATGCAGAAATGATTATTTTATCTCATGAAAGTGGTAAAATGTCTCTTTGGTAGGGGTGGGAAACTGATGCAATCTCTAAAAATAAACAGCCTTCGAAAAATATATTGTTTCAATAAACGTTTGAAGCATTCTATTGACATGTTGCTTTATTGATGAATATTCCAGATAAAAATGGGTGATTTCATGACTTTTGGACCTAAAAAATACAGTTTACATTTGGTGTATTTTTGTAGGGAATTCCCTGAAAAATATGTGCACGTGACCGGCACTTCCCTTGCTGTCAGTTTGTTTTCTTATTTGCTGCATGACCCCCTGTTTTGGGGTCAGAAAAAGTTGTCTGAAGGGCCATACTTGACAAAGATATTTGAATGCCTAAATTAAATGATGCGATCATATTTGTTTTCGCCTGATTATTTATTTATTTATTGGTGTTTAAGGTCACATACTTATGCACAATGGCTAATCGTGACAGTGACAGTTTTACAGGTGGAGGAAGCCCGAGTATCCGGAGAGAACCACCGAACATCGACAAGCAACTGTCAGCTCCTCAACATTCTAACTCTGTTCAAGCTCCGCTCAAGCAGGGTTACAGCGGTTGAAGACATGTGCACCATCGACGTGCAGTACGCCTTAGTCGTGTGTTTTCGCATGAGCGTTATAATGGTCACCTATGGAAAAATATTTAGTTCTGTGATACCTACAGTGGACATAAACTGCCGTGGGAACCTGTAACAAAATACTTTATGTATTACCACATTAAACAAATCATATTGAACTATTTCTACTTCTTTAGGAAGGGCGAGATTTTCGAGGTATCTCCCGTCCTTTTTCACGGACCAAAGCCGTGTGGTCAAATTTGACATGCAATTGTCTCCAAACGGGAAAGAAGTGTTGTCTGTCGCAAGGTAATAACTAAAGAAAAAGATCACTTTTCAACGTTAAATGGAACCATTAAAACAATAACTTATCCCCAAATATATTTATAGAACAAACAAAATTAATTTTTGCTTTTATCCGTCCACATTTTCTCAAAAGCATTTAGTTCATGTTTCGGACTTTGTGAAGTTACCCGCCTCAGTCTTTTCTAACAAATTAAAAAGGTAATGACCTGGGATAAGAAGTGAATATTTTAAACAAAAATGGAACCATTAAAAACTGATTCTAACAAAACGTATGTGATACCATTTTAAAAGGTATGTTATAAAATATTTGTTCATATGATGTAAAAAATTCAATTTGTTGCAAATGAAAGTTTTTCATTTTTCTCCCATAGATCGCTAAAGTAATTTAGATTGTCATCTTCACTACTGTTTACACGCCTGCGCATTCTATGGTGTCAAAATAGTTCAATATGATTCAAAACGTTTAATTCGATCTTACAAGTTTTCCTGACACCAAATTCAAATCCCAACTCCAACCAAGGTTGAAGGACACAGAGCTCGGGTATTGTTTCATAACATAAATGCAGACTATCCCGATATCAAGCACTATTACATTAATTATCTTTTTGTTTTGATATATAATTTTATGGGGATGTCTCTTTGATTTGTTTTGTTTCAAATATGTCAAAACGTCACTTCTTCCCGTTTTGTCTTTAATTTTTATAAAGAGCGTTTTTACATTTCCCACTGAGTGTTCAGATTTTTCCGGGGAACAACTAGGTTTTTCAATCCTTTCGCTCACCCGAGGTATAAATTGCGAAAAATCGGAATAAATTGAGTGGAACCGAATTGCACCGGTGTTCTGAAACATCTCGGTCGGAGGCGCTCGTTGAATTGGCTTCCGTTCTGAGCATACTGGGACGGGGGGGGGGGGGTAATTTTTGTGGGTTACGCTCTCTGTAAAGACGTATACCACGGCAAAACTAATGTGTGGTAGTCTACAGTCCATGTTCAGGAGTTTTGACCATCACAAGATGTTTTGATGTTTTGGATAGTTGTCTGGCAGCCTCTCCTGCCCAATAATATCGGCATCCACCAAAAGTGTATATAGTTTGATAATTACTTCATTTATTTGCGTTTAGGGTCTCTTTCAGGAATATATGGCTGACAGCAACACGAGAATAAAGTCATGATTAGCCTTTCGCTAAAATTTATGCTTCCCCCTTCAGAGATCTTTCACCCCGGGCGTTGGCAATACGGTTTGTAACTTACAAGCAGAATTTATTGACCACAGTAAACAATCACTATATTCCACTTCATGGAATTGCCATGGGTCCGGGAGGAGTGGTGGGAGAGGAGGGGGTAGTTTTATAAAAAATCCGGCTCTCCAGAATTCAAAAAGTTTTTTCCAATTGATGACATTTTGATGAAACGAAACTATTAAAAATTGCTCGAAACGTTATTCTTGTTATAAATTATTGAAGAAAGAGTTAAGATATTTGCAAAGCCTTTAGAATCATTCTAATTTGGGTTAAAATTTATTTTTAATTTCTGAAAACCGTTAGAATACAATGGGAGTTGCTATAAATACTTTACGAAACCTTTAGAAACGCTGATGTTCATTTTTATAATTTGTCAAACAATTAGTAAGATAAGCTGGTTATTGACTATTATAAATTGTTGGGAGGATTATTTCTCCCCCACTGCATGTATAACATACGTGTGTCCCGGGTGAGATAGCAGGGAGAGACAGATGTATCCCACCCAACCCACGTGACGTTATACATTTGTAACGTTATTATGACGTTATGCATATCGTATCAGTTTCTTGCTACCAACTAATTCATTTTGACGTCATCAGAATGCCGTGTGATCAAAGTTTGATGCTCTAAAACTCTTTAAACCCCAAGATGCCACCGTTCCTAAGAGATTTCGAGGTATATACCATCGGTATATACATAACTTGTGCATGCTCTTTTCGATGGTGTCATTAGTCTTTCAAAACAACGAATACCAAATGAGTTGATTATATCAGCACGTGACCGCCGATTAACTCTGGCTAACGTAACCGCTGTATGGTGGGGGAGAAAAATAATCCCTGATGGGTACGGGTGTGGGATGGGAAAATCTCACCCTCGGGATAAGATATTTGGTCCAGACACTCGGCAAGCCTCGTGTTTGGCCCAAATATCTTGCCCTCGGATGAGATTTTCCCATCCCACACCCATACCCATCAGGGATTATAATAATCATATGGACTAATGTGAACTATGGTAAAACCAAGAAGCGCGCGCAACTCACAGTGTTTTTCAAATTATCATGACATAAACTTAACAAAATTTAAAAAGGTGTTTAAGGGGTCGTCCAACAAAACATTTTGCGTTGTGAACTAATGCATGTACATGCTGTCTTGTAGATTTATTTCCCCCTAAAAACACATCAGACCTACAATATATTATATTTTAGTCGTAAAATTTTGGCTTTTTTGTTGGATAAAACGAAGAAAATTATTTTTATTTTTTGCCCAAATATATATATTTTAGGGTCTCTGTATTATTGTATATAACGATTCTTATTGAATCCGACTTCAGGTACCAAATTAATAACCAAATAATATGTGTTTTCTGATACAATTGTTGCTTTTTGGGGCCTAGTAAATATAAGATCTTTTTAGGGTCTCCATATATGCCAAATCCAACCTCATTGGAACAATGCTTTTCGGCCTCACGCGATTCGACCCGTTGCTTTTCGGCCGGGATGTTGCAATTAATCACCGATGAGCATGGCAACTAACTTGCCGTAATTTTCTGCAAATAACTGGAAAATAATTCTGAGATGATTCTCAGAGAAAATTTTGTTGTTACTCAGAAATGACTACATTTTCTGGTTTGAAATTAACGGAAGAAAAATGGTACAAGTTACAGAATTATAACGGTGATTTTTTTTTCATTACACGGCCAGATAGATTTGTCCGATTTTGCGAGGTGAAGGATTAAAAATGGCTGAAATATGCCCATTGATAAGATTGTTGAAAACAAAAACTAAGAAACCACACTTATTTTTGAAAATTCTTTGGAAAGCACCTTGAGTTGTTAGTCAATAACTCGACCAGACAAAACATAAAACAGAATCCACCTTAAGTGGACAAATAAATTGAACCGAAGAAGCTTGTGGCCTACAATCCGAGAAATTATCATGAATAAAGTAGTTGCAAAATAATTTGAGGAAACTATTTGAAACCATACCATCGTGGGAACCCTAGGAAGTGAGGTAGTGCTGGTTTACTTTGGTAAACAAGCTCTGTTGTACTGGTAAAATAGGACCTGGTAAACAGTGCCTGGGGTGGAAGTCCTCTAAAATAGGCAGCATGTGACGATTAATTGGCTATACTTGACTTCATATCCATGTTGTGGTCACGATTAGACATCGTGCACAAGCATGTGACCTTAAACAGCAATAAATAAATAAATAAATTGAAACCATACAGTTGTTAAATATTGTGTAGGACTGCATTCTTGCACTCTTGGGCTATATGATTTTTTGAATAGAAAATATTTCTAAATAATTTCGAAATAACAAAAATACAGTACAATAAACAGTTGCAGCATTGAAAAAAATAATTTGAGAAAACCCTACAAGTATTTCAGAGGCTGAATTGTTCCCTTGTGTGCCAACTTTGTTAACCTTTTACCCAATGCGGACAATATTAAAATTTATTATTTTAATTTAAATTTTCAAAAAAATGTCAACAAAAGCACATCATGTGACCCCTCATCGGATTGAGCCCGTTCCAATGAGGGGTCACATGATGTGCTTTTGTTGACATTTTTTGGAAAATTTTGAATTTTACGCAAGCGGATGGGGCCGATTCGTTAGGTAAAGGATTAAGGACCAACTTTTCCCACAGACTCAATCCGGACTTTGTTTTAGGTTGAACCATCTTGGCTTTGTTTTAGGTCGACTTAGCTTGTGGGCCAACTTCTCTTGTGTACTGACTTCTGTGTTTGATAAAATTAAAACACTTGCCTAGGAGGTGGGTAAAGTGGCAGATTTTATGGACCCTGGAAGGCCATGTGTGTGCTTGCCAAAAAAGTGTGATGTTGATATTCTACAGTGTTCCACTTGAAAAACTTGACTGGTACGTGTAGAATAGAAAGTACCAGTCTGAGTAGCTGGGATGGAAGGAGACATGAATTGACCAGTCAGGAAATAGAGCAATTGACCAGTGCCCCAACAAACATAAATTGAATCTAATGTTTCTTAGTTAATGTGATCAGTTTGGTACTTGGAACAATTTGACAAAGTGTCTTGCCACTGCTGGGTTGTATAGTGAAAGTTTGTGAGTATGCCTGTACCACCTTGTTATTCAACTGATATGATCTCTTAGTTCAATTTTTGGGACGTGGAACCAGAATAACACGGGGTCATTCAGTGGTCCAGCATGGGTGTCTGGATGACTATGTCTCTTAACGTGAGCTGAAAACACTTTCACCTGAAAATTCCCTAAAAAATAAAAAAAAAACTCCACTCTTTCAAAGGAAAAAAAGAGCCAAAAATTTAGAAAAAATATCCACATATTTTCATCCGTGAAATTATTCTTTCATTCAGGAATCACTCCGCAGTCATCACCTTTTTCTTCAAAAAACATTCATTATTTCTTTTTCATTTATCAGAAGTGATGAAAAATTGCAGTGCAGTCAATGTAAATATTGGCAATTATAAAATAGTTCATGAATTTAATATATCCACTGGGATGAAAAAACAAGCAAAGTTACTTTTAAGTCATCTGGAAAGTGGCAATTAAATTTACTGATATCCAAATTACAAAACAAGGAAACCAATTCCTGTTTTTATGATTTCAATTGTCAGATCAAAATCCACAAGTTTCTTCCCAGGCGTGATCACTTCCCACCTAATTTTTCATCTTGGCATTTTACCCCAGATTTTGGGCCTATTTTTTTCCCCATTCTGGTAGCATTATCACTTTATCTCTCCAAACATCCTATAAATATTGTGGCCAAAAATAGGAAAGTTGAAAATTTGTAAGGAAAAAATATCTCGCCCAACCAGTGTCAAAGGTGTTTTGGCCTGAAATTGTGGAAGCTGGTTTGGCTGAAATTGTGCAGGCCGGTTTGGGTGTAATTTTTTGGAAAGTACCCTACAAAATAGACGACAACAGATTAATGTTTTGTCCAGAATATCGCCATTATCCAACCTTCAAAAAAAAAATGTTTGGACCTCAACAAGTTTTTCATTCAAGATCCACACCACCCCCACCCTACCTACACACCACCATCCACATATGTTTTCAAATAAAAATTGAAATTGACCAGGAAACTACATAACTTATTTTTATAAACAACCAAAGAAAAAGGTTGAACATTTTTTTGTACATGATACACAACATTGACAGCGATGACTTTTATTTAGATCAAGTCTGAACATTCACTGATCCAAAAGTACAAAAACTAACCCCTTGAATATTTTTGGCAATGATTAAGAAATAGGCTTCAGGTTGATTGTGGGCTTTGTCACAATGGATTGCAGTGAACCCACACCCTATCCATTTTTCTGGAAGAAATGGAAGCTTTTTTTTTTCATTATTTTTCGAAAATTTTCAGCAATATTATGAATTATATATGAGCTATTTGGACAATGGAGAAATATTTCAGGTTATCTGGGTTTTTTTTTTCATCTGGTGCGAATTTAAAGAAAAAAAGAGTTTCACTGCAACATTTATTTTTATTGTTTTTTTTTTTTTTTTTTTTTTTTTTTTTGGTGGAGGGGGGGAATAGGCGTTTTTAAATTTCACAAGTTGGACAGCTTTAGTAATGGTCGAGCACAATAAATTGTGCGCACAGAAAAAAACATCACAATTGTCAGAAACGAGAATGCATGCAGTCATTGTGATGGGTAAGGCGTCTTCGCTTGAAAATTGGCCTCGAAACGTATTGTCGAAAATTTATTGTTTTTGTTTCGCTGGGGTGCATACATTGTGGAACGGAACTTCTGTTTTGGAAATGGTAATTCGTGGACGTTTGTCAAACAGTATGTCACTTCGACATCTTAGGTTTGTAATAACTGAATAAAAACGACCTTTGTCACAATCCGACCTGTGCGTACTTTTAAGTTACAACAAACGGACGTGTTGTTGATGCTTTTCATTTGGTAACTTTGTTCCAATAACACGCAGTGTTGGTTTGAAGTGATCCCAACAGCCAGCCAGCAGACGATGAAATCCAATGTGCATATATGGGAACATTTAGCTTTTCGACAATTTCTGTCATTTAGTCAGCAAAGCAAACGACAGTTGAGTTTGTTTGGAAAAACTTTAATTTTGAAAAGCATGTTCAATAAATTATTCACAGTCTGCATGGAATGATCTAAGGAGAAACCTCGCATTACACCGTTCGTTTATTAGGGGGCGTCATTCGATTTGTTCGCTTCTGAAAACGAGAGCTGGGGTTCCCCATGTTTTTACTTCCGGTTTCCGGTTTAGATTGAATGGCATAGCATTCCTTGGTTTTTCCAATTTCACGTACACGTTGTCTATTAGGCTTGCTTCAAAGCAGCCCTTTGGGCTTCTTTTGCGCGCGCTATTAAAACGTTCATGAACGTTTCTTTTGAAATGTTAAAACATCGTTAGAATCAATAAGATTTGTCGTAAAATGTAAAAGTCGATCATAATGACGTCACATCATAGCCGTTCGGGTGTTTTTTACAATACCACGTCTGACATCCAGCATCCCACAAAACACGTCAGTGTTACATCGCTTCCGGTAATAAAACTCGACCACTTCCGGAATCTCTACCTATGTCTTCTGTATCGCAGGGTGCTAATAAGGCACACGAAGAGATGCCTTGACGAGGCATATCTTTAACGTCCTATTATCCTCGTCTGTATTTTGAAGGCCTGCGTTCAGAAGTATCCTACACGCGGCATCCTTGTCCGAGAACCTACAGAGCGCCGCCCCTTTTCATCGTATATGAAGATACAAGGACAACGATATAATGCATTAATTGGGTGTAAAGGATTATGTTTCCTGTGGCCATATCTTAGACCAAATTGGGATACGCGCTAAATTCCCGAAAGAATTAGTTGTTGACTGTCAGAGCAGCCATTCTGTAATCGATTCTTAACAGTTTATCTGGCACAACAAGAAAGCGAAGCATGCACAAAATATAAAAAGAATCAATAATAACTAAAAGTGTTCACTTTTTACCTAACACCATAGCTTATGACCTCTGATTAGAACGAGCGTTATGACGAATTACAGATCTCTTATCCTAACGTCAATTTTGGGCAACCATAAGAAGCAGTCTGAAAGGATGTTGTTATATGGGGGATGTCAGGTAGACAGCCAATCTGGCTATGACATCAGTTTAAACATATTTTATTTGCCATTAAACATGCAAACGAAGATTGGAGGACAAGTGCTTTCCACTTACATAACCCCCCGCTCCTCGAACAGATATACAAACATTCAATAGATGGCAACAAAATTTGAAGAGCAAATACATACTTATTCTATCAATCACATTATATAAAAATGAGAAATAAAGATGCGTTGTCGAGTTTGAGTGAAGAACAAATGATTTAGTGAGGTTGCACTTATAACAACAGAGATAAAAAAAGGGACAACTCGGCAATTTCCTACTCAACATCTTCACACATCTGTACAGTGAGGCATCACCCTCGCCGCATGAACCCGCTTCATTGACAAACCGCGCGCGCATGTTCTACTTTCAAGATCGGCTGGTTCAGATTTTGGAGATGGCCAAGATTGTGACTAATCACAGAGTGACGCTCAGGGACTGAGCACACCGTCGTCCATGAGCCAGCCAGTACCGCGTGAACTCCATTATGGAGTGCACCCCGTACAGGAAGGCTCCAAATCGGCGACATGACTATAGCTTAAGGGGAGATGGGGGTTCTTTACAAGAAGTATTTGCATATTTTCAATGTACTTAGCTGTCGTTAAACCTCTTGGTATTCTTTATAAACCTTTGTACAGCAGTGCACATGACAATATTACTGTATCACTATCAGATCGTCGATAGTCTCCATACAAAAGTGAATCAACCGATACCTCATTACTGTTAATGAGTCCCAGTGACGAGATCAGATCGTGTCGGGTCGCCACATAGATTAGACAGTGTTTAAAAAAGTGCTCCACATCTTCTTTTTGATTTCCACATCTACATTGTTGTGAGCTACTAACGTAATTGTTGAACATGTCGCTATTCAGACCATTACAACCAGCTCTAAGCCGGCTCATTAAAACGTTATATTTTTCCTATATCAAAGTAGGTCGGTGGCTTGGGGGTCTGTTGGGAGATTGCTTGTTTGAATTCATTAAGGGGGAGATTTTTGATTTGGTCACTTAATGAGTTCCAGATGTTGATACAGGATGGGCAGAGTGAATTTTTGTAAAGTGTAAAGCTCGGTACGAGCTTGGGGGGGGGGGGGGGAAACAAAATTCGAGGAGTTACGGAGTGGGTATGACGACATTTCTGATACGTACCTTGGAAGAAGTTCAACTAGGAAGTCTGGTGCATTTTTGTTTCCTATTTTGTGGAATGTACTCATTTTATTTACATACCGACGTTCTTCTAGTGTTTTCCAAACAATTTCTATCAAAAGTCGGTCACGCGATACAGGTCGTGTTAAACCTGTAACAATTCGGGCAGCATCGCAGTGTATATCCTCGAGTCTCTTAAGCAAGTACAGGGGCGCTCCTGACCAAACGGGGGATGAGTATTTTAAGATCGGTAAAATGAATGATGTGTTCATTCTTCCTAAGCTTTTTCTACTCAGCACATATTTTAGTTTTCTTAGCTGAGAAAGTCTAGAGCACGCTCTCTTACAAATATTGTCGATGTGTACATCCCATATGGCTATGACGTCTCCCGACAGTATGAATATCAGTTGTCGTCTTCTGTGAAGAATCACTCAGGTTCTAATTATTGCTTTCAACACACTTGATGTATCTTCTGCTGTTGTATCTGTATATGTGTAATGTCAAATAAATAATCTATCTATCTATCTAACAAGCTATGGTTTGAAGGCAAAATTGAAAGCATAATGAAATCTGAATAGAATTTTTTTTTTTAGAATATCGTTGCGCGGATAATATCAGTGGCCAGATGTGTATGTTGCCCTAGTTAATACACAGTTTGACACGCGTGTATGAATGGGTTAATTGATATGGCACGAGTGCCAGCGTGGAAAGACAGAACGAGAGTCCACAGGCCTCGAGTTTTATCCTTTTTGCGGTGGAACAAGTGCCATACTGATTGACCCATTCACACACGCGTGTCGTTCTATGTTTATTACACGCTCTCACATCTATAAAAAAACCCATTATTATTAGAAGGACACTCGGCAGTTCATTTGACAACTATCAACAAAAAGAACACATTTTATCGCCAATCAAATTTGTGAGGAGAACCCGTGTTACTACTTCATCCCCGGAGTTCCAATGTGTTATATGTGCCTACTGGCGTGCCTACTAGCACATAGAACACATTGGAACTCAGGAGCGAATTTTAGCTATCGCTAGCGATACAAATTGTAATGAAAAACACTTCGAAACTCACTAAAATCAAGTTTCCTGGTCAGAAGAAGAAATTATTACAAAAGGGTTAAAAACTATTACAAAAGTGGGCACCTCTTACAAAAGGGCTACAAAGTCTTACAAAAGTGGTGACTTCTTACAAAAGGGCTAAAGAATTCTTACAAAAGTGAGGACCTCTTACAAAAGAGCTAAAAAATTCTTACAAAAGTGGGCCATTTTACACAGATGAAAAATCGAGAAAACGGGCGATTTCCATTCTAATTCCTAATGGGAAGCGTGAATCGGGTAAAAACAAGCCATTGACGCGGAAAAACAGACATCGAAATTTTCCGTCAGTTTTGGCCAATTTCGATTTTCTAATCAAAATTCTATATATCCAACTCGAACCCACTTGGCAGGTATCAAATGTTATGAAAAAAACTTCTAAGCTCATTGAAATCATGTTTCCAGGTCAAAAGAAGAAAGTATTACAAAACGGTTATAAAATTATTACAAAAGTGAGGGACCTCTTACAAAAAGGCTAAACAAATTCTTACAAAAGTGGTGACCTCTTACAAAAGGGGTAAAAAATTCTTACAAATGTGGTGACCTCTTATACAACAGGGCTAAACAATTCTTACAAAAGTGGAACATTTTACATAGCTGAAAAATCGAGAAAACGGGCGATTTCCGTTCTAATTCCTAATGGGGAGCGCGAATCGGTTCAAAATCAAGCCATTGGCGCGGAAAAACAGACATCGAAATTTTCCGCCAGTTGTGGCTAAGTTCAATTTTCTGATCGAAATTCTCTATGTCCAACTCGAACCCTCTGGGCAGGTATCAAATGTTTTGAAAAAACTTCGAAACTCGTTAAAATCATGTTTTCCGTCCCGGTCAGAAGAAGAAATTATTACAAAACGGCTAAAAAACTATTACAAAAGTGGGAACCTCTTTCAAAAGGGCTAAAAAATATTCCTACAAAAGTGGTGACCTCTTACAAACGGGCTAAATATTCTTACAAAAGTTGGACATTCTATATAGATGAAAAATCGAGAAAACGGACGATTTCCGTTCCAATTCCAAATGAGGTGTGCGATTCGGTTCCAAAACATGCCAGACATCAAAGTTTTCTGCCAGTTTTGGCCAAGGTCGATTTTCTGATCGAAATTCTCTAGGTCCAACTCGAATCCTCTGGACAGGTATCAAATGTTATGAAAAAACGCCGAAACTCGTTAAAATCATATTTCCCGGTCATCAGAAGAAATTATTACAAAACGGCTAAAAAACTATAACAAAAGTGGGGACTTCTTACAGAAGGTCTAAAAAATTCCTACAAAAGCTGTGACCTCTTACAAAAGGGCTAAAAATTCTTACAAAAGTGGGACATTCTTCTTAGATGAAAAATCGAGAAAACGGGCGACTTCCGTTCCAATTCTTAATGGAGAGCGCGAATCGGTTCCAAAACATGCCATTGACTTGGAAAAACAGACACCAAAATTTTGCTCCAATTTTGTCCAAGGTCGATTTTCTGATCGAAATTCTATATGTCCAACTCGAACCTTCCGGGCAGGTATCAAATGTTATGAAAAAAAAACTTCGAAACTCATTAAAATCATGTTTCCTGGTCAGAAGAAGAAATTATTACAAAAGGGCTAGAAAACTATTACAAAAGTGGGGACCTCTTACAAAAGAGCTAAAAAACTATTACAAAAGTGGGGACTTCTTACAAAAGGGCTAAAAAAATCTTACAAAACTGGTGACCTCTTACAAAAGTGCTAAAAAATTCTTACAAAAGTGGGGACCTCTTACAAAAGGACAAAAAAAATCTTACAAAAGTGGAGACCTCTTACAAAAGGGCAAATTATTACAAAAGTGGGCGCAACACTCGTACCCCTAACTATGTTGCGACACTAATATTCCCATATATTTTGTGCTAAACAAGATGATGGAAGAACGTTTTAATCGGATAAAAAAATAACCTCATCTATGGCAATTTCTTTTTGAGAGTGGTGGTAAAAACCCCTTTAACCCCGCCCCCGCCCCCTGTTTTCCACGCCCTTATCCTCAACTCGATTGATTTTGAACTCACTTCAAACAACGGTACGTGGAATTTAAGAAACTGTATTGTAAAAAGGATATGTCACCACTGAAATGGCCATAAATGTTATGTCATCAAATGAAATGCATGTCTAAGTCATAAAAACATTAGTCCCTTATTTTGAATACTGATGCTCCATGCAGAGACGGCGGAACAGGATGTCATAATAATAACTAATTTGTTTCATTTTTTGCATCAAAAACATAGCTTATGACTCCCCAATGAGGGGTCATAAGCTATGCTTTTGAGACACAAAATGTAAAAAAAAAACAATGAAAATGGATTGGCGATTTTTATGAATAAAGCTGACCTGTTTTGGCCGTTACGATGGGTGAGGGGTTAAGGTTTATTCTGTGTTGTACACTATTTTTTTTCTCGTGATTATAACTATTCGGTCTTCTTTTGGATAAAACTGCCTTTAAGACTTCATTTTATGCATGCAGCCTAAACTTTGGGTTGCCCTGACAATAGTCCATTCCCAATTGGCTTTATGTTTTTCCGCCACCCCTGGTTTCATGCCACCTATTCGTGTCACATTCATTCATATTATCTTGGAACCCCATTATTTCGTGTTCTCCGTGTATTCGGATCCTCCTATATGTTCTGTGCAGGGGGGAGGGGGGAGGGCGTAGTTAATGTAGACTAATGTAGATAAGCAATAGTACCTACTGTTGTTGTATGTAACTGAGATGAGCCAACTGAATTAAAAATTGTGTGCCCATGACAGTTGAATTTGAATTTGAAGTTTATTTCACGATAATTTTCCTGGATCCAACAGCAGAAACCTTAATTTTATTATTTTATTACACATCCATTAAACTTTAACCCTTTACCCAACGAATCGGCCGCATCCGCCCGCGTAATATGAAAATTCAGCAGTTGAAAAAATTTTATTTTTCAAAACATTTCAGCAAAACCATATCATGTGACCCCTCGTTGGAACGAGCTCGACGAGCTCGTTCCAACGAGCGCTCACATGATATGGTTTTGTTGAAATTTTTTGAAAAATTTGAAAAAATGATATTTAAAATAATAAATTTTGATATCGTCTGCGTTGGGTAAAGGGTTTTAAACCCTTGTATTTAACGGAATGGCCGCTATGACATAAATAGTTCAGTATTTAACTGGTGATGTACAAGCTGGAACTTTTTTCCCGCACCCATTTAGACTAGTTTCTTTCCCGCGGAATTATTAGTTACGCTTCCAAAAATTTTTCAAAATTTGTTATACAATTATCGATCGTCTCTCGCGTAGTGTGAAAATGAAAACTTAGAAAACAAAATGAAGTCGGTCCGCCCAAATGTGTACTTATTACTATCAGTAATAGCCACCAAATGGTTAGGTGTGAATGGGTGCCAGCCGGAGAGAAACAGTGCTACAAATTTCAACAATCACGCGCAATAGAAAAGATAACGAACGTAATTAGACTGGTTCCCTACAGTTTGTTTTGATTTTTTATAGATCCATTTGATCAGTACCGCTTCAAACAAAAATAACACACTCTTCACCTTTGGGTTTAAATATGGGAATTAAAATTTGTTTATTTAAATGTATTGTAATGCAGGGGATGTGTAATAAACACAGAACACGATGTGTGTTTGAATTGGTGGGTGTTTTAAATAACTCGTTGGAATGGCGTAGTCACATATGACTACGCCATTCCAGCGAGTTATGTAAAACACCCACCGATTCAAACACACATTGCGTTCTGTCTATATATTACTGTACGTTTTAGTAGTTTATCCAGGGCTGTCCCTAACCATATTAAGAATATAAAATTATGTGCTGGAGAGGTATTCAGTATTTCACAATTTGAACAGAAAAGAACATATTGTATCTCTATAGACTTTTTCACCATGTTACACCAATAACATTGGTTACCTCCAGATTGGAGTTAGTTGTGTCGACATCAGTTCTTGATTAGTTCATCAATATAAATGCAAATCTTTAAGCTAAGTGCTTTGTTCTAATTCATCTGAATCATGTCTGTTTCTGCTTTGAGAAGGTTCAAGCTACTCAGTAAATCCGGTGGTCGCGAAGGTTTCCATATCTCTACAATTTGCCTGCGATGTGATCTATCCCCCCCTACCCCCCCCCCCCCCTCCTGCCGTTATTGTAGTGTTTTCAGATTACTAGCAGCCCATACAAGTGATTTATAAGAATTCTATTTCACTGAGGACATTCCAAAACATTCCAAAATGTACACACCCCTGTTTGTCCATTTCCCCATGTCTCGAACGACCCTCCCACCCCACCTCAGTGTATGGGGATGTTATGCATGCCCCCCCCCCCCGTTTCTCCCTTAAACGTAGCCTACCCACCCACCCCACCTCAATGCTTGGAACTTTTATGCATGACCCCCACTTGTTTTTAACTAAAACATACCCTCCCCATCCACCCACCCACCCACCCACCCACCCACCCACCCCGTCTCAGTGTATGGAAGTTTCAAGCATGACTCCAGCTGCTTTTTATCTAAACATAGCCTGTAGCCCTCGAACTTGTGAGCTCCTTTCAACGAGAACCCATATGCAATGTTTTTGAAGCAAAAATTAACATTTTTGGTTATTCAAGAATCTTTTTGTTTGTAACTTACATCTTCTTTTCGGGTTGAGTAAATGGTTAAGTACTTATTTCGATACTTTATACACTCAAAGAAATGTTGGTTACTCCAGGAATCAAAACTGGTTCTTCAGTTTGTCATCGATACATCACCAAAAAACACCAGGGCCATAGGTCTTTTAATGTTAAATAAATTATCTGTTATTTTCCAATCTTGTACAGGTCAAAAGAGGTCAGCATGAACACGTAAACGACACTTGGCTGAGAACGACTGCTCAGGGTTTGTGACTTTTTTGTTCACTCTTACACTCTTAATCAAATGTTCACACGAGTCTCTGCTGAACACCATCGAAAAAGGGAAGATTCAACTTTGGGCTTAGAGGTGTTATTTATTATTTGAATTCTTAACCCTTTCAACACTGACGCCTTGGAAGGTGTCATTTCAGTCAATGCTGTCAACGGCGAAATGGACGAAACCATCTCGGTTTGTTGGGGGTTGAATAATAATTTAATCCAACAGCTCTGCAGAGTTGTTGGATTAAATTATTACCGAGCCTCGCTTCAGATTTTTTGCTCTTCATATCGTCTGCTCGTCCACTACCAATTTTTTCTTCACGCATAAATTTAATCACACCGGGTTGAAAGGTTAATAAGAAGCATTTCGCCAAGCTATATACATCTAAAAGATCTTTGAAAATTGTTTGATCGGGTCCTTAAAAAAGTCCTTGAAATAACTCAAGCCGTAAGACAACGAACCCTGTATGCACGCCACTGCTGATGCTGCTGTTTCGGTTATGTTAGTTTTAAAAAAATCTTTTCAGTTTTTCTTTCAAAGGGCATGTTCTGGTTTTCCAGTGGATGACACTGCCGGAATCTTCACCTATCTCGTTGTGAGAAAGGATTTAAGAAGACGTGGGATTGGTTCATTACTCACAATGAGTGTTATGACATTTTTAGGAAACATGAACGTTTGTTTGAAGTCGCTTCCAGGCGGATTGAATATTTATGCCAAGATGGGATTCAAGTCAGATTTTTTTCCTTTCAGCTTTGGCAAGGAGAGATTGATGAGAAGTCAATCTGAGAAAAAATTAAAGCTTTCCCGGCAATTAGTTTTGACCCAATGAATTCCCGAAATATCCAGAGAGGAGTGATTCCGTTCTGCAAGAGTGTTAGCCCACTGAAACAGTGGTGGTATTTTGACAAGTTTGTTGCCGTTTTTTTTTCTGGTATCTCAGGGATTGTGGCATACGATGGGACTACGGTCGTTGGATTTGTTTATCTTATTGAACCACAAACTACTGAGTTCCCCACCTGTGTTGCGTTATTTTCAGATACCTCTGCAATTGCTTCTGTTCTAATTTCTCGTCTCGTCAAAGAGAAAATGGCACCACGAGAAAAAATACAAATGTGTGTAGCTGCAATTTAATAACTAAAAATACGTGGCGCTAATGAGCCGCAGTAACTTACCAATACACCGGCCTTTGTTTTGTCTGTGACAGCTAAATTTTAGTTATTAAATTGTAGCTGCTATAATTTAATAAATAGTAGCTGCAATTTAGCTAAATCGTAGCAACAATTTAGCGTCTTCACTCTCATTGGTCACCATTATCGAAAGTGTCAGGAACCGTTCAGTGCATTTACTTTCCAGTTGGGCTCAGTTAGGGAGGTTCGGTACATGTGGCATTTGAGGAAGAACTTATAGCAGTACGAGTTTCAATGTTTAATAAAAAAAAATAAAACACTTAATCTCCTATTTATTTGAGTTTATTTGTTCGTGTGGTTTTTTGGGTGTGACTCCACTCGAAAACGACCGGACGAATCACGCTGAAATTTGGTATCCAGGTGTTTCTTGCAATGAGAAGTCGTTCACGTGGGTCTGTCGGGTCGCCCGATGTCATGTTGCTTTTCAAACGACATTCATCAGATGTATTAGGAATGACCTTGAAGTCATATCTCGGAAAACTACAGGGCTGATCGGGGTTAAATTTTGTGACTATGGGGGTATTTTGCCGCGGAAGATCGTCTAGAAGGGTTAGTCGGGGTGTCAGGGGTCATCCTGTCCTTCAAATGACCTTCGAAATGTATTGGGTATAACCTTGAAGCCTTTTCTAGATAACTTATCGGACCGAGACTATTCTTTGACCAGCGAGAGTAATTGTTTATTTGTTTGATTAGGATTTTACGTCGCCCTTCACTCAACGAAACGGCCACATCCGCCCGCGTAATATGCAAATTCAGTTTATGAAGCTCTGTCAAACAAGATTGAATTGGTTAACACCCTCGTCGAGCTCGTTCCAATGAGGGGTCACATGATATGGTTTTGGTGAAAGTTTTTGAAAAATTAAAACAAATGATAGTCAAAATAATAAAGTTTGATATCATCTGCGTTGGGTAAATATTTAACCCTTTACCCAACGCAGACGATATCAAAATTTATTATTAAATATCATTTCTTCAAATTTTTCAACAAATTTCAACAAAACCATATCATGTGACCCCTCGTTGGAGCGAGCTCGTCGAGCTCGTTCCAACGAGGGGTCACATGATATGGTTTTGTTGAAATTTTTTGAAAAATAATATTTTTTCAACTGCTGAATTTGCATATTACGCGGGCGGATGCGGGCGATTCGTTGGGCAAAGGGTTAAAACAACTATGGCTATATCGCGACGTTGCTAATTCTCAAGATGAAGGTGGAGTTAACAAAGCGAACCCACAAAATGGCCTAAAATCCATCAGGTACTAACAAGCTCATCCACACATTCATCTCAGTATCCCAACATTACAAATTTCTCAGAATGTGCCATATCAATACACTGCGGCGGCTATGTGAACAACCAGGTCATCTCCACTCTGCATTAACAGAGGCTACTGGAAGTCAGCCTATGTATATACCGCGCGCTGCACACGGGAGACCAATGAGAATAAAGACTCTAAATTGTAGCTACAATTTAATAATTTGTCGCTGCAATTCACTAAATTGTTCCTACAATTTAGCTAAATTGTAGCTACAATTTAGCTAAATTGCACCTACAGTTTACTAAATGCAGCTGCAATTTAATAACTAAAAATCACGTGGAGCTAATAATCTGCCGTAGTAAGTTAATATCGTATTATTAGCTTTCGTGCTAGTAAACACAGAGGCAGACTGGGTGTATGGTCCACCGGAAAAATTCCCGTTAGGCCCCATATTGGATTACCCTGGGACCCGCAAAACTGATGCAGCCTGACACCTGTTTGTGCATGAAATTTTGTGAAAATGACGAAAAGGCGAAATGGATCTGATTGCACAGACTGCCGGAATATCGAAATGTCCTCTATGCTATTGGCAGTCCAATATACCAGCAGTCTAGTCTGTCATTGATCGCTCAGGTGAAAGAAAAGAGTGTTCCTTCAATTTCATAAATCATAATATTCTCCGATTGGGCCGAACTATGGTCTTCACTATTGACCCCCCCCCCCTCCCCGAGATGAACTATTTTTTGCCGAATTATCAATGAACATGATACAAAAATGCCATCGACATGTCCTCTATGTGGACTGCCATTGGTCGCTCAGATGCAAGGAAGCCGCGTTCGTTGAGTTCGAAAAATCTAAATTTTCTCCAGACCTGGGTGGGGCCTTCCTGGTGCATTTCCCGATAACTTTTCTTGGCCTAGTCCGCCCCTGCCCTCAGACGACTTCAACTGAATTGAGTAAACAACATTAAGTTTGATGAAGTGAAAGTTGTTATGTTGTGAGATTATACCTTAACCCTTTACCTAACATGAAAAGCAGACGACACTCGCAAAAAAAATCTTAAATAACTATTTTTTTTCATTTTTATGTCTAAAAAACATAGGTTATGACCCCTCATTGGAACGAGCTCGACGAGCTCGTTCCAATGAGGGGTCATAACCTATGTTTTACAGACAAAAAATGAAAAAAATAATGAAAATTAACTGACGATTTTTGAGAATAGCGCTGGCCGGTTTTGGCCGTTAAGTTGGGTAAAGGGTTAATGAGGAATTTCCTCATGCCCATCATCTTCCTCATACGCCCAAAGGGGGATTCTCTGACCAAATCTCTGGTAAAATCTTAATGCCAAATGTTCCCGTCGAATCTACCACAGATTCCTGTTTCTGGGTGTAGGAAAAACTTAAGGGCACCGAAAGCCGCCAGGGGCAAGGTGGAAAGGGTATAAAAAATCACTCAACTCTAGGTATGAGTTAACCCTTTACCTAACATGAAAAGCAGAGGACAGTTGCAAACAAAATTCTTGAATAATTAATTTTTTGCCTCAAAAACATAGGTTATGACCCTCTTTGGAACGAGCTCGACGAGCTCGTTCCAGAGGGGTCATAACCTATGTTTTTGACAAAAAATGGAAAAATAATGAAAATTAATTGGCAATATTTATGAATAACGCTGGCCGGTTTTGGCCGTTACGTTGGGTAGAGGGTTAAGACCAAGGGTTTACAACTTAGGCCTATCATAAATTGCAATATGGGACTCAACAGTATCGATATCCTCCGTCATCATAAATGATACCCCTCTCCCATTGGCATTGGCATAGATATGTTAGAAACGAATATTCTTGAGTTTCTCAGTCACAGTTTCCGGATATTAAACTCGTTTCTACTTGGGCACTTCTGCCGACAAAAAAAAGAATGCACTACACCCTTCCCCCATAGCCTCAGTTCAAGGGGCGGCTGCCCCCCCCCCCCCCCCCCCACATACACACACCCTTTCGGCGTCCTTGGACAAAAACCCTCAAGCCAACATTTCTCAATGCAAAACTACCCACCGCAAACTTAAAATCCCTCAAAGAAAATTACATAATTGGACAAAACCCCTCATAGAAAATTACACAAAACATCAAGACGAAATCAAAGAAAATGACTTGTGTGGACAAAAGCTCTAGTTTGCTTTATACCCAGCAAAGTTATTAACATTTAACCCAGTGCAAAGATGCAGCTTTCCAGGAAATGGTAGGAGGCATAGATCTACCAGTATTATCATCCAGCATTCGCATGGCTGCTGGTAACTATTTACCTACAGACGACACTTGCAGACAAAATTATTGAATAACTAAATATTTTCATTTTTTTTGCATAACAAACATACCATACGACCTCTCATTGGAACGAGCTCAACGAGCACGTTCCAATGAAGAGTCATAAGCTCTGTTTTGAGACACAAAATGAGAAAACTAATGAAAATTGAATGCTGATTTTTGTGAATAGCCCTGGCCGGTTTGGGCCGTTACGTTGTACGTTGGGTACAAAGTTACAATTCTGATCATTCCCATGGTGGTTAGAGACATGGCCAGAGGGACTTGTTTCGGGAGTGTGCCTCCCTCTGAGTTTCCAACTGTATCCCGTACTGCTGACCATCCAACTTTTATGAAAAACCTTGGCAGCGCCCTTCTCCCTTGAGTGAGAATTGTCCAACTGCCCCCTGTAACCCCCCCCCCCCCCCCCCCCCCACTGCTGAAGAACTCCCGATTGCATCCTTTCTTCTTGTGTTCGAGATATGTGTGACTTTCGGGTCCTAGAGTTAGAAATTCTCTCTTGAGTGCAACAAGGCGCCCACTGCAATGCCTTAACGGAATGCAATATTTACTCCAGTTAGAATATTCCATGATATATGGTTAAACAAATCACTGAATATCTGTTAGAAACGGTCACACAGTGGCGTAGCCATGGTCCCCCTTACAGTGCCTCCTCCCACCTCAAAATGAGAAAATTAAAGCAGCAGACGGTCCCAGATTCAGTCTCAGGGCATTGAATTTTCAAAATTTTCTCGGGGGAGATACCCCGAAGCGCCACCAATGAGAGAGGGATACCGTAGGCCTGGGGTGGGGTGGGAATGGCCCTCCCATTAGCGGGGGTTCGGGGAGCCCCACGAACCCCCGCCAATGGGAAGGCTATACCCACTCCACCTTAGGCCTACAGCGTTCGGATGTGCCTGTGGCATATATAGACCTGGCACCACCCCCCCCCCCCCCCCAAAAAAAAAAAGTGTGCCTCCCCCTCAATAAGAATCCTAGCTACGCCCCTGCGGTCACAGCCACAAATAAAATACCACGAAATCTATAACCACAGAACATAAAATTTCCAACTGTTGATAGTATGAGCCTTGTAATTTCTAACTATTAACAATTTTGGCCGGGATTGGAAGACATCCACTACCCCCCCCCCTCCCCTGTCGTCACGTCCCTGGTGGTGGTACCCAACACAGCTATTAACTCAGTGTACAAAGATGAAGCTTTTAACACAGTGTATAAAGACAAAGCTTTCGAGGAAATGGTGGGAGACATATTGTCAACCAGCATTCTTATGATCGCTGTTCATAATATCAATCAATCTATGGCATCCCGATGCACATACATTTATCACCAAACTAGACATCGGCCATGGCATGTTCATACCTATGTGCAGTGGTGGCGCCATTGAGGAGAGGGATACAGCTCCTTCCCTGGGGGAGGTATACCCCTCACCCCGTCTGGGAAACTTCCTCCTTATTGTGAGCTTTATCGGGGAATACCTTAGCCCCTGTCAGGGAGCACAGGCCCCCGTGTCGGGGAAATCCAGGCGCCACAACTGCGTGTGCGGAGTCCTTTGAAGATGTTATTTATCGGTGAAAAATACTCTATCCTGTTAGTGGCCCTGGTCGATGAGAAAAAGATAATTTTGGGGTGGGGGAAGTTAATTATGCAAACTAGTAAAAAGTCTTGACGATGCTGCATCGGCTCCCATCTAATTCTCATTCAGGATTCTCTTGAGAACAAAAAATCGTCCCCTGAATTCCAATGTGTTATATGTGCCTACTGGCACATAGAACACATTGGAACTCAGAGGACGAATTCACTGAAAGAAAAAAAGACATTTATATCACATTGCCATCTTCCGCCCCAAATTCCAGCTTGGCAACCTGAATTTGAGGTTTATTCAGATTGTTGGTGTAAGCAGGGAGGTGGGGTGTGTGCCACCCCCTCCCCCCACCCAATCATGGCCAAAATGTCCTATAGTTGAAAATTCGAAGTGCAAGTCATGAGTAGTTGGGGGAGGGGGGGGGGGGGGCGGTGGCTCAGTTGGTAGAGGTGCTGGCTGCAAGCCGAGAGGTCCTCGGTTCGAATCCCATCTGCGGCAACCGCATTGTGTCCTTGGGCAAGACACTTCACCCCCATTTCCCACGCGGGGGCACGGTGGCGTTGTGTACTAAGGCGCACTGTACGTCGATGGTGCACCTGTCTTCAACCAATGCTAACCCTGCTTGTGTGGAGTCAGTATGTTGGGGAGCTAACAGTTGCTCGCCGTTGCTCGGTGGTTCTCTCCGGGTACTCCGGCTTCTTCCACCCATAAAACTGCCGCGGTCATGCTTAGCCATTGTGCAGAAAGATGTGACCTAAAACACTAATAAATAAATAAATAAATAAATAAATAAATAAATGAGTAGTTGGAAATTCCCTCTATCTGGATTTTAGAGCTTCTTTGGTGATTTTGATGTCTCCTTTTCTTCCCTTCTAGTTGGAAATTCACTACCCTACAACCCGCAATCGGAAATCTCTAGACACGTCCCTGGGTGTAAGCGTCGTTTCTGTTTGAAGAAACATAATTTATTAATATATTTCCAAGAGAAGGCTATCTCCGAGGGAGGCAAATGTTAATTAGATGATGAGAAGAAAGTGTTATGCGAGAAAGTGTCAACTATTAATACAGAGTTCAAGAAAAAGACATCACATAATATCCATGCATTGCATAAGTGCATAATCACTGCGCATGATAATACACTACGGAGGCAGCAGTGTTTTCTTTTAAAACTTGATTTCATTTCATTTTACACTGCAATACAGATCGATCTACAACTGCTGAACAATCTCTGAATAAATATTGTTGGATAAAAATAGATTATCGACCGGTAAGTTCATTGTTTAATCTTTTTACTGTGAATTATATCATTTCAAGTATTAGCATAATGTTTTACAAAAGAGAAATTTGGAAAACTATGAAAAGACGACACTAGAGAAGAGACCCACCAACAAAAAAATGAATTCTTCAACCATAATGATTCAACTGTCAATGAAATCCCGATAAACTCGATTCGTACAGTTTTGTGCAGAAGTTGTAAATTATTTCTCATTCAGTGGCGTAGTCATTGGGGAGGAGATGGAAAGCTTGAGCCCCCCCCCCCCAAAAAAAAACACTCCCTAAAAATTCTGAATTCAACGATCTCTGCATGGGCCGTCAACTGATAAAATTACGGATGATATACCACGTTTGATGAAATTTGACATTCTTCCGAGCCTCAAAATGTCTTCAACGAGTGCCATTTCGAGCAGATTTTACAAATGTTGTTGAAAAATATGCCTCCCAGCCAGAGGCAGCAGAAGCTCGATAAAAGGGGAGGGGCACAACTTTTCAAAGCTACTATAGTTCGGCCCAGTGGGAGAAAAGTTACAATCGTATATCAGTAAATGTACAGTGACATACTATAGTCTCTCGTTTAGATGAGCATTCTGCGGTGTGGTCACTGTCCTCTCCATCTCTTCTACTTCAGTCATCTTCCAGCCCTAAGTCAAGTCCTCAGGTTGGAAGATGGGTGAAGTAGAAGAAACGGACCTAAGCGACCGACGGTGGGATTCTTTTGCTAAATGTTGCTTCGATTAGCAAATAATATTTTATAGAAATGCTTGTATAGTGACACGTTTGCGTGCGCCCGTTGTAAATCATTGTGTACCCGCGCAACATGTGTGTGGAAAAAAGTGGAGGGGTACGTGTGCCCTGCGCACCCTGGTTCCGCCGCCTCTACTTCCAGCCGTAGCAACGCGAGAGGGACACCATCGCCATACCTTTCCCCTCACCCAAGACTTCAATTTTTCGCGATATTCCTCCGGTATATAAAAATTATTGTACCCCCACAGAAGATCTCTGCACCCCCCCCCCCCCCCCGCTCCAATATAGATACCTAGCTGTGCGCCAAATTTCCATTCGGAAAGGCATAGTTGATTAGCTGCATGCCGCGGAAGCTCATTGTGTGTGTGTCAAGGGGTAGGTGGGTGAGTGTGTTGGGCGCTTAAGTTGAAAAGAACCACCCGCGGTTGACTATGGTTCGGCCGGTGTGAGAAATTCTGTAAAAATGATCCGCAGGGACGCTCTCTCATTGGTACCCAAGTTTGCTTGCTTAATGGGATTTAGCGACAAATTCAGCTGCAGGATTTTAGGGTGGTGGAAGCTGGAGAGAACCACCGAGCTGCGGTGAGGAACTGCCGTCAAACTGTCCAACTTACCAACCAGGCATAAGTAAAGTAAGCAGCGGTCGTAGGCAACTGTACCATCGACCTTTAGTTCGCCTTAGTACACAGCGCCACCGTCAGGGCTTATATTTCGACGAGAATCCGAGAATCGATTCACACAAAGACTCGCGCAACAAAACCAGGGAGAATCCATGCTGATTCTCGCTGCACCCCTGCTCGGATTTGTGCGAAAAGAATCGAGTCAATTTAACCCTTTACCTAACACAGCGGAAACGATTTAACCAATACAAGGGTAACATGGCTTGAAATATCCTGATGCTTACTTTGCTAATAAAATTGTATGAATATGGCTGTCATTGGAACCGGCTCATTAAGCCGGTTCCAATGATATCCATATTTGTAATGTGTCATTGGTAAAATTCTTTATTGTTTTAAAAAATCAGTTGATGTTTTAAAATTTAAAAAGCTGTGTTGGGTAAAGGGTTATCATGTGTTATCAGTATACAACACGGTTCAACCAGGGTGGCCTCATGACACACTCATAGCAAGTATGGATTCTCGCAACCTTTTTCGCGAGAATCCAAATGGATTCTCCCAAATTTAAATGAAATATAAGCCCTGACCGCGCCCCACGTGGGCAATCGGGATCAGGTGTCTTGCCCAAGGATATTGCTCAGCTGTCGCGGGTCATTATCGAACTATCGACCTTTGTTTTAACATCTATTGCTTTAACCACGGTCCCCGATACCCGAATCTTGAAGAGAGAAATGGGAGATGTTATGTGTGTCTGTGTGTGCGCGAGCGTGTGTGTGTGCTGGAGGTACGCAGGACAGAAGGTGGAAAGAGGACGTTCTCGGTTAATCCGAATGGGGCCTCCCTGCTGTACCAATACTTATACGTGCTGGACCAGTTGTGTCGGACAGTTTTACGGTTGGGGGAGGCTGGAGTACTCGGAGAGAAGGCGAGCAACTGTCAGATTACCCAACGTACTAACTCTGCACAAGTAGGGTTAGCATTTTTTTTTAAACGTATTTTATTTCGAAATCAAAATGGTTTGGTAAACAGGCTAAGTCAATTTGAATACCTCACGGTTACATTGAAGAACTTACAAACAATAATGGTGCTTGAACGGGTGCATTGTGCGGAGCCAACTGTCTTCTGTGATTACTTAACCCTTTACCTAACATGAAAAGCAGACGACACTTGAAAAAACAAATTCTTGAATAACTATTACTTTCATTTTTTGTCTCAAAAACATAGGTTATGACCCCTCATTGGAACGAGCTCGTTCCAATGAGGGATCATAACCTATGTTTTAGAGACAATAAATGAAAAAATAATGAAAATTAATTGGTGAGTTTTGATAATAGCGCTGGCCGTTTCGTTAGGGTTAATGCATGTGTTTGCGACTGTATAAACTTATTATATCTTGTCCCATGGGTTGGAGATAGCCTCTACTCAAGTCTCTTCCTTTCTTCAATGTACTTTTGGAAGGCCACAAAGACTCTTTGATTAACTGCATAGGCCATGTGGGGTTACGGTACATAATATAACTGATATTGTTTGTTAGGTTCTCGATGTTTAGATGAAAAGACTGACGCCGGATACGAGTGTTAGGACACGATGAGATGAAGTGAGCTGCACCCTCATAATCATTTCCACAAGAACATTTAGGGTCGTTTATTAAAAAGCATTCGAATTTATTGGCATTCAAGTCATTGCATCTCATTCTAAGTTTTCTATGGAGTATTTGACCTCGTCTACAACCAGCATAGTAATACGCTGGAACCACCCTGTCATCTCTTCGAAGGGGACTTTTCATAGACTCTAGAGAATCACAGGATCTCACGTCCGCCCCCAGGCTGTTCCACAATTTCACGGCCGAAGGCAGAAATGAATCAGAAAAGAGTCTGGTTCGATACTGTATTTCACGCAAGTTACAGTACGTGGAGAGTGTATTATCACTAAATCACCCACAGAGTGAAGATTCCACCCGTGCAATAATTGCAAATTTGTTGCAAAGCACAACCAGCACCAGCAAAGTTTCAGCCAATGAACCTCCGGGTTAAACCCGGAGGTCCATTGGCTGAAACATTGCTTGTGTTTTTTGTCGATATGTACAAAATTTGAAAGTTATAGTTTGGGTGATAGCTCCACTCCGCGGAAGAGTTCGTCACAATCCACTCTCCACGTACTGTATCTGAAGAACGTAAGCGGTAAGTTGTGATATCAGTAATCTGTCGGGGTACCAGAAGCGTAAGATACGACGGAGCATTTCCAGATATGAGTTGGTACATCATGATTATTTTATGTCGTTTCCTCCTTTCCTTCAAAGTGATAAAGCCTGTCTCTCCATAAATTACGTTATGGCTTGTGCCTCTATAGGTGCACCACAAATTGTACGGAGAGCATCTTGTTGTAAGTTTTCCAGTACAGTAGTTAGGTTTTCCGCACTGTTGTCCCAAATAACATCTGCATAGTCAAATAGCGGGAACATAAAACTGGTATACAGAGTTTCCAACGCAGATCGTGAAAATCTGTATTTTAAACTCCAAAGACAATTTATCATGGTGCTGATTTTTACAACTGGACTCTCCACCTGAGTATTCCAAGTAGCAGCAGTCTGGAATTGTAGACCCAGGTGTTTATGTGTGCCAGCTTCTTCAATTGGGTTATCTAACAAATACAGAGTGGGTCTGGGAGTTGGATTTCTTTTTAGAGAGAAACACAGCGTAACTGTTTTTAACGGATTAAAATTAACTTGCCATTTACTAGCCCATTCATCAATACTCTTCAAATCTTCGTTCAAAATGTTTGCAGCCAAGTTTACGTCCTCAGCAATTAAAAACAACGAAGTATCGTCTGCATATAATCTAAAGTTGGAATGAAAGTTATTTACGATGCCGTTTATATAAATATTGTAGAGAAGGGGACCCAAAACCGAACCTTGAGGAACCCCTGATGAAAGCCAATTATTCCCGTTGATTACGACTACTTGTGAACGTTCACTTAGATAGCTTTCGAACCAAGACAGTAAATTTCCTCGTACCCCAATTCCGTCAAGTTTATGCAGAAGACCTGCATACCAGACTCTGTCAAACGCTTTACTTATATCACAGAATACGAACCGGACTTCTTTACAGTCGTCAAGTGCCGATTTAATGTAGTAGTCAAGAAACACCAACTGATACACTGTTCCATCCCCTGGTTTAAAACCTGACTGTAAACTTGTTAGAAGATTATTCTCAATACAAAACGTATAGACGCGATTAAAAACTATCTTTCCTAGAACCTTGCTGAGACAACTGGTCAGTGAAACGTGGCGATAATTTTTCTTTTTGTTACGCGATGATTTCTTATGAATTGGCATAGCATTTGCCCATTTCCAAATGTCAGGAAACTCTCCGGTTGTTAATGATAAGTGAACAACCTACACAAGGGAAACGACAGATGATGCGCAAATTGCTTAAAAATTATATTAATTCCACCCGGCCCACAGGCTTTTTTAGTGTTTAGCTTCGACAAAAGTCTTTCAACCTCCGAAGCGGTTGTTTCTACATTATCAATAAATTTCTCGTTAAACTATATGTCTGGCAACTCCTTATCAACAATCGTATTACACTGGTTTATAAAGTAGTTATTCAGAAGTTGTGCAATTTGGGTCATTGACGACACTCTCCCTCCCAAGCCGTGATGGAAATATTTTGCTGACATTACACTGTTCTTTCGAAAAGTGTTTTAAACATTTCCACCATCGCTTGGAAGATGGCATTCTAGTCGATGCAAATTGCTCAATTTTAACATCAGAGTCTTTTTTTAGCCTGTCCTACACATTCTATAGTATAATTTCTGAGTCTTCTAAATTCACGCCAGTCACGTGGGTCATTCGTCCGTTTGGCTTTCTTATGTGCTTTGTTACGTATCCGCATTTGTCTACGGACAAAGGGTGTCACCCAAGGCTTACCTTTCGGTCGGACAGCTATTATTTTTGATGGAATAAAAGATCCGGCTGTTTCTGTGATATAAGTTGTGATGTTTTTGGTGATTTCATCAACACATCCACTAATAAAAAAATGAATTCCAGTTTGTATTAGAAAATGTGTTTGACATACCAATTACATCCATGTTGCCATAGTCCCAAACAATTCTTACATGTTGAGGGGCTTTGTATTTCATAGATTTTAAATTCACTGAAACTGCATGATGGTCGCTACAGAAAGGAGAGATAACCTATACTTTATGAAAACAGTCAGGACATGAGGTAAACAATAGATCGATTAGTGTGCTAGAGTGTTGAGTTGTTTGCGTTGGTTCTTTTATCATCCGCGACAAGCCATGGACGTTCTCGAGATATCGTATTTTAGGGTGCATACTCGGTAAGCAATTTGCATTAAAATCACCAAGTATAAGACATTTGGTTGATAAATCAACTCTGGCAACTGATATCGATTCGTCGATAAGGTCCCAATAGAAGTCGCGAGCCGAAGGGGGTCGGTAAAACACACCCACTAATACCTTCTGGTTATCACTTCTAATCTCCACACAGACGTACTCAAATACAGGTAGCCCCAGAGCATCCTTGCGTTTAAAACTCAGGTTTGAATTAATAGGTAAAACTACCCCACCATCAACTCCGTCTCTTCTATCTTTCCTTACAATGTGATATCCTGGCATTTTGATGACCTTACTCTAAATAGTAGCACTTAAAAACGATTCAGTGACAGCAATGACATCACATTCACCAAGCTCTGCGTGACTTACATTTACTTTGTTTCGAATACCTTTGGCATTCAAATGAACAATCGATACATCTTCTCGGGGTCCACCGGGATTCAATTCCACGTCTCCACTGAGTATCAGTGTGCAGAAAACTATTGCGCCTAGACACCCCCAGCCCATGGGACAAACATCATCATAATCTTTAAAAAAGACCAGTCTACATGAAGTTTTTGCCGTCTATACCTAGGGTTGCCAAACCGACCAATCCTGGCACGGTATGTTGCTAAATCAACGTCTATGACAGCTGAAAAATTCATTAACTAAGTTGTAATCACAAACAATGCCAAGAAAGGTCGGGGAAGCTTCTGAAAGGTTCAGTGATGGGAAATATGTTCCATCTTCATACGAAGAAAATGACTGGATTTGCTCCGTTTTTATTTCAAGTGCAAAATACATATACAAATATAACTGGCCTAATATAATTTGCCATAAATGCCAGTGATATGGTTTGGGATATGAATGTTTGGATTACTTCATTTTGCAATGTTATAACTGGACGTAAAGTACGGCGTACAAACATATATAGAGAGTCCATTAAATTAAATCCTATTATTCACTGATAAGCATTCAAAATAAGTCCGGGACTTCAAAACGGGGATTCGAGGTGAAAAAAATTTCCAGCCAAGAAAAACTTGGCAGACATGCACCCTAAGACGCATGGACCACATAGGACACATAAACCCTAACATACATACGTCTGTCACACATATATAAATGTACATGGGTTGGCATTGGTTGAAGGCAAGTGCAGCGTCGACGTGCAATATGCCTACCGTGCCCGAAAGTGGATAATCTTAATTAAGTGCCTTACCCAAGGATACAACGCAGTTACCGCTTTTCAGGATGGAACAATCGACATTTCGGTTTGATGTCCAGTGCTCTAACCACCGAATCATTGCGCACTCACATGCTTTCTGTTGGAGGTATGCCTTAAAAATTCATGAATTTTCTGGAATTTATTTGTGGATGAATAATTTGTGGATAAATGAAATATACATGTTGTGGCCATTACGAGTAGTAGGATAGGGATGAACCGTCCCTATTGAGGGGAGGGAATGGGGAGGCGGAAGTGACGCCATGTCACGTGACCCAGTGGCGCCATGTTTGGTTGTCATGGTAACCCGCGTGAGCGGCCATTTTGTGACGTCATCCCCATAGTGTTACGTTGTGTTAGTGCGCAGCGCGTGTTGTTAGTTTGATACGTGTTTCCGTCGGCCATTTTGTATACTGGAGGCCGCCATCTTGGATTCTATGGTAGCACGTGATTGCTGTGTTACCCAATGGCCCAAAACAAGACGGGAGTATGGTCGGATGGGATGTTCTTTGTACAAGAGTAATTTCCCAATTCGTAGAATTACCACAAACAACCCGACAATCCCCCAAATCGCCAAGATCCACCCTAAACTACCGAAACGTACTTGTATTCCCCATTTTATCGGATTAGCACGTGGGCCTATAGAACCGAGAGGCCCCCGGCGTGTGTTCGATTGTACTAGAGTAATTTTCTGGCTCAGATTTTCCCCAATAATCCTCGTTTACTTCGTAGAATTACCACAAACAACCCAATAATAATTCGGAAACACTATCACCCTAACGACACGCGCTGCGCATGCACACTAACACCACGTATCAATATGGGGATGACGTCACAAAATGGCCGCTCACGCGGGTTACCTTGACAACCAAACATGGCGCCACGGGGTCACATGACATGACGTCACTTCCGTCTACCCATTCCCTCCCCTGAAAAGGAATGGTTCATCCCGTTCCTACTACTATTACGCAACATCTCATCTAACTGGGAAAACGCTGAATTATTTTTGGACCCCAAAATTTGTTCACATGTCTTTGCCTTGTTACAATTAAGGCACTCTCTCATAAATTGCAACAACGCAGATCCACGCAAAATAAATAATTTTACTTCAAGGATAATTCGAGAAAATGATCATCAACATTATATTAAGCCTTCAAGTTACGGCTCTTGCACTTCCAAATAAAGCCAAAGTATGGGCTTCCAGTCGTCTACCAGTTAATTAAACCGTACTGCGCCGGTACTCCAGATCTGCAATGCTTGGCATCCAACAGCTCGAATTGTGTACTACAGTATCCCGGCAGAGTGTTTAACGTAAGTCCAAGGATCAAACCTAGTCTCGAAAACCCCTGTGGGAATTCCAGAAAGTGAAGTAGTGGTTGTTTACCGTAGTAAACCGGCTCCGTTTTACTGGTAAAATAGGACCCAGTCACCAATACCTGGGGTGGAAATCCTCCAAAATGGGCAACGTGGGTATAAACGATTGACAAAACTTGACTTTATCTCCATGTTGGGGACACGATACGCCTTTGTGCAGAAATACTTGACCATAAATAAATAAATAAATAAATAAATAAATAAATAAATAAATAAATAAATAAATAAATAAATAAATAACTAGTCTCGAAAGAAAGTGCATGATTAGAAACAAGAGTGAATCGATAGTTAAGACTTCAGTGTCTGTTTAGAGAAATAATTTATATTTTATTGGATTAATAGGTAATCACCATCTATGGTAAGGTGAAAGTTACTTACGATAGTGAGGTGGAAGGTGAATGGAAGATGGTTGTGGATTCAACAAGGAAGCGGGAGGGAGGAAACGTGGAGGGGCGTTTGATGTGGAGGATGCAAGCGAGGAGAGTGGGTCCAGTAGGAAAATTCAGAGGGTAGAGCCCGGTCAGGAAAAGGTAGCGATGGGAGGTCAAAACCAATGAAGGGCTACTAAGCGATACTTAGAACTAGATTCAGTGTCTTAGATTCCGATATATCTGGGTGATAGGATAAGTGAGGGGACAGGAGAGAGAAGATGATTTGTGGTGCTGATGGGGCAGACAGTGTAAGAAGAACGGTCAAAAGGAAGAAGCGTTCGGATGACAATCAAAGGATGAAATTTGCTGGTGTTACAGGCGATATGCAGTCTGATGAGAGAAGTAGGAAGGAGAATAAAGGGAATTTACTGGTAGCAGGAAGCAGCAATGTACGCATTGATAAGGTTGCCTGTGGTCCTGACAGATCAAATCGGACTGTTTTGTGTTTCCATGGGGCGAAGGTCGAAGATTTGAAGGACAGGGTGGATAGAATTGTGGCGGGGTCAGGATCCGATCCGATAGTGGTGGTTCATGTGAGGTCCAACAACATCAGGGAGAGGAGATCAGTTAGACAAGTGGAGACGTACAGGGATTTAGTAATTAAACTGCTTGGTAGAAATGTAAGGGTAGTGGTATCGGAGGTCCTTCCCTTCCTGGGGGGGGGGGGGGGGGCGTGGCGATGAACGGAATTCGAGGATTATGGCATTAAATGAGGAGTTGGAGGAATCTGTGCTGATTGGGGTATACCCTTTATTGATTACTATTACTGTGACACGTTTGGGATAAGGGGAGCATGTACGGGCGAGACGGGCTGCATCTTAGCAGGATGGGGACACAATGTTGGGCTAAAAAAATTCAACAGGTAGCAGAACCTTTTTGGAGACGAGCGGGGTGGGAGGCCAAAGGCAATAGCAAGAGTTGACACAAATGGGATAAACAAGAGCGAGGGTGAGAGAAAGCGATTTTATTACACGCCTGTTCTTTGAAATCCCCATGTACAGCAACACTAAACCATGCGGAAAATGAAAATCGTTGACGGACGATTTTTAAATAGAAGCGAAATTTCACTGGAATTTTCTACAAATCGTGCTCCGCAATTACAATTTCAATCCCTAGCGATAGATGAAAATCGTCCCCTGAGTTCCAGTGTGTTCTATGTGCCAGCAGGCACATAGAACACATTGGAACTCGGGGGACGAAAGAGTAACACGGGTTCCTCTCGCAAATATGTTTGGCGATAAAATGTGTTATTTTTTTTGTTGATACTTGTCAAATGAATTGCTTAGTGTCCTTTTAATAATTGTTTTTTAGATGTGAAGGCGTGTAATAAACACAGAACGACACATGCATGTGAGTGGGTGAATCGATATGCCACTTGTGCCATCGTGGAAGGATAAAACTCGAGGCCTGCAGCCTCTCGTTTTATCCTTCCGTGCTGGCGCTTGTGCCATATCGATTAACCCATCCACACACGCGTGTCGTTGTGTGTATATCGAGGTTACCCTCCGGAAACAATAGGATCAATAAAGGTAGGCCAAAGAATATCAGTACTCTGAAAGTGGGGTACAGCGACATCCACAGGGAAGTAAGAGAAATAACTACACTGATCGAGGGAGAGGACTTAAAGGTCATGGGCTTAAGAAAGGCATGGTTAAGACACGAGGAACTGGTATACCAAGTAAGGGGTTGCTCCTGGATAGGTGTACGTCGAACTGAAGATCAGAAAAAGGGTGGAGGGGCAGGCATGTACAAAAAGGAGGATTTAAAACCGTCGTTGATCACAGATCTGGCAGATGTCAGTACCTCGGCTGAGGTATCTAAAGAAATTGGATGGGAAAAGGTTAATCTAATAAACAAAAGTGTTGCCCATAGGATTGGGTATTGTGTGGTGGAGGGAAGCAAACCTGTGTGGAATGACTCAATATACTCAATACTTAGGTCTAATATCACAGAATTAGAAAACATGGGACTAGATATAATTCTAATGGGAGACTTATTTATTTATTTATTGATGTTTAAGGTCACATATTTATGCACAATGGCTAATCATGACCGTGACAGTTTTACGGGTGGAGGAAGCCGGAGTACCCGGAGAGAACCACCGAGCAACGACGAGCAGCTGCCAGCTCCCCAACATCGTAACTCCGCACTGCAGCACAGGCAGGGTTAGATTGGTTGAAGACACGCGTACCATCGACGTGCAGTACGCCTTAGTACATGGCGTCATAGTGCCCCCACATGGGCAATGGGGAATGGGAGACTTACATAGACAGATAGACACATAGGTGATAAGGAAGAAGAGAGTACGAAAGTCAACAGGAATGGAAGGAAGCTGTTGGAACGACAGAAGAAACATAATTGACTATGTTCTCACAGATAGGGGGGGGGGGGGGGGGGGGTGGCGATAGCGGTAGAAGTGAGGGTAAAAGGGAGATGGATAGGACCACAACTTGATTACAGTTACTATCAGGGGGAAAACAGTAAAAACAAGAGAAGCTTTAAGGAGATCTGGGAACTCAAAAAGGATGCTGACTGGGCGAAGTTTGGAGATAAATTGAAACCAAAGCTTGTGAATGTACTCAGGGCGGCCAATTTCCAGGAAATGGCAGGTGCTATAGTTGTGAGCCTAGTAGTGTCAGGGAAGGGAAGTATAGGAAAGATTAGGGTGCCAACACGGGAACTTGGGTACAGAGTTAATGACGAACTGAAAAGGGTCATAAAGGGCAGAAGTCAAATGTGCTGCGTAAAGGAGGAGGAGCAAACTCAAGGGGGCGGAAAGCAACGATACCAGGGGAGCAAAAGAAGAATACTCACAAGCACAAAATAAAGTAAATAAGATTAAAGACGATAATCGGAGAGTGCAAAACTGCAGTCTTATTAGGACGATAAGAATGACAGGGGGTCGCGTTTGAACGTATTTTGAAAATTGGTGAATACAAGGAACAGAGGAAGTAATTCACAGAGTATTAAAATACAGGGCAGAAATTCAGACGATCATGACCAAATCGCATCAGACCTGGCCAAGTGCTGGGAAAAAGTAAACGATAAGCGATGGGGCTTCGGGAACCCACCGGAGTGCCACAAAAAGGTCAAAGAAAATTTATCGAACTGCGTGTGCAGCGAAATAAAATCCGAGGAGGTACGAAAAGTGACTTCAAAATTAAGGAACGAAAAAGTGGGAGGGATGTACGAAATTCCCAACAAGTTCATTAAAATAGGGGAGAGGAACTCTGCAAAAGCTTAACGGGCCTATTCTATATAGTTATAGAAAAACAAGAGGTTCGAAAAGAGTGGAGAGAACGAAAGGTTACATTTATACACAGAAACGGGGAAAAGAATGTACTGGACAATTATAGGGGAATTTCTGTCCGTAGAAACATTGGAAAAAGTTTTTGTAAAGTCCTGTACGGGAAATTAGAGGGTGTGGTCGAAGAGAAAGAAGAGATCCAAGTAGGTATAAAAGGAGAGTCCACTATCACTTTGTACATGTACGTGTACAACATACGTACACGATGCGTTTACCAACGTGGAATTCGGTGTTAAATCGCACGCTTGTTCACAAAAACGTACATTGATCTTGAATCCACCATGTTTTTTGTGACTCCTAGATAGCACTTTTAACGTTCAAATACTCGTGGTGAACGCGCGTTTTTTAAAAAAAGGCGAAATTGTACATCGTCACTTTTATCTTTTACTTTAAAAATTTTTGTCGACGTTTCGGAAGAACTGAAATTGGCGCGTAGAAGTCTGACTTTAGAAGACAAGGGATGCATCAAGAAATTTTTGCTGAATGAAGCATACGTCTAAGTTTTTTTCGTTGATATAAAATAAGGGAGAATAGAAAATAAAAATAAATACACACATAAAATATTTTATCTAATATTAGAAAGAAAAAAAAATACAAAAATGAGAACCAGAAATAAATTGCATCCGACGTTAGTGGACGACGAGGACGAGAAGCCGATCGACGTTTTGCCGACGGCACCGTCGCTAGAAGAAAGAGAAAGAGGAGAGAGGTATCACATCGATCAAATCAATAGAATCCAAGAGTATCTAACTCGAGAGAGAGATTCTCGTCGTTCCCTCAAGAAGAAGTATTCGCGTTTCGTGACATTCGTCAACGCGATCGACACGACACTCATCACGATTTCCATGAGTTTACACGCGGCCGGCATCGGATTGTTGTCGACCGCGGTCGCCATTCCGATCGTGTTGACCGTAGAAGGAGTGGCCCTCGCCGCCGGATTGTTTAGCACGCTCGGAAACTTTTTGAGTAGGAAATTATATCTGAAGGGGAGGAAACACGACAAGATTCGCGTCTTGGCCGACTCCAAGATCGACACGATATCCGAAATGATCTCTATGACGTTGAAAGACGGTAGGATATCTGACGGTGAATACTTCGCGATATTGAGCGAGAAAACGAAATACGATGCCATGAAAGAAGCCGTGAGAATCAAGACTCGTCAGATCATCAAGGAAGAGATGAAGGATTCTCTCGTGGAAAAGGGGAGGAAAGAGGCCAGGGAGGAATTCAGTAAGATGATAGAACTCAAGAGCAGCAATTGAAAAAAAAAATATATATATAAGAACAGAATTTTTAAAAAAAATTGAATTTATATATAAAATAAAAAACGAAATTAATTTAAATAACTCTTAAAAATGTATTGCGTAAAGTGTAAGAGAGTTACCGAGAGTTACCGAGACGAGTAATTCTAGAGAAGTGCGAACTAAAAACGACAGACAGATGCTTCGCGGAATTTGCGACGTGTGTGGTTCTGTCAAGACACGATTCATCAAAAAAAAAGAACGCGAGCAAAGGTAAAGGCATCGTGAATAAAATGATCAATAATCTACCTTTCGAAATGCATCTGCCCGGTCACAGTTTCACGGGACCCAGAACGAAATTGAACAAGAGACTCAACGCCGATCTGACACCCAAATCTTGGAGCAAACCTGTGAATAGGGTGGACGCGGCCGCGTATGATCACGATCTGTGCTATGCCGGACATCCTGACACCAAGACTCGCAACGACGTCTGTGACAAAAACATGTTGGGGAAATTGAGAGGCATATCGAATCCGACCAGGAGAGAGAAGATGGAACGTTCGCTGGTCGGCAATCTGATCGGTGCGAAACGTCGATTTGGATGGGGCGTTAAAAAAAAAAGCGCATCTGAAAAGAAGAAGGAACGATTATTGACGAGCGAATTGGCCGAGGAGTTACACAAACCCATAGTGCGTAAATTTCGAAAGAGAAGGGTGTTCGTGAAGGGTCTGGATGATATTTGGTCTGCCGACTTGGTCGACATGAGATCGTTTTCGAGGTGGAACGAGGGCGTCAAATATCTATTGACGGTTATCGACGTGTTTTCCAAATACGGTTGGATCAGAGCTTTGAAGGATAAATCGGGACCTTGCGTCGCCGAGGCTCTGAAGAGCGTGTTCGACTCGTCTTCTCGAAAACCGAGTAAATTGTGGGTGGATAAGGGAAAGGAATTCTACAACAAGCACGTTCGTCGATTGGTCGACCTCTACTTGATCGAAAACGAAGAGAAAGACAGCGTGGTGGAACGTTGAAATCGATCGATGAAGGAAAAGATGCACAGATACTTCACGGCGAATTCGACCAAGAAATACATATACGCTCTGAACAGTCTGGTCAAAGATTACAACAACACGCGACACAGATCGATCAAGATGACTCCCGCGGAAGCTAGCGATCCTCAAAACGAAAAACGGGTCTACGCGAATCTATATCATGAGAGATCTAAGATCAGGAAGAAGTCTAGAACGCCGAAATTTGCGGTCGGTGATCGAATGAGAATTTACGCTTATAAGAAGCACTTCGAAAAGGGTTATACTCCTCGATGGACCTCGGAAATCTTCATGATAATCAAAATATTTCGCACCATCGAAGCTTTGGATGGAGAAGAGATCATCGGAAAGTTTTACGAACAACAGTTACAGAAGACGAAGTTTTGATGAAGAAGAAAAATTTTTTTTTATTTACTCTCTTTAACATTTTCTTGTTTACACACATATATATAAGAGAGAAAAAAATAATAAAAATAATTAAAAACTATTTTTAGATAAAGAAAGCATGTTAATTAATAAACAAAAAACTAAAAAATCCTTTAAAATGACAAACATACTAGATATAGCACAAAGCATAGTGAAAGATGAAAGTATTCAAGAATATGAGGTTCACGAATACGAACCAGTAACCGGAACGAGTTTGAACAATGCGGGAGAGATAAGAATCAACGTCGAAACTCAAGATTTATTTGTACATCCTAGCGAGAGTTACATAGTGGTGCAGGGACGTCTCACCAAGGAAGATGGGAGCGACTACGCCGACGACGACACGGTTACTCTTGCCAATAACGGCATCATGCATCTATTCAGTAACATAAAATACATGCTATCCGGACAAGAGATAGAATCTGTGTTTCATCCCGGTCAGGCCACCACGATGTTCGGACTCTTGACGTATCCTGATGATTTTTCGAAATCCAGAGGACTTAATCAGTTGTGGCTAGCGCAGGTGCCATCTTGATATTCGACTACGTTGTCAAGTCGTCCAGACCTAAAGGAACGTTTTCATTCAGGATACCTTTGAAACACATCTTTGGATTTGCGGACGATTACAACAAGATCATGTACGGATTCAAACACAATCTGATGTTGATTTGAAAAGGAAACGATGACGCAATAGTGAGAGTCACTGCAACCGATGCGGGTAAGATAACTCTACACAAGATATCGTGGTTCGTTCTGCACGTGGAGCCTTCGATCGTTGAGAAAGGAGTCTCTACAAGATCATAGAATCCAAGAGTAAATTAACCATGGGATTTAGAATGAGACAGTGTGACACGGCTAGCATTTCTCCCTCCATGAATCACTTCGATTGGAGATTGACGGTGAAATCCGCTTTCATCGTGGTTGTGTTTCAGACCAATAGGGACGGGTCTCAGGAAAAGAGTGCATCGCTGTTCAATCACTGCAGTTTGAGAAACATGCAAGTGTTTCTGAACGCCACGAGATATCCAGCAATCGATTACAACACGTCGTTCGACAAGAACGATTTCTGCAGACTGTACGGCGACGCCGCTGATTTTAGAAAGAAGTATCACGGTCTTGACGAATTGATGAGCAATCCTAACATATCTCCCAGCGAATACAAGTTGATGTATCCCATGTTCGTATTTGACGTCAGTAAACAGAGTGAATGACTCAAGAGTAGCATCTTAGACATTCAGATCAAGATGCAATTCGATAGGAATGTGCCGAGAAAAACGGAAGCCTTTGCCCTGGTCCTGTCAGACAGAGAATTACAATTCGAATCGGACGGAAATAAGATGTCGATCATTCGATGAGAGACGAGTGTGAATAAAAAATAAAAAACAAAAAAAAATAAAAAGTAATGAGTAATTATTGAAAACAAAAAAACAAAAAAGAATAAAAAAATAAATTCGTTTTTAATATTTTTTTAACAAAAAAAAGTTTCAACCGAGAAAAAATCGTCTTTTCTCAACATTCTCGACGTACAAAATGTTACAATTCGTAAGTAGTCACGTAGAAAACGAAATACACATTCCATTTTCACGTTTGAAAAAAAAAATTTTTTACGATTACGTTCTGAATTATTTAAATGATCGCTTGCTATTCACTCGAGAGAAACAAAAAGGATATTTCGTAACGAAGATATTAAAACTCGAACAGATCTTAGATTGTTCGATCCTGTGCAATCGTCTCTCCGTTTCTGTCAGATGTTCCATCCTGTGTTGCAAGCCAAAAAACAAAAAAAAAGATGTGGAAAAATGGTTAGGTAAACAGCGGGATAGACGGTTGGAAATGAAAAGAATGAGACGCTTTCCACCATCACCACTACCTTCTGAAGAGAATGGTAATGATACGAGTGTTACCAAGAGATGCACAAGATTCGTTCATAATTATGATTCGGATAAACAAAAGTGTTGTTATAAACGTATCATATCACAAAAAAAAGAAAAAGAAGAATCGACGCTGAAAATTGAGAAAAAAGGAAACATTGTTATAATATATGGTGATAGTGAAGAAGAAGGAAAACAAAAAAAAATGAGATCTAAAGATGATCACATTACTTTTTTTTTTGTTTTTAATAATCACACATTTTTTTTTTAATTCATTATTTTCCATGCGTTCACTGTTTGTTCAAAGAATCTAGTTTGATCAGTAGACTCACCACGGAAGTGGTGGCTTCGGGATTATTGGTTTTCGTGACGAAATTAATCCTGTCTCAGGCGTTCACTTTGAGAGGCGTGCCAAATGTGCTAACATTTGCGTGTTGATTCTCAGTCTTTTCGATGCTGTATCTCTTATCACTCTCCACACTATTCAACATGAGACTAACGACCGCTCTGTTATTCAAATCTGAGGAAGCCAGACTCATTCGAAGGATTTCACCTCCCAGCGGCATGGGATATCCCACCTGACCATGTTTCTATCTGCTACCTCCATTTCCGAAAGACCACTCAGCTTTTCCTTCATCTAAGGTGCCGGCCTCTTCGGCCCACACGGTGATCAATTGTCTAGCATATTTGACTTTCTCCACCACCGAAATCAGGGTGCAGGCATCTGTCATGTTCACGGGATCCGGTAGATTCGTGAACGCATGTCCACCCATGTCTAGTTTACCTTCCATAATGTCGCCCTTTCTCCAGACCGAGTTGTCGTCCATGTACTTTCTGCTGACCGCAATGGAATCGAATTCGGGATCGTGATCGAGACCGAATAAATTGTGACCGTTCATGTTGATGCCACTCTCCATGGTTCCGCCATATTGTTTGTTCAGGTAGAAATCGTCCACTTGCAATTCTAGGTATTCTTGTGATTGTATCACGGCAGAATCTACGTAGCCCTTGTTGACCACGGTTGAGTATGCATCCGTGTCGTTGATCTCTGACAGATTCAATATCTTGTGGAATCCCGCATTCAGATCCGATTTCATTTCTCGTCCGTCAGACTTTCTCTGTTCCAGATCTACGTAGTGTTTGGTCGCCACGTCCTTGGGATTCGTGGGAGTGGCCACATTCGTTATCTTGTTATAATTGGCATTCAATTCCGAGTGCATCGTTTTCGTAACGTATGTATTTCTGAGGTGTTCGCTGAATCTCGCGTGAGAGTCGTCCGCGTATTTCTTGGTCGTGGCATCGGTGGGATCTATGGGATTCGCGACGTTCACCAAACGTTTGGATTTCAGATCGAGATCGTCGGTCATGGTTTTATCCACGTAATTATCCAGTAGGATTCGTTCGAAATTGGCGTTCCCCCTGTCGACGTATTTTTTTGTCGCAGCATCTGCAAGATCTATCGGCTCGGGAAGATTGTAGAGCTTCTATTCGTTCATGTTCAAAGGTTCTTCTCGAGGTTCGTATCTCCGAACGTAATGTTCGTCCAAGTTGGCAACGTCGCAACCATCGTCGACTTCGAACGTCTTCCTCTTCTTTCTTGGGTTGACTTTTTCGTCGTCACTTCTACCAAATTTATCGACTGGCATGTTCTTGTGGGATTTTTTGTTTTTAGAAAAATATCTTCAAAACGCAGTTTATTAAAAATGAACTATGTTATTTTATTTTTCGTTTTTATTCGATTAAAATTTTTTTAAAATAATTTTTTATCTTTATATATACTATAAAAACAAAATCTCTCTCTAATGTAAATCATTGAGAATGTCTTGAAATCAATCTCCTTCAGACCATCTCTTGAGAATGTAGAGACACAGGTGACCGCGAAACACTTGATCTGGTGATTGCACTTGTTCCGTGTTGTAACGAACCTTCGATTTGTTGAAATAGTTCTCTATTTCTTTTGGCGGTGAGATTCCGTAGCTGTGGAAATAATAATTTTTCTTCTTCCTGTTCTTGATCCACGCCACCCAGTGAGTGCCTTCACCCGATGAATCGTCTAGATTTAAAATTCCGCATTCCGGTTGTCGAGGTCTTCTCTTCGGCAAGGCATCTCTGGAAAACACGCCTAGAAAATCATTGATTTTCAAATTCTTTGCCACATTCAACAGATCAATGTTGGATAGGGTTTCGTTAAGTAAGACGACACCTTCTACGGATATCTTTATTTTCTTATTCATAAATGCGTATATATTTTTTTTATTTATTTTATTATAATTCACTAAAATGACGTTATTTTTTTTAAATATTTTTCTTTTTCCTTTTAAACTAACACTCTCGATGTCTCTATTGATTTCCATAACCTTGAATCCGTCTAATTCCTCTTCATTTTAGGGAATCCCGATATTACCATCTTTTAGTAGAACAGATTTGATCGTTTTGTGGTGATTTAACGAATGAAATTTTTTAGATACCGCGTCGTAAATGTATTTCACTTGATCTTTTGCCAATTTTTTGAACAGGAAGAACAACTGCAAATATCTTTTATATTCAAATACATCTTTTTCGCTACCTGCAAAAAAAGACGACGCAAAAAGAGATATCAAACGTAGTTTGTCTCTCTTAGCTCGAACGTTTTCAGAATTTAAGAATTGGAGTTTGTTAGGGTTTTTTTTTTCTTTTTTTCTTTTTCTTTTTAAACTAACTCTCTCGATGTCACTATCGATTTCTATAATTTTGTGTCCATCTAATTTTTCTTGATTTTCTGGAATCCTATAATCCACAATCATATCTGGAATCTTATCATCAACAATCGTATCTGGAATCCAATCATCCACATTCATATCGTCTAAAATTAGATTCAAAGTCCAATGTCCGAGTGCCAAAGTGCTTATTTTATCGTCTAATATGAATCTCTTATCGTCGTCGGCCGTCAGCGAAGTCTTGTTGACTATTTCAGTATACAAGTCGTGATTTTCTCTTCGAATCGATTTCATAGTCATATACACCGGACCACTTCCTAACAGACAATCTTTATATTCTTGGAAAGATATGTTTTTCTTCACCAAGCATGCTTTAACTCCTTTGCACTTCTTGATCTCTTCATCATCTTCTAGATGATAAGCATACAGTTTGGGTCTCAAGCCCACGAATTCGACGATTTGTTTACCGCCGCTCTCGTCCTTAAATTTACCCAACACCTTCTTGTTGTCATTCGATTGAATGTTGGATGGATGATCGACGGGATAATTGCTCGTGTCGAACCACTCGGCCACGTCTGGAGATATATCTTGGTAGACGTCTTTCGTCTCTATCTCGTAAACTAAACTGTCCGTGTCGGTGAACAGTAGTTTGGCTTTATCGCCAAATTTTCGTTTGACATAATCATAGTGAAACTCGTACATCAATTGCTTGCTGATATCTAAGATGATCGGTCCGAGATAATACGGTTTGTCAAACTTCAGGTGCGTCTTTTGCATGTGAACGGCCACTAGATTTTCGTCGAATATGGTTCGGTGTTTGTAATTGGGTTTTGCCACTAATTTTTTTAGCTCTTTTCTCAGACGTGACGAGTCGAACGTCGGTTCTCTTCCTGATGTTTTCCATCAATTTACCGTACACGCAGTTGTTCATGAGTTTGAAGAAATCTTTTTCAAAATCATTCTCGGCTGGAGTTCTGAGATTCGTGTTGAGATCGATGTATTTTTTCATCCAAGGCTCTTCATCAAATCGAATGATGCGATGTATGGCGACTAATTTCATCCCGTAATCGACGTACTGTTTCAAATTCTCGCTGTAGACAACGTAGTTACGTTGTTAAATAAATTGGGAATGAGTTTTTCCTCGTCTCCTTTGTTCGGTTCCATTCGTTCGGGAGCCAGTGGATCGTGTAATTCTTCCGGATAGTTCAAATTGTCTTCTAAAATGCAAGGATAGTCTCTCCATTTTTGCATCTCTTCCTGTTTCTTCACCCATTCGAAATTTCTAATCGGTAAAGGATGACTCATAGCCCAACCATACAGATTATTGGCGTCCCAATACTGTATGTATTTAGTCGACCATTTCGAATCGAAACCTTCTTTCATGTAGGGATTGTTAGCTTCAGAATATCTGTGAGAGATCATCGAGACGCCACCTCTCGCAGCCCTTTCGAACATGAGCAACAAGTCCACGTCAGATAATAATTCCAATTGGACTTCGGTGGTCTTCAACAGAGCGTCCCACGCCAGACCGGGTGCGGTGAAATACCAAGCGGGATCCAGATCGTAATTTCGACAACAGACGTCTCGAAAATTTTCGAACACGTCTGCCAAGAGCAGAACGTCGATCTTCAGATAGAGATCGTGATAATCTCTCATGGTTTTCATATCGAATGATTTCCACACGTTTTGGCATGTTCGTAATTCTCGTCGGGAATGTCGGATTCGTATAATTTTGAATAAAAATCTTCTTTCGAAGGTAGTGCGGTGTCTTCGAATCTCTTTAGATCATTCATGTAATCGTAAGGATAGACTCCTTTCCTCAACATGATGTCTACTCGTTCTCTGAAATGTTCGCTCGTGATTTTAAATTTATCCTTGCTCATGTTATCGACTAATTTTTCCAGAGCGGTCGACATGAATTTAAAACTATCGATGAAACGTATGCATCTACGAATGGATTTCATTTTTTCTTTCAACGTCTCTCCATCGATTACTCTTTTCTTCTCCATGAGCTTCCATTTCGTGAAGGAAATGTATCTTTCTTTGCTGTTCGCGATGCAATTTAATTCTTCGTGTGAGGTGCTGAGATTTTTCACGAACAGATCACTGTCGTAACCCGAGAGATTGTGAAACATCACCGGATAGAAAGTGGCATCTCGATATTTTAAATTACACTTGCTGTGAGTCGGACCGCGATACAGACCCGTGTAATGATCATGGTCTCTAACCTTCTTATTTTCCTCTGAATTCTCGTCGAACGATTGTCTGCATATGTGACATTCGGTGGCTCTGTTATTTTCGTCCTGCTGCTCTCGCGTGATGATCATTTTTGCCGGAGTTTTGAATTTGTCGTATAACATTTGAATTTTCGATTCTAACTCTTCCACGAATCTTTGAGCCACATCGTCGTCTTCATACTGTTTCGTGTAGGTGAAGGGACCCATGTCGTGTTGTGAGTCGAAAGTGCATTTCACGTAAATGCAATAGCCTGAAGGTATGTGTTTTTGATATCTTTCGACGTAACTTTGAAGAGCGTTGGGTTGACAGGAACTCATTTTCACGGTGAAACATTCGAAATCGGTGTACACAATGAATGGTACTTTTAATCTTCTATTGTGATTTTCAAACTTCACGATGGTGTTGGGTTTGGGCATTTCGACGGTGACACCTTGATTTTCGTTGCAATATTCCTGATGTTTCGCTAATGATTTTTCAGTCTTAAATATGTTCATGCAATTGAAACATAAAGATATCTTTCCGTTATGATTATTATTTTGTTTCGACAGTAATCGGCTCAGATGTTTAACCCAACAATAATGACGATTGTCACCATTTGAAATCAATAATAAAATAATCGTCTTTTCTCTTCCGAGATACGAAGTCTGTCTGAGAGGATAGATCGTTCGTTTTTCCTCGTTGTATCCCAAGACGTTCCCCGCTAGGGTGGGATTTTGAACCTCGAAATGTTCGATATGTTTTAACTCTGTTGGAAAAGTAACTCCGGTCCAATCGAGATTTTTAGAAGTTTCCTCGTAACGAGAAACTCTATCGGAGTTCATTTCAACAGGGTATAAAGCGGAGGTGATTGCCCATTTAAAACACTGATCATCTTTATTTCTCACGTTGACCACGGCGTGTTTCTTAGTCAAGAAATATGGTAATTCCAAGTAGGAAGATCCTTTCAACGGTTCGTTTTTATTTATGTGAATTTCGAGTTTCAACACCTCATCGAACATCCAATTACTACCTTCATGTTGATAATTCGCGAGAGACGTCAACATCTTGTCTGTCATGTTTTCGAAAACGTTTGATAGATCTGAATCTCGAAATACGGGTTCGACGTTAGATCTGAAATATGCATTTTTCACGATGCTCTCGCCGGACTTCACGTCGATTTTATTCATTATGCAATGGAGTATCATCTTAATTTTTAATCCCACATTCATGTATTCGCGAAACAAATCCAATACTTTTTTCTTCACCCGTTCCATGAACAATTTCGGATTGATTTTCTTGAACGAGGGAACCACGTCGAAAGTTTTGAAAATGCCTTTGATCGTACTCTCCCGTTCCATGGGTTTCGATTGGAATAGTTCCGCAATGTGTCATGTTACATATTCTTCTCCTTTCTCTTTGTCGATTGCTCATTGAATTTCGCTCGATATATCTCGTTTGTCTTGAATCTGAAGTGCATCACTCGTTTTCGTTTTAGTTTTTCTTTTCTTTTCTTTGGAAACTTGATGTTCTTCAACGACTTTTCATTTAGTTGTCTTCTAATTTTTTACAATCGAAACGTTTTTGGTTTTTTTCGACGTCGGCATTTCGATTCCTTTTACTATCTTCTCATTTTTCACAACTGATGCATCTTTTGACGTCGTTGCTATCGACATTTCGTTTGCCTTTCTAGCGTTTCGCAAATATTCTTGTATGACTTCAATTTTTTTTGATTTAGTTCTATGATTTCTGAAATCTGAAATTTGTAATAGTTTACAAATCTCGTTTAACTGAGGTATGGTTTTCGCATTTAAATTTACCATTGTTTTATCTGTTTGCTTCATTTGTAAGAATATTTTTTTTGGAATTTTGTATTAAATAATTTGTTAAAAAAGTTTAGCTTTTTTACTCTTTTTATATATATAAAAAAAAAAAAGTTAAATTTTAAATTCAATTTTTTTCTTAAATGTGTTTTTTATTCAAAAACAATTTAAGACCGCTTTTATTTCTCGTTTGCAAAACGAACACGTTTTCTCGTCTTTGGAATAACATTCTCTACAACATCACAGGTGTGCGCATGGTAGAAACAAGACGTTTGTGACACCTTCGCAGACCAGACACTTAGTGGACGTTTTGCTCAGCTCGTTTTCGACGAGTGATGATAACTCGTCCGCTACCGCCATGAATTTGATGAGATGTTCTAAAGTTATGGACTGAGACAGGGTCTTGTTCGCATTGTTTAACGCATTGTACAATTGTTCCTTGGTGTATCCGAGTTGTAACATATCCATCAATAAATTTTGGTTTTTATCTCTATCCCTCTCTTCGTCTTCGATTTTGATCAATCCCAACGTTAGGATCTTGTTCAAATAATCACATTCGCCTTTTTCAATATTATTTATGTGTTCTAGTAAATGTCTGTCGTGAGGTTCCCAATTCATCAAATGTATGTTACAACAAAAACATTTGACTTCGTCGCCTTTACCCACGTAAACGAAACCCGCGGCGGCTAAATCTTCGGGTTTTTGAGCGAGATGCAAAGGCCAATTTTTAAACGTTTGAAGTCTTGCACGTTCTAGACTATAATTCGGATGTTTAGACTTGATCATTGTTTTTACCTCAAAATTGAGTTTGTAAGAATATTTTTTTTTCAACTTTTATTTATATATAAAGAGAAATAAAGAGAAACTTTTTTAACAATTATTATTTAAATACAAAATTTAAAATATACATTATTTGCAAGAATTCATAAAAAACAAATAATTGATCATGACAACAACACCTAAAAGATGCGAATTGAAATTGAAACGAGACGAAGCGTATGAGAAATTCGGTTTTAATATCTATACATTACAACCACATGATCCCATCGAATTGAATGAGGTCGAGATGGTGGACTTCGAGTGCTACTACCACAAATATCGAATGTGTTTGAAATTGGATGAAGCCGCGCTCGATTTGTTTTACGAGTACCAAAGCGATCTGCTGAATAATATCATCGTCGCCGAAGACAGAGAATTCGACAAGGGTGATTTATTGTTGTCCTATGGAAGTTACATATATCCAATAATCTCACTCGAACTCGTGAACAAATCGGGTGGTGAGAGCACATTCGCCTATGAAAAAAAACTCAAAAGAGTAAAGATAAACATTCAAACCATTTTCGTAAGTGGAAATATGACTAATGTCAACATGCTAATAACGGACTTGGAAATATAAACAATGGAGAGATTGAAATTTAAAATTTTACTTTTTATATATATATATAAAGAGAAAAAAAACTTTTACTAAAAAATTTTACACTAAAGAAAATTAAAAATTAAAAAAACAACTTTTTTATATATATATAAAGAGCCAAAAAAAACAACAACTTTTTAAACAAATTATTATTTAAATACAAAATTTAAAATATACATTATTTGCAAGAATTCGTAAAACAAAAAACTAATAATCGATCATGAAGACAGCAACACCTAAAAGATGCGAATTGAAATTGAAACGAGTCGAAACGTATAAGAAATTCGGTCATAAAATCTATAGATTACAATGACACGACCCCATCGAATTGAACGAGGTCGAGACGAAGGGCTTAGAGCACAAATACGACAAATATCGCATGCCTTTGAAATTGGATGAAGCCATGCTCAATTTGTTTTACGTATGCCAAAGCGACCTGCAGAACATCATCATCACCAAAGATAGATAATTCGACAAGGACGATTTGTCGTTGCCCTATGGAAATTACATATTTCCAAACATCTCATTCGAACTCGTGGAGAAATTGGGTGGTGAGAGCGAGTTGACCGATGTAAAAAAACTCAAAAGAGTAAAGATAAACATTCAACACGTTTTCGAAAAAGGAGAAGACACGGGTGTCAACATGTTAATAACGGACTTGGAAATATAAACAATAGAGAGATTGATTGTTTTAGCGAAGAAGAAGGAAAAAAAAAAGTAATGAGATCATTACTTTTTTTTTTGTTTTCCTTCTTCTTCACTATTATCATATATTATAATAACGTTTCCTTTTCTCTCAGTTTTCAGCGTCGATTCTTCTTCTTTTTTTCTTTTTCTTTGTGATATGATACGTTTATAACAACATTTTTGTTTATCCAAATCATAATTATGAATGAATGTTGTGCATCTCTTGGTAACACTTGCATCATCACCATTCTCTTTAGAAGGTAGTGGTGACGGTGGAAAGAGTCGTCTCATTCTCAACCGTCTATCCTGCGCTCTATCTATCTCTTCCATCAGTTCTTTCCTTAGATATCCATCATTAGCGTCTAACCATTTTTTTATTTTTTCACTCTCTGGCTTGCGATGTTTGTCATTATCGTCAAATTGTTTCTCCACCTTTTCATCCAGGTGATAAATTTGTTTCTCCACCTTTTTACCCATTTTAAATAAATTATTTTATACTTTCTATGATTTTATATTTTATACAATTTTATATTATAATAACATATTCAAAATTGGTATGTTCTTAAACGGTGAATTCTCACCGAGCAACAAACCCTTGCCGAGTCGCTCAACGTTCCGTCCACTCTTCAGATAGAGACCGTTTCCTCTCAGAGAGTTGCCACCTCTAACGGGTTCTAGATACAATCCTTTACCGCTGTCGTCTACGTGGACGCGACACACGGCTCCCCCCTTCTTCAAGAACAGTCCGCTGCCACCCATTAACTTCTCAACCGCCGAACTAGCGAGTCTCGTGAGAGCTCCCACGCCGAGAGTCTTTCCGAGAAAGGGTAGTGCCTTTGCGGCGAAGGGTAATGCTTTTGCGGCGATTCCTGCAAATAGCGGTAGGAAACCGCCTTTCATTCTCAAATTGTATCTCAATTGAGCGGGGCTCAATCTCACCGCCAACCCTCTTCCATCGCGAATCGCTTTCTCCATCCTTTTGATTTGACTTCTGGTCCAGGTGATCGAATCCTGACCGCCTCTCGTCAGATCTTCGTGAGTGAATTTGAATCTCACCGCCTCGCCTCGAGTTGTTAACGCTCTCTTAAGTTTCTTCCTCTGTCCTACGGATATGTTCACGTTTTTAACCACGTATTGTGTCATAATTCTGTTTTTTGAAATATATTTACTTCAATTGTTTCTTGTTTAATAATTATATTAAAATAATTTTGTAAAATTAATATTGCGTTTATTTTATTTTTGTTATTCTTTTCGGTGACGTTGGGAAAGGAATAATAAGTCTCCAGATTCACCAACGCCATCTCGTATCTTTTCTCTCTATTCAGTTCGATGGAAGGTTCGAATTTCGTAGCGAATCGAGTCGAATCGCCACTCACCACGATTCGAATGGATTGTTTTGCAGCCGTATTCTCGGCTATCCGTTCTAACAATTCTCCATGTTCGAACATTATATTTAATTTTATTTTTTTTTTATTCAAAACTAATTATTTGAAGATTTATTATTTTCTAAATTTTATTTTCACGCTCTATCTTATTATTATCATCAGAAACATAAAACTTGTCGAATCCGCACCGATATTTTCCGCGATTAAATTCGCTTGTCAAATCGATCACGACGAAATTGTAAAGTCCACCATCCCAAACCCTCTTGCAGAATCTCCTGAATTCCGCCGCGCTCATGTCGTTTGCGACGTGATCGCCGTAGATGTGATTGAGATTCTTGAGATCTTGACGAAAGAGACATAGAAAATTAGCGTTCTCCCTTATCGTCTGTCTGGGCAATCGAAAATAATTCTGCGACAGGTAGAAACAGTCCACGTTGCTGTGTCGACCCCTAACGTAATACGATTCGCATCGGTTCTGTCTCTCCAAAAGCAGATCGTCGAAAATCATGAGATTCTTATCTTCCGATTTCAGTTCTCTAGGATCCGGAACGTCGCTAGCGTTCTCATAAAATCGACACTCGACGTTCGAAGATGCATTTCTCTTCATCAGCTCTATCGCCGCACCGTCCAAAATGGTCGAAAGTGGAGCTTCGCTCTTGTCGAATTCCTCCCTACTGTCAAAGATTCTGGCTATGACGTCCTTGGGCAATCTGCGATCCATGCACTCTCGAAGCAATCTGTATTCGGGTTGAAACAAGCTCTTGCCAAACACGAACAATCTGTCGTAATCCAACCAGTCGGGTCGGGACAACAGATTCATCAACAGATTGGTCTTTCCACAATTCGATTTTCCTACTATCAAGCCTCTTATGCTCTTGGGAAAGAACTCGTTATTCGACCTCTTGGTCGCGGCGTCGTTCCAAGACATATCTTTAATGTTCATCTTTGTTTTATTTTTTGTTTGTTTGTTATTTTAGATTCTTTTCAAACGCAAATTTTTTATGTTTTTCAAACTCTGTTTTTTAATGTTATTATTTATTTATATCGCACCGTCGCGAGTTCTCTTCAATCCGGATCCACTCGTCATTTTGGCTAAATCTTGTATGGGCACCACAGCATCCTTAAAATCTTTCCAACTTTTCGGCGTTCGCTCTAACGCAGCTCGCTTCGCCGGCGGACTGATCAACTTGTCGATCAACGCGTCGGCTGCCCTCTTGCAAGCCACAAAAGCTATCCTACCACTGGCTTCGGAAGCGGCTTTCTTACCAGCATCCAAAGCCGTCTTCTTACCGACCTCAAACGCGGTCGATGCGAGTTTTCTACCCGCATCGCCCGTGAACGCTCGCATTATAGAATCGACGATGCCAGAACCGCCTTGAACGTAAATCCTGACGTATCCCCTGTTCTTTATCACCAACATATTTTATTTTTATGATATATTTTTTTGTTTTTTCACTGGTAAATCGTTTTGTTGTTTTTAAATACTTTTATTATTCTAGTGTAAGAATTTACTGTTTTATTTTTGTTTGTTTGTTTGTTTCTCTCTACTTATTATATACACATCAATCCTTCAATTCGTTCATCAGCCTTTTATAGTGGTTTTTATTCAAAACCTTCTGTCCTAACAATTCGTCAGATATAGCAACTATCTGATTATCTAATCCTGTGTTACCAGCCCGTCTGCTCGCCATCAACAAACTCTATCTCTGAGACAGAGCGTCAGAATCGCTCGGAAGAAAAGTGGTTTTCACCCCTTTGCCAGTCACCGATTCGACGAACTTCTTGTTCATATCCCATATGGGTTTCACCACTTTCGTCCACTTGTAACCTCTGTTGGCTTTGGGTCTCGTCTCTCTGGCATCGTTATTTCTCTTCATGGCGTGGGTCTGAACCAGAATGTCGCCGTAATTGTCGAAATCCTGATCCGTGTAATCGCTGGGCTTGTCGTAAAGGAGCAATCTGCGCAGCCCATCGGTCAATTCGTATCTGTTCGAACCCACGATCAATTCATCATCGCCAATATCTACTTCCGTGTCTCCTACAAAAATCCTTCCCTCAGAATCCTTATAAAATCCATACAACTGATCTCTCTTACCGCCATCATCATTAGACAATGCGACGCTACTAGTGGTGATAGTCGAAGCTGTATCGTCGCTCTCGCTCAAATCTGTTTGAATTCCCGTGGGAACGTAATCCGGTGTAGATTGAACGGAATACCGATTTCCAAAACTAGGAGGCAACGAACCCATTCTCAAAGAACTCTCCTTTATGGGTCTCAATTCTTCGACTATCTCCTTCCTGCTTCGCTATTGACCCTCCGTCACGGGTTTAAATATTTTTGTGGCTTCGCGTTTGTGTTCCATCTCACCATGACGTCTGCTCCTATCAGCTGACTGAATGCCCTTCTTAGCACGCTCAAACTCTTCTAAAATTCGATCTCGGTGTCTAGGATCCATCTGTAAAAACATCTTTCGTTTTTAATTGTTTATTATTTTCAAAATTAAATGTATAATTATTTTTAGGTTTATGTTTTTTCTCTCTCCTATATATATCGATCACTTTTTTATTTATTTCCTTGGGGTATTCCCCCCGCTCACGTCAGAAATGGAAGCGTTCGACAGTTGTCCGTCAAGTTTTTTGGGGGGAAAAAAAATCCGGGTATTCCCCCCACCCCACGACGAGGGGAGATAACTCCGTATGATCGAGTTTATGAGAATCGAGCAATCCGATCGGTCAATTGGCGGAGAATCGAGCGATCCGATCGGTCGATTAGCTGAGTTTGGGAATTCCCATAGTGGGGAATTCCCCTAATGACGTCATAAATGGGAAAAACCCACCGCCTCAAAACAATTGCGGATTCTGGATCACTGATCTAGAATCCGCAGGCCGTTTTTTGATGCTGGCCTAGAATTTTTTGCTCGCATTCGGTACAATTTCGCCTTTTTTTTTTTTAAAAACGCGCGTTCACCACGAGTATTTGAACGTTAAAAGTGCGATCTAGGAGTCACAAAAAAACATGGGGGATTCAAGATCAATGTACGTTTTTGTGAACAAGCGTGCGATTTAACACCGAATTCCACGTTGGTAAACGCATCGTGTACGTATGTTGTACACGTACGTGTACAAAGTGATAGTGGACTCTCCTTTTATACCTACTGATCCAGAATGGCTTTAGGAAGTTTTCACGTTGTCCCAAATGATAGAATCTTCGAAAGTCAAAAAGAATGTCGATTACCTTTCTTTGTGTGAAAGAGGCATACGGTACAGTATGGAAGGAGGGTATGTGGCGGAAGCTTGAGGCCTTGGGCCCGGGAGGTGAGTTTGTGGGAATTCTGGAAGCATTATATAAAGATGTAAAAGGTGAACCTAGCCTGGGTAACCTAGCAACAAAATGGTTGCCTGTGGAGATAGGGCTAAAACAGGGGTGCATCCTTTCGTCAGTTTTTTTGCGTTGTACATCAAAGATTTAGGAGATTCACTCCTGCATATTGAGGAGGGGGTAGCAGTTGGGGACCTCAATATTTTTCACTGACGATATGGTACTAGTGTCAGAAAGCGAAGGGAGGTTTGAGAAAATGTTGGAAATTGTTGGGAGATATTGGAAGAAATGGAGATTCGAACTGAATGAAGGCAAAATCAACGTTATACCCGTGGGTCGTAAAGTGGAATCTACTCGAAACTTGTTAGCATAGGAGAGACCGGTGACTACAAGTATTTAGAGGTAAATATAAACACTTTGGGGAGATGCATCTACCAAAACCACACGAATAAACTAACTGTGAAGACAAAGCGAATCCTTAATAAAATGAAATTTATATATTGAGAAACGGGTTCAATAAGATTGTCGTGGGAAAAACAATTTGAGAAATGGTGGGTGTACAAAGTATAACATATGGTACGGAAGTGATACCTCAAAACTAAGGGCTTTAAAGAGCTTAGAAACCTTGCAGAACGATTTAGGCCGGTGGATAACGCGATCAGGTAATGCTGCAGCACTAGAAGCAAGAAGGGGCGAGCTTGGGTCGATGAGATATTTAGGACAGGACAGCCGATGGTGTAAATTAATGTTCCAGAATATTTGGAATTCAAACATAAAGTTAGGGTACATAGACCAAGTGAGGAAGTTAATAGAGAACTAATCAATGGAGATCTCAGACTTAGAAGTGGGCACAAGCCAGGGAAAAAAAATCACCGGAGCCCAAATGTGTCATGGCGGATTGTAACCTGAATTGGCGGGAGGAGTTCAAAGCAAAGAAGTCTTGGGGTGGTCTGCCGGATACAGGGAGGCCAGGTTTTAGAGAGTACCTTGACGGCACCTTTTTATCGCGGGAGGGGGGGGGGGACTGTAGTTCGAGATGAGGTCGCGGTCGCTGGAGCTCAGGAGAAAACTGAAAATATAATGAAAAGTAGTGCCAAATGTGCAATTTAGGCCCAGTGGAGACCCTGGAACACTTTCTATTAGAATGTCCAAAATACCAGTCTAACTGAATAACATTCACAGGGAGTTTGATGGAAAAGTGGAATGGGAGAATGAAGGACATGTGGTTAGTGGGTGGAACGAAGAAGATGGTTAGTATGCTTATCCGATAGATTGGGAAGAATGGTGGAATGGGATGTCATCAAGTAGTTCGTCTCGGAGTGTTGTGAGAAGAGAAGAAGAGTCGTGGGGATAAGAAGGCATTTGGGAGCGCAGGTCTAATCAAGGTTTTCTCACATGAGAACCCCGACAAACCAATGGCCGACCAAAGTGTTATTATTATAAGAGATCTCTGAAGTTTGCCGTATTATTATAAAGTTTGTGAAACGCGACCTTCTAGTAATGTTGTGGTGGCACAAGATCCAAAGATGTCGAAAGTTATCTCAGACTTCAAAGAATATAAACGGCCTTTCGCATTCCGGTTTTGTCTTCTTCTTGAATCACTACCACTCAAAGAGACTTACAATATTTATTATTTATTTATTGGTGTTTAAGGTCATATACTTATGCACAATGGCTAATCGTGACCGTGACAGTTTTACGGGTGGAGGAAGCCGGAGTACCCGGTGAGAACTACCGAGCATCGACGAGCATTTGTCAACTCCTCAACATTCTAACTCTGTTCAAGCTCCACTCAAGCAAGGTTACAGCGGTTGAAGACATGTGCACCATCGACGTGCAGTATGCCTTAGTACACGGCGTCATCGTGCCCGCATGTAGGCAACCGGGATAAAGTGCCTTGCCCAAGGACACAACGCGGGTCGTCCCAAGAGTCTTACAATCAATGGAAATATTGCACATTTCTGGTCTCATATATTTTCGTGTTTAACAGAGGAGGTGGGGTGGGTGGGGGGTGTGGGGTGGGGGCAAGAAAAAAATTCGGACACAAGGCAAACTGCTTTGATTGACAATTTCAACAGGTATTTTTGCTGGTACATGGTTTGTATTGTTCCAGTAACCATTCCCGACATTTTAATCTACTCACAACCAGATAATGGAGAATTCTCCAGGGTTTGCAACTGGAATTTGCTCCCATTTCTTGGCAAGTTTATAAATTTATTCAAACTTTCTCACACACATTGGCAGTCAGTGTATATGTGGGTAATCAGGAAATTATCAATTATATACTGCATTTTACCTGAACAGTATTAAGACAGGTATAGCAGGAACAGGTGTGAAATATGTTGAAAATTTTGATGTTTTACCTGGTTTCACCACTGTATTTGCTGATATTTATATAGATTTCTTTCTGTTTTTATCCATTTCTACACTCGATTTTAATTTCATCAGTATAATCTGAATTTACTAAGCATTATCAAATGCAGAATTCGTAGAGGCGATTAGCTCAATGTTGTACTGAACCTGTCAATAGTCAATGTGATTCTTTGGTATCGGAAATCCATCCGTATTAAACTCTGCGCTGTTGCACCTTGGCCGATATGAGTAGTACTTCATTTGATTGAGCGATTAGTAAGCTTTGGCCAGACAGTAAGAGAGAATTCCAACCAGGTGTCCCATTTACTACTATCCAAGGGAAAAACCATGGGTAATGTGCGTGACAAAAAACGATATTTTTATGCACCTACGTTACTGGTGTTTTCCCTAGAGACGCGTGGCGACAGGGTGTGTGTGTGTGTGGGGGGGGGGGGTCACCCCCACCCCCAATCCTGGCCACAATTTCTCCTATAGTTGGAAATTCGGAGGGCAAGTCATGAGCAGTTGGAAATTCCATCTATCTGGGTTTTAAAGCTTCTTTGGTGATGTCTCGGTTTCAAATCAGCAAAAATTCCAACTGTTATTATTTACAACTATAGTGTATGCAATATCGAGCTTCATAAGTATGCAAGATGTTAGTCGGTACGAGATTTCTATAGTACGTTTACTAATCGTAATAAAAAAAATCCTCGAAATGCACTTCAAGAAAATCAGTTAAATCGCATTATGTAAAATCGTTGTCCTGTTAATTCCTTCATTCACAGTTACAAAATGATGAAACATAAAAAATTGATCATTCCTGCATAAGATCTGATTTTAATGTCAGGACTGTTTGAATTGCTCGAAGTTCTCAGCTTGGGCATTTATTTGGTACATATTCAGTTCCCAGAATATTACCAAATTATTATTATTATTATATTATTATTATTTATCAGGACTTAACGACACTTTAACAGCCAAGGTCATATTGTGTCGGTGACAGTTTTACGGGTGGAGGAAGCCGGAGTACCCGGAGAGAACACCGAGCAACGATGAGCAGCTGCCTGCTCCTAAACATCGTAACTCCGCACTGAAGCACAGGCAGGGTTAGACTGGTTAAAGACATGCGCACCATCGACGTGCGTCATCGTGCCCCATGTGGACAATCGGGGTGAAGTGCCTTGCCCAAGGACACAACGGGGGAGTCCGAATCGATTGCTCACGCTCACCCATCCATAGACTAACCGGGTTCGACGTTTGTTAACTTCAGTGATCTGAAGAGAACCGGTTAGCGCACCGCCACCGCATCCCCTTACCAAATAATAATATCGGACTTAGAAGTGGGCACAACGCCTTGAAAATTAACTTCGGTGATCTGACGAGAACCGGTTACCGCAACGCCACCGCGCCCCCTTACCAAATAATAATAACCTGATAATTCTATCATAAATGTGTTGGCATTTCAGTTACTAGTATCAATTTTATGCCCCCTTTCATGGCTTCATTTTCGTGGGAAAAACAATTCGGGAAATGGTAGCTGTACCAAGTATAACATTTGGTACAGAAGTGATACCTCTAAACCAAAGGGCTTTAAAGAGCTTAGAAACCCCGCAGAACGATACAGGCCGATGGATAACGGGACCGAGTAATGCCGCAGCACTAGAAGCAATAAGGGAGGGGAGAGCTTGGGTGGATGAGGATTAAAGGCAGGATAGACTTAATGCAACTCTGCTATCTATAGTATTTGGAAAATCTCCGCGACAGCCGATGGTATAAATTAATGTTCCAGAATATTTGGAAATCAAACAAAAAGACAGGGTGGATAGTGGGGGAGTTGATGGATAACTATTCAATAGAGATATCGGACTAAGAAGTGGGTACAACCCGGGGGAAAATCGTCGGAGAACGAGTCATGGCGGATTGTAACCCGAATTGGTGAGAGGGGACTAAGGCAAAAAGGCCTTTGGGTGACATGTGCGATAATGAGAGGCTAAGTTTTGAAGAGTACCTTGATGGCACATTTGCGGGGGTGTGGGAGGGGGGGGGGTCAATGTTCTTCAAGATTGTGTCGCGGTCGCCGGAGCTCAGGGAAAAAACTGGAAAATATAATGAAAAGGAGTTCCACCGGGAGTATGATGGGGAAGTGGTATAAGAGAATGGAGGGCATGTGGTTAGTGGGTGGCATAAAGAAGATGGTCAGTATGCTTATCAGAAAAATGGGATGAATGGGGTACGGGATGTTATCAAGTAGTTCGTCTCAGAGTGTTGGGAGAAGAGAAGAGGCGTGAGGGTAAGAAAGCATTTGGGAGCGCGGGTCTAATCAAGGTCTTCTCACCTGATAACCTCGACAAATCAAAGAACGAACAAAATCTATGGAGCTATTGTATAATTCTGATCTGATATATTGCCGTGTTTTATATTTTTAAGACTGAAGAAGAATGGACGCTCAAGGAGAGAATTTTACAGAATGGAAACCAGAAGTCATCCCCATCAAAGTATGTGATGTAGAGAAGTTAATAGACTTTTACAAGACTGAAGCACCGCTATGGACATTCCTTCCTCAGTTCATCAAGATAGCTCTAGAAGTTTTCCCTGGATGTGGAAAGATGGTTAACACCCCCGCTGGAGATATTGCTGGTGAACATCTATCTATTTATAGCTTTAAATTCGAATTTTCATGTCCGTCCGTCCGCAGATGTACTTGTGAGGTGATTTTAGTGTTAGGTATGGGGATAATTGCGCAACTCACAAGTGGGTTTTCGCACCTCACAAGTTGAAAACAAACTCACAAGTGGTTGGTGTACTAACAGTTTTATCCCCCAACCTCACAAGTAACGACTGTACACGGACGGTCACCTCGCAAGGCCATCTGCGGTTGCCCGGGAGGACGGAGGTTGGTGGATAAAACCGTTAGTGCACCAACCACTTGTGAGGTTTTTTTCAAGTTGTGAGGTGCGAAAAAACCCACTTGTGTATTGCGCAATTTTCTCCATACCTAACACTAAAATCACCTCACAAGTACATCTGCGTTGGAACGCCTGCCTGCCTGCCTGCCTGCCTGCCTGCCTGCCTGCCTGCCTGCCTGCCTGCCTGCCTGCCTGCCTGCATGTCTGTCTGTCTGTCTGTCTGTCTGTCTGTCTGTCTGTCTGTCTGTCTGTCTGTCTGTCTGTCTGTCTGTCTGTCTGTCTGTCTGTCTGTCTGTCTGTCTGTCTGTCTGTCTGTCTGTCTGTCTGTCTGTCTGTCTGTTTGTCAGACTAGCCGATCGGTGGTCCGTTCGTCAATCCGCCGACCGTCCGCCAGATTGACTGGCTGACTGGCTAGCTTGTTGGTTCGCTGGCTGGATCACTTTCTGTCTAGATCACTGGCTGGCTCGCTGTCCGTCTGTCGGGTAGTTCATCATGTTGTCCGTCTGTCGGGATGTGGCCCATTGAGGCGTTGTAACGTTCGTTTTTTCCGCTATACCGTCCGCCTGTCGACCGGGTCGTCGAGCTCTTCGTCTGTTTGTCCGTCTGTCTTTCTATTCTATCTCTGTGTCCATCTGTCTAACATTTAAGCATTTTGACACTTTGGAAGATGTGAATCTGAAATTTGGCACCAAGGAGTCATGTTGTTTTGAAGTAATACGCGGTGTGTTTTGGCCGTCTACGTTCACGCCTTACAGAGGTTTAGCGCCCTTTCGGTGACAGACTGGGAATATTTACTAAACTATATAATATCTATCTGTTTAAAGCCTATCAGACACCCCCTCCCCCCCCCCCCCCCCCCCGCATAACATCCATATTTAATGCTTCCCCAGTGGCTATCCCAAAGCACCTCGGCAGGAGTACCTTTAATCAATTTTACTGTAAAATCAAGGAGCACATTATGCTGAGATTTACTTGAAACATTATTAATTATTGTCACTGTTATTTATTTTTACACATTGTTCTGTTTACAGTCACCGAAGTCACCAATATCCATTTGCTATGCACGCGGCGTGCCGAATCCGTACGTAATATATACAGTGCGTGGAGAGTGTATTATCACTAAATCACCCACAGAGTGAAGATTCCACCCAAGCAATAATTGCAAAGCATACCAAGTACAAGCAAAGTTCCCGCCAACGAACCTCAGGGATATACCCGGAGGTCCATTGGCTGAAACATTCCTTGTGTTTTCCGTCCACATGTACAGAATTTGAAAGTCATTCTTCAGGTGATAACTCCACTCCCTGGACGATCTAGTTACAATCAACTCTCCACTCACTATAAAGGCTGAGATTGCGAAGTATGTCTCCGTTTTGCGAACGTCTTCTGAAAACTAAATTCACATTCGACTTCCAGTGCGAGAGGGAGTGGTGCTCTAAAACGGAGACTGAAGTCATACTCTTTTATCGATTGGCGTACACTCGGTGCAAACAACCTCCTCCCTGTTCTGCCAGTCGTCTTCTCGAGACAAATCGGTGTTTTCCAAAGAGAACAAAGGCTCTTGTTTCACATCTCTTGTTTCGAAATTCAGCAGAAAAGGTATGTCTCAATAGTTTCTGCATTTACCAAATATAGGCATTATCCCCGGAGGGACATTCTGAATTTATTTATTTACTGGAGTTTAAGGTCACATACCTATACACAATCGCTAATCGTGGCCGTGGCAGTTTTACGGGTGGAGGAAGCCGGGGTATCAACTGTCAGCTCCTCAACATTCTAATTCTGTTCAAGCTCCGCTCAAGCAGGGTTACAGCGGTTGAAGACATGTGCACCATCGACGTGCAGTACGCCTTAGTACACGGAGTCATCGTACCCCCATGCAGACAACCGGGATAAAGTGCCTTTCCCAAGGACTCATTGCGGGTTGTCCGGGACGGGGATCGAACTCGTGACCTCTAGCATAGAAGTCCAACAGTCTACCACTGAGCCACCCCCCCCCCCCCCCCTGTATGTCAGCTGTATTGATGTGTTTTAAGCGAAAAACCGATTTAAAAATTAGTAACGCTGCTACCAGACGAACTGAACCTGGTGGGGTGATCCATCAAACTGATTAATGTAAAACTGTTGTCACATACCTCTCTACCAACCGCCATTGTAATACAACCGCTGTTGTAATAATCTTATTACAATAGCGTGCGATTCAAACCTTTACTACAACCGCTATTGTAATAAACTTATTACAATAGTCGAGTGTCAGTTGTAATAAGTATTTCATTAATTTGCGAATAAGCTAACTAGGAATGTCTACAACAGACAGTTTCATTCAAGATTCAATCTCTTTATACCAATCACAGCGACACAAAAGCCAGAAATTGACGAAATGACCAGTAAAATCTGAAACATCTAGCTCAAAAAATGTTCAATAAAACCGAAGAAATTTATTGGTCTACTCTCCAAATAATCAATATGGTCTCTCCCGATTGCTGTCATTGAGCTGACATGAAAGATACCATTAGGGTTCAACGGGTTAAACTTTACCCAACGTAACGGCCAAAACCGGCCAGCGCTATTCACAAAAATCGCCAACTAATTTTCATTATTTTTTTCATTTTTGTCTCAAAAACATAGGTTATGACCCCTCTTTGGAACGAGCTAGTCGAGTTCGTCCAATGAGGGGTCATAACCTATGTTTTTGAGACCAGAAATGAAAAAAAATAGTTATTCCAGAATGTTATTTGCAAGTGTCGTCTGCTTTTCATGTTAGGTAAAGGGTTAAAAGAGTCGTAAAATATAATATGTATGACCCTGAGATGGCTGACTTGGGCGGAGTGAGCGCACTGGAGAAGGGCTGGGCGGCAGATGGGAGACCGATTTTTCTGCAGTTTAATTTTTTTATACAAATCCTTTCAGCGCTAAGCTACCGAATAATGTAATCCAACATTTGGGTTGTTTATGCATGTGGTGGAGGCTAAAATGATACCATAGGGAAAATTTGTCCCAATTTATTCCAACAGACCACGAGACGGTTGGATTCTATTATGACCAGTTATCCTCGAGTATTTATTGTTCGCCCCTTAGCATACATGCCAATGGGATAAAAGGGGTTAACTTCTTGCATCAATGATTTGGTCACAAATGTTGCGCGAGGTGTGAAGAGGGTGCAAGGCCCAATAGCTCAGTGACTAGAGCCTTGGAGTAGTGATCAGAAGGTCGTGGTTTGGAATCTTGTCCGTATAATCCACGTTGTGTCCTTAAGCAAGACACTTCAATCCCATTGCTTACTTGAGGGCAAGGGGCACCCGAGTGCTAAGGCACATCGCACGTTGACGGTTTCAAGTCGAGGCTCGCAAAGAACTGCATTAAATTGAACATATTTTACAGTGTTTGCAGTCCGTTCACTACTAGATAAGTCGAAACTCAAAAGAACGACATTAAATTGAACATATTTCACAGTGTTAAAGTCCGTTGACTCAGGTCCAGTAAAATTACCAGTTGCACACACTTGGGCGGTAAACGTGGCTCCCACAGAGCCACGTTCACCACCCAGGTGCGAGCAACTGCATGGTAATTTGTTTTACTGCGAGCTGGGTCAATAGAGTCCAACCTTCACCTTTCCGAGATGATCTGTCGATTGCCGCAATTACGCTCAATTGTAAGCTTTACATGTTGTTTAACTTGTATATCCAGAACAGGGCCGTCTAGAGAGATTAAGAATACACATTGTGGTGGTTTTTCAACTTTATTCGATGGTATCGTTGACATCATTTTACTTTAACAATTGCAAAAGATAATAAAATGCGGTTTATGAATCATCACAAAAAGCTTGGCAACAATTGGTTGAGCCGATGTTCCAGGAGCCGTTGCCGTTGTCATCCGATTGTCCACAATCGGCCGATTGTGGTGGCCGGTTCCGATCATCGGTTGAACACTAGTTGCAGCACAATTCCACCTAACCGCTTTTGAGTCATCCCTCCTCGTACTCCTTTTCCATCTTTTCTCTTTCTTACATTTTCTCGCTTTCCCCCTCCCTTTCCTCGCCTCTCGAGTCCTTATTCTTGCTTGTGCACCCGATCCCGCACCCCTGTATGCACCTAGATATAGAATAACGAATTTCAGCCTATTAGCTTCACGTAGTTTTTAGTTATTAAATTGTAACTACAATTTAATAAATTGTAGCTACAATTTAGCTAAAGTGTAGTTACAATTTAATAAATTGTAGTTACAATTTAGCTAAATTGTAGTTACAATTTAATAAATTGTAACTACAATTTAGCTAAATTGTAGTTACAATTTAGCTAAATTGTAGTTACAATTTAGCTAAATTGTAGTTACAATTTAATAAATTGTAGTTACAATTTAGCTAAATTGTAACTACAATTTATTAAATTGTAACTACAATTTAGCTAAATTGTAGGTACAGTTTATTAAATTGTAGTTACAATTTAATAACTAAAAACGCCTCCACGACTACCTCCCCTCCAATGGCAATATGTTTGCAAAACAAACTCTATGGTCCACGCCCCTTCCTATGCACTGTCATGTCAAATGCTTAATGCGACACCCGCACATGTTCCTGCTCCTATAGTTGGACCTGCAACCAATTGGAGAATATACACAGAACGACACGCGTGTGTGAATGGGTTAATCGATTTGGCACTAGTGCCAGCGCGGAAAGATAGAACGAGAGGACGCAGGCCTCGAGTTTTATCCTTCTGCGATGGCACAAGTGCCATATCGATTAACCCATTCACAAGGGCGCGTCGTTATGTGTTTATTACACACCTTCACGTCTATAAAAACAACTACAAGAAGGACAGTCAGTAATTCATTTGACAGCTATCAACAAAGAGAACACATTTTATCGCCAACCAAATTTGCGAGGGGAACCCGTGTTACTATTTCGTTCCCTGACCTCAAATGTGTTCTATTTGCCTAGTGGCTCATAGAACTCACTGGAATACAGCGGACGATTTCCAGCTATCGGTAGGGATTCCAATTGTAATTGCGTTGCACTATTTATAGAAAATTCTAGTGAAATTCCGCTTCTATTGAAAAATAGTCCATCAACGATTTATATTCCGCACGTATGTGGGGATTATACAGAACAGGCGTGTGATAAAATGATGTGTATAAGTGCAGGTGTCACTCCTGTTCACTCAGATCACTTGTTCTAAGAAGAGCGATGTTGCTCTTTGAATTAGTAACCTTTCTCTTTAAATGTGCAGCGTTTCTCCTCGAAAGAGCAATGTTGGCGGAGCACTATTGCTCCTTCTAGGAATCACGTGACTCCTAGAGAAACAGCTTCGTGGACATTGATATGTATCTTACCATGGGTAAAATTTATCTCCTTGGAGAAAATAAGCATCACCACTGAAAACAACTTATTGCTTGCCACGCGATCAGAATCAATGCATCTGGGGCAATTTTCCTAATTTTTAACCATATTTGTAAAGAAAACCGTACAGATGTTGATATATTTGAAAGAACTAAAAGAGCTGATGCCACTGACATCCCCATTTCTATGGTTTTATCGAACATTGTCCGGAGCAAGAGATTTCAGATTTTATTGGTCATTTCGTCAATTTCAGTCTTTTTTGTCGCAATGATTGGTATAAAGAGATTAAATCTTGAATGCAACTGGCTCATCTATTGTAGACACCTCTAGTTACCTTATTCTTAATGAAAAACTTATTACAACTGACACACGACTATTCTAAAATAAGTTTATTACAATAGCGGATGAGGTGAAAGTTTGAATCGTCCGCTTTTGTAATAAGTTCATTACAATAGCTGTTGATGAAAAGGTTTGCATCAACCGCTATTGCAATACATTTATTACAACATGGGTTGTATTACAATAGCGATTGGTACATTCCTCTTCATTTCGACTTTCTGGGTAATTAAGCCGGAAGCAAGGATGCAGGGGGGGGAGGGGGCAGCTGCCTACCTTGCCTTCGGATCACGGTGGCGAGAGGGGGCAGACAATACCCTTCCCAAGTTCGATTTATTCTCGAAGTAAAGCTAAAATACACCCAAACCATTCTGGGAGCTTTCAAAATTCAATGGTGGAATTGTGGGAGTTTGGAAGGGGGCACCGCCTCTCAAACTCCCCCATCTCGAGCCTTCGGCCTTCAAGTTGTGCATGCTTCGGCATGTCATGGCGGAGCTGCTATTGCGAGTAAATGCCCATTTCCGGGTGTCTGACCTCTTTGCCCCGAAGAGTTTCCGAAGCCCCTGACTCCGTCCCAGTCTCTTTGACTCGAGAAATCAATATTTGTTCTGTCCCAAGCTCTTCGAATCGAGCAACCACTGCTAGTTCTTTGCAGTGCCGGGAGTATTCCTCACTTATTATTTTTGTCTTAGAAGACACTTGCTTCCACAGCCGCCATCTTAAGGGGGGGGGGGGGGGGGGGGGGGGGGGTGCTATATATGCACAGAACGACACGCGTGTATGATTGTGTTAATCGATATGGCACGAGTGCCAGTGCAGAATGATAAAAGAGACCGCAAGCTTCGAGTTTTATCCTTCCGCGATGGCAAAAAATGTCATATCGATTAACCCATTCACACGCGCGTGTCGTTCTGTGTTTATTGCACGCCTTCACGTCTATAAAAAAACAATTATTAGAAGGACACGCAGCAATTCATTTGACAGCTATTAACAACAAAAAAAAACACATTTTATCGCCAACCAAATTTGCGTACTCATGCTCTTATTCCTCTTCTTCTGGATATTCATTATCTCCTTCTTACAGTTAAAACTGTCACGAACAATGCGCTTACTAAGGCTCAATTGCGCGTAGGAATTGCGCGCAATTGCCATATCGAATGGCATCCAAAGTACGGCAGATTTTCCTGGTTACTCATAGCAAACACAGGCAATGTTTCTGCCAATGGACCTCCGGTCCATTGGCTGAAACATTGCATGTGCACAGGCCATATGTACAGAATTTGATAGCCTTGCTATGGTCATAACGCATAGATTAACGCGCACATCGACGTGCTATGTGTGCACATTCTATGACAGGACTTCTAGTTTTAACTGTACATCGACTCTATTTCTTCTTCGCTATTTTCGTACGCATAAAACACGACATATCCTTCAAGTTTAGGAATCTTATTTGGTTATTTCGCAATCGGTTCAGTTTCGGGTGATCAATTGTCTGCTCAACGATTTCCGTTCGGCACATGCGTGCGGAACGGATTTTCATTTTCCACATGGTGTTGCTGTAGATGGGGGTTTCAAAGAATAGGTGCGTAATAAATAAACAATGCTCAACAAATAAAAAATTCTCGAAGGTTTTCAAATTCCCGACACCTCACAAAAATACACCTTTTCCGTTTACGAAAAATGAATGCGTTGATGATGTGCATAGTTTTCGTGGCCATGGAAACTAAATACTTACAACATATTTTAGTCATTGTTGACAGGGAGCGCAGTTGCTCAGCAGGTGGATGTGCAGACTGCAAGCCGAGAGGTCCTCGGTTCAAATCCCCCCCACCCTGCGGCAGCCGCGCTGTGTCCTTGAGCAAGACACTTCACCCCCATTGCCCACGTGGGGGCACGGTGCCGTTGTGTACTAAAGCGTACTGCACGTCGATGTTACACCTGTCTTCAACCAATGCTAATCCTGCTTGTGTGCAGTTAGTATGTTGGGGATCTGACAGTTGCTGGCCGTTGCTCGGTGGTTCTCTCCTGGAGGTTTATGAATCACAAAGACATCTTCCAAAGCGCAGGAGACGGTACCTAAGGCGACAGATAGTGCGAATGTTGTGTGGTTACCACAGGGAGGAGTCAGGCCACACTCAGAAAACCGTTGTCTCTTTGTCAGTATATAACTCAGACTTTGATTGGCTATAGAGGCGGGAGCTCGGTGGCTCAGTAGGTAGAGGTGCATGCTGCAAGCCGAGAGGTCCTCGGTTCGACTCCCACCTGCGGCAACCGCGTTGTGTCCTTGGGCAAGACACTTCAGCCCACTGCCCACGTGGGGACACAGTGACGTTGTGTACTAATTTGTACTGCACGTCGATGGTGCACTTGTCTTCAACCAATTCTAACCCTGCTTGTGTGGAGTTAGTATGTTGAGGAGCTGACAGTTGCTCGCCGTTGCTCGGTGGTTTTCTCCGGGTACTCCTACTTCCCCCACCCGTAAAACCGTCGTTGTCATGCTTAGCCATTGTGCAGAAATATGTGACCTTTATTACCAATAAATAAATAAATAAATAAATAAATAAATAAATAAATAAATAAATAAATAAATAAATAAATAGTCATTGTTGGCCAAAAACAAGTTCCGAGATTCGAAAGTTGCAAGATAAACGCCATGACGTTTGATGAAATGAAGCTGTTACGTCTCTTAGTCGTGGCGTAATAGCTTTCACGCCATCAAACTTCATAGATTGGGAGGAGTTACTGCGTTCATTGATATTGCGCCATACTGGTGGGGGTGCCGTTTGAGTGGCGATGGTTTTCGATGTCGTTCGATGTCCTGCAAACTAGTTACATAGAAATCAGTGATTGTGATCGATTCAGGCGATACGATCAATGACGAATTGTATACGGGGCAGTGAAGCGATAGTGAGGATCCACTGTTTTCGGATAAAGGATTTGTTTTTATCCCTTTGAACTCTAGTGGTATCTTCCATGTTCCATGCCAGTTCAATGGCAACATTTAGAAGAGTCCATATTCATTATTTGGGGTAGACCAATCAATATTTTACCCCACACATTTATTGAACAGCCATCCTATTTAATGGCGTTATGATGTATCATGTTCCTGGCCGGAAAAGCGGCTTCTCGGGTTCCAAAGGTTAAGCGATTCACCTGAGGTATCAGATAAATCATTGTGCATCTCTTAAGACCCTCCCCCCCCCCCCACCCACACACGCCCCCATGGACCGATTTTAAGTTATTTCGGGAGACATCGAAGGTACATGGAGATAAATTATCTCAATGCCTGGATTAAAACCTTGTTGTGAGGTCCAAAACTTTAAAACCGGTATCCAGGTATTAAATTTCCATCTATTCTGCGAATTGTCTGAGATATCTATTTTGTCCAAGCTCCACACAACTGTAATAAATCCGAGATGCATGCTTAATATACGCATTTCTACCATGATTACCTATTCTGATATATATAAAAATCCTATGACATAAATTTTAGCTTTACACACCAACTGTGGTGAACACGCCAGCAATTGGATTCCAATAGTTAAAATTTACACCTACAGTAGAACTACATCCAAGGTGACCTCACCTTTAATGCAAACTTGTCTAAATTTATCACTCGTCGCCTCGTGAAGAGTGAATTGAAACCGGCAATTATTTTTATTTGTAACGTTTTTAAATAAGTTTACCTCATAAGACACCAAATATTAACAAACATGCGTTGTCTCTTGTTAATAAAGTATCCATAACTCGAAATAGTATGTTATTATGTTATTAAAATGAAAAAGGCCACGTAATTTTCGAATTTCTTTTTCCATTTCGTTTCGGCGATAAAATTAAAATTGTCAGCGGAAGTACCGCCCGCCGGTGCTCATGTAAACAAAAACAGATTCGCACGGGTGCACATTGATTTATTTTAACTTTTAAACTCTTATTAATCTGACGATCATGGTATAAATAAAATATACCCAAAGTAGCTTGGTGCACCAAATGTTCACCACTCGTGGTAAAGTGGTATTAACCGCTAGCCAAAGGCTCGCGGTTAACACCACTTCACCACTCGTGGTGAACATTTGCTACACTTAGCTAATATAGGTATATTCTATATTTAATATGGTGACAAGTAATCAACATTTCGTGTTCAAACTGAAACGAATCTGAGTGATTCTAGTTGAAAATAGAAAAATAATTCTAAACAGGGTTTCCTCGAGTCAATTTGAGTCATTTGGGGGTCAAAAGTTATTCTTAGGAGGCAGATGTGGCACGTAGACAAACGGGAAACAACAGCACGGGCTCTTATCACCTGTTTCAAAATAACCGAGGTCGTTGTTTTTTTCGTTTCGGCCTCTTTTGTCAATTTATTTATTCGTGTTTTAAGGCCACACATTTCTGAACAATGGCTAATCATGACCTCGATAGTTTTACGGGTGGAGGAAGCCGGAGAAAACCACTGAGCAACGACGAGCAGCTGTCAGCTCCTCAAGATACTAACTTCACACAAGCAGGGTTAGCATTGGTTGAAGACAAATGCACCATCGACGTGCAGTACAAATTAGTACACAACGTCACTATGTCCCCATGTGGGCAGTGGGGTGAAGTGTCTTGCCCAAGGACACAACGCGGTAGCCGCAGGTGGGAGTCGAACCGAGGACCACTCGGCTTGCAGCGTGCACTTCTTCATACTGAGCCACCGAGCTTCCGCCTCTGTAGCCAGTCACAATCTGCGTTATATACCGACAAAGAGACAACGGTTTTCTGATTGTGGCCTGATTCCTCCCTGTGGCAACCACACAACATTCGCACCATTTGTCGCCTTAGGTGCCGTCTCCTGCGCTTTGGACTCATAGGTGCCGTTTATGAGTCTTTGTGACTCATAAACTTCACTGCTTTAATGGCGGGAACGTGGGATGTCTACCCTATACTTTGCGATAAGTTTATTTCTATGTGTATATGAGGGGGTGGGGTCTGTATGGGTTTGTTTTATCAATGACGGACAATTTTCGACTCTTTCCATCTACTATTTGGGGTCGTTCTGGTTTCCCACACGTCTCTGATGTTTTAAGCTTAATACATGTGTTTTGAAAAACGGCCAAAGAACTGAAACAGACCCCCAGGCCCCCACCCACCGTGGAAATCTTCTGCAAAAGTAACTGGTTAGAACTGTGTGTGAAAATGAAGTGAAATATCTGACAACTGAGACACATTTGGAACTTTTTATAAACAAATGTGGGCCTTCCGGTTTGTTGTGTGTCCTCGTTGTGACACACATAAAACATGAGTATGTGTGTGTGTGTGTTTATTTCCCAAGTCCTCCTAGACCGTCAATATAATCACCATAAAATTCGGTATAGCTACTCAGCTCAACTCAGACAGTGTCACGTGGGTGCGAGAGAACACGGAGGTGCAAGCGGGTACAATTGGATGAAAATGAGGTGATATACGCCTATGTTTTGTTAGTTCCTTAATTTCACTTCTACCATCGATGGAATCATCACTAATCGTGATATGTATACCTGCCTCGGTCCAGAAATTACCACTGGTCGGGGTGTCCATGTGTGGGATCCAAAAGGAGTGGAATGAGACGAAAAGAAAAAAAAACACGTAATTTGGTTTCCGAAATCCAGATTACCTCCCTTGATGTGTATGGGAATGATAATGTGTGAAGACATGCATGGAAATGTCGTTGTATTCCTTCCACACAACGGACTGCAACTACATTTTTTCTGCTGTTTTCCTCTCGTCTGATGCTGTGGTAATGTTCTCCTCCAGATGATGGTGATATATGACTTGAATGTTAACATGATGGAGGTGTCCGTCCTATATCTTAGAGTGGGCGTTCGTTCATTGGTTATCGCATTGGGTTTCATATCGAAAAGTCGACGGTTCTCTCCTGATGCGCATCATCTACGTTGTGTCGTAGGGCTAGACATTTAATCCCGATTCACAAATGGACGCACGGAGTTAAAACCCCAAAATGTCTCTCATCGCGTCATCACACTATCGTCCCCGGGTTGGCCGTGAACAGGTCCCAGCGGATCCGGGGGGGGGGGGGAGGGGGGGCAGGGGAACAAAATTACATGAACATAGGTGGGGATGGGTTGGTGGTCCTGTGCCAAAAATGTGCGAAAACAGTTAATACATTTTTTTTCCTTTTTCACTGTTCTGGAATCTTTTGTGTCCCAAACTGTAACAAAATGTCACCAATTGACCACAAAAGCCAATTTAGAAGCATTAATAACAAAACTAACCCCCTTAATATCAAAATAATGGAGAATTTCATCAAAAAATGACTTATGGACGGGGTTGGGTGCCCAATGTTGAGCGGAAAAAAATTGCCCGACAATTTTCTCCTGAAGTCAACAAAAATATCTATTCACACATAATTCATTCATATCAAGTTTTTTTTTAATGAAATATTCATTAAAATACAGCATAGTGTATATATTATTGTCTAATGAGTCACAATAGCTAGGTGGGACTGATTTTTCAAAATGAAAAACAATAAAATATTAATTTTTATTTCAACAAAAACAAGAAAGTGTGATTTAACAAAAACAAAAATGTCTTTTTGATCGCTATCCTGGTATGCAGATGAGATAACAAAAACAAAAACACAAGGTTTGCCTTTCTTGAGCCAGAACAATAACAAGTTCCCATTTACTCAACCAATATTTGCAACATGTACACGATTACAGTATAAGCAGTAATAATTAATTATGGGCACAACAGGCACAGTGCTCACATATGCCTGCATATGCCATGATTTACAGAAACTAGACTGCTCGAAGTGCATATCACTGTATATCAGATATAAAATTAGGAAAAGCTTATTTAACCCTTTACCTAACATGAAAAGCAGACGACACTTGCAAAAAAATTCTTGAATAACTAATTTTTTTCATTTTTTGTCTCAAAAACATAGGTTATGACCCCTCGTTGGAACGAGCTCGACGAGCTCGTTCCAACGAGGGGTCATAACCTATGTTTTTGAGACAAAAAATGAAAAAATAATAAAAATTCATTGGCGATTTTTGAGAATCGCGCTGGCCGGTTTTGGCCGTTACTTTGGGTAAAGGGTTAAGTGAGAAAAAGAATAATTGAGTTTCATTTGCAAAGTAAACACCGAGAAACTAGATTTGTAGGAATATTAAGCTACACATTTAGTTTGTCTCAATTGTCTGATCTGGTTTGATTAGGGTTTTACGTCGCTTTCAACAACTATGGCTATATGATGCCTATATTACAACGTTGTTAGTTCCCAAGATGAAGGTAGAACTATTCAAACGGATCCACTGGATGGCCTAAGGAATCCACCAACGACTGGAAGAACTAACAAGCCCATCCACACAGTCACCTCAATATAAGGATAAAACAAATTCCTTAGAATTTGCTCCATCAATAGAGTATTAAAATGTATGTATGAACAGCCAGGCCATCGCTGCTGTGCGTTAACAACCAGGCTGCAAAATGTGGACCTATTATACGCGAGTCCACATGGGGTTCAAGCTATACAGTAATGTGTCTTTGTGCACTGATGTGAATCTAGTAAGTCTTGAAAAATGCACCTGATAGAGTAAATGGAAACATGTTTGCACATATAAAAATATGCATGGAATCAGTGTGCATTACGCGTTTTGAGTTAGTGTTCGAGTGCGAATGTTTTGTATATAAAATGTATGAGAAGGGGTGGATCCCCCCAAAAGTCATGGAAAAAATATGCAGGAAAGGGGAGGGGGGAGGGGGTCAAAAGATCTGCAAAATAAAAATGTCCACCTGTGTTCACACAATATTTTTCCGCCCCCACCTCCTCCGGTGGGTTCGCTAAGTTTGAGAAAGACTGAGATTTCAAAGCTTGGAAGACACAACAATCTTTCATCGCGTGGTAATACAAATTGAATACAATTACAATATATTATAGTTATTACTGACAAAAAACCCGAGTACGAAGTGTTAATGCACGGCAGGGCTTATATTTCGACGAGAATCCGAGAATCAATTCACGCAGATTCGTGCAACAAAAGCAGTGAGAATCCATATAGAATCTGCTGTGATTCGCTTGAAAAAAATTGAGTCACGTTTTAACACTCTACCTCACTTAGAGACAGCAAATTAACCAATACAAGGTTAACATGACCTGAAATATCCTGACACTTCGTCAATAAAATTGTACAAATATGGCTATCTGTGGAACCGGCTCAATGACATCCATATTTGTAAGATTTTAGTAGTAAATATTATTATTTTTTTTTAAAAATTATCAATTTCAGTTTATATTTTAAAAATTAAGAAGCTTTCTGGGTAAAGGGTTAACATGTGTTATCTGTATACAACAGGGGTTTAACCATGGACGCCTCGTGGTATCCTGGAACACTCATAGCAGGTACGGATTTAGATGAAATATAAGCCATGCAAGGTAAACGTCATGACGTTTGATGAAATAAAAGCTGTTACGCTGCAGAACCATTGCTAATTTAACCCACCACAATTGGTGTAATTTAATTTATTTAACATTCTGTTGTACCTGGTATCAAAGGGGTTAAAAAACCCTAAAGGTATTACCGTCTGCACATGATTTTAAAAACAAATCTGTTCTGCATATTTTTCACTTTCCAACCAACACACACCCCTGCCTTAACATTGGTTCCAGTGACAATCACCCAGATTTTACACCAATACAAGGGTGACCTTTATTCACAATGTTTCATTCTAGGCAAAAGTATTGATTTATATTATTCCAAAATTAGTCATGAATATTAGGAAACAAATTACATGATCTGAGAAAACACACTGAACACAATCCCCATCCACAATCCACCACACCCCCATCCCCCATCGCACCCTCCCATACAACGAGGTTAGGGAGTCTCCTAAGGGCCCCCAAAATTGCACGTTTTAGGGGCCCCAACAATTCCAACATTTTGGAAAAATCATTAGTAAGTGTATCAAAACAGTGTTGTAGCATTGAGGTTAGATGCTTCAATACCAGGTTGCATAAAGAATAACTTGCTTGCACATTATGAAAGGACAAACGAAAATCACCATCAGGAAAAATTTAAATAATGAAACACCGTTTGTACCAATACTATAACCACTAACCATCATAGAACTTCTTAAGCTACTTAAGGCCGGGTGGATTTTATACTGAAGAGAATGTTTGTACCCACTCAGTGAGTTAGAATATAACATTACTATGCACTGAATAATTTACAGTGTGTGGTCTAAGGGCTCCCGATATTAGTAAGGCAGTCAAGCCCACTTTTTTTACTCGTGCGTGTTTTGGCGTCTAAAGTTTTTTTCTTGGTGGTTTCCGATAGTTTGGACATCTCATATCAATATTCCGTCAGCTGGCTTTCTGTCAGCCTTGAAGAATTTTAAATATTAGTCCCGAATAACATGACCGCATATATCACCGAAAAAATCACGTTTCGAACATTTGAAGATTTAGCGTGAATCTCATGACCCAAACTGGCGTAGTATATCATTTCCTGATCAACACAATGTTGCGTAAACACGGAAATCGTTACATAAAGCGCGTTAAGAATGCCAGATATGTCCTTTAATATTTATGAGAGAAACAAGCTCTGCCCCAAGACATTCTCGAACATTTCATGAAAGGGAATCATGTAATGAGACATGTAGTTGATGGAATGGAATTTGGAACGACATGTACATCGAAACCACATTCATGTGTTATGGACATCGTAAAGCAGGAATAATCGGTATCGCTTTGAAACCACAAACTGTCAAAGTCTGGGCTCTCAGTCTTCAGACGTCCAGCCGTTTAGTTAGTGACGTTTCTCGATTGAGGGATTACGGCGTGAATTCGAGTTTAAATCAATTAATTGTTATGCATTCTTTTTTCGTGTTATCATTTATTTTGTTCTCTTCCATCCGTGCATGTTCTTGTACATTAACCATTTACCCAATTAATATGCAAATTCAGCAGCTGAAAAAATATTATTTTTCGAAACATTTCAACAAAACCATATCATGTGACCCCTCTTTGGAACGAGCTCATCGAGCTCGTTCCAAAGAGGGGTCACATGATATGGTTTTGAAATGTTCCGCCGGCCATGAGTCAACAGGTGGGTCGAGCAGAAGAACTGGACATCTTCAATTCAATAAAACGCGAACTAAATCGCTCGATTTCCTTTCCCCAAACGTGTGCACTAAAATCTGGAATGAGTTAGATAGCAACATAAGAAGTATAACGGAGAGACATAGATTTAAAAAAGAACTAACTGCCTTTTTTCTATCATCATACCCTAACAATGTTGATTGTAACAATCCATATTGCCCCGGCTGTAGTCCCTGATAGAGACACAATGCTTTTTCGCCGTCTAATAGACTAAGGATATTTGTTGTTAGGTGTCTTTGGATCCTAATTTCTTTTCTCATTGCGTACTAAATTACTAACCCTCCATATAATGGGCTCCTTACATGATAAGCCTTACTGTTATAGTTACAAGACGCTATGAGAAACCGGAAGTAAGCATGCGTTACTTCTAATGCAATTGTTTGATCTTCTAAATTAGTATCCATATATTCCTAGTATTGGTCTGGATAACCCAACGTGCACCTCTTGGTCTCTGTAGTAGTTTCGTCCTAGTGTGTGTTTTAACAAAATGCTTGCACCAGGAGGTGTGCCGTTGTTTCAGCTGACTACTGGGTCACCTTATCTCATCTTATCCAACTGTTTCCCTGTTCTCTATGCACGAGAGTAAGTCACATTAGGTAAAAAGCTCATAATTGTAAAACAGTCTGGTTTAAGGTTGCGTAATGCGCAGCTTAGGAGACAACAGGTAGACGGCCAATCTGGCTATGTTGTCGCCCTGCAGGATACACCGATATTGTCATGCTTGAGTAGTGTTAATTTACCTGTCTTTTTTGTATCCTTAAAACACTCTTTAATACTATATGTATCATTTCTATTTGTATCATGTATACTGCAAAATAAAGAAATCAATCAATCAATCAGTTTCACAAAGAAAAAGCCAAGAGTAGAATCGCCGCTGATAAACTTGATCGAGATGGCCTCAGGAGCACACTGGACGTAGTTATCAATCCCTTGAATCCGAAGCAACACCCGAGCGAAGTCGTGAATATCACCACTGGTAGGATTGGGCCAGTGTCCGTAAATGTTTACAACGCCATAGCTCTGGGTCAAGAGGAGATGGGTGAGTTCGAGAGGCGGTTACCAGCCGCGTTTTATGACACAATGTCCACACCAGTGGTGACAATGTCCGTCACGAAGAAGGTTATAATAGTAGGTGAGTCACGTTTATGACTGCAACTTGATTTATTCAAGGGTAATGGGTCTTCAATCGAGTATGAGAGATTATGACATCAAGTAAGTGATCTCTTATGAGCTGGCGCCATTTCCAACTGCACTGTTTAATGAAGCTGATGATTTGCATATACCAAAATCGACATCAGGCCTCAAAACAAGAACTGCGTGTACAATATCAGCAAGGAAATCTGCACCGACAGGCGTAGATGTTTGCACGGTAATTGATGGATGTGCCCTACTCTGAATTCCTCACTGACCGGCACTGAATAAACTTCGCAGTCCTATTGTGCTGGATTTCGTTGAAAACTTTCAAGAATCTGTGAAACAGAAGTTGTTGTTGGACGACGTTTATCTTATTTTCGACAGGTATAACGAGTTCAGCACGAAAAGTTGTACAAGGACTCACAGGGGTACCGAAGGCATTTGCCGAGAATTCAGGTTGAGCGCAACATCAGTATTGGCGTCTCAGAAACTTATGCTGACCGTCACTGAGAATAAAAGGCAGCTCGTGAGTATAATTTGTCAGTATTTCAAGTCACATAAGAGTTTGGGTGGTGAAGTACTAGGGGGTTCAAACTTTTAATTAATATCCAAGACAACGTTCCAACTGAAATGAACATGGGTGTCCTCATAAAAAGGCGTGTCATAAAACCAGTCACAAAGAAGCTGGTAATATTATAGTTCAACAGGCAGCGAAACTTGCTATGGATGACTAAAAGCAGATTGTGGTCCTTCCAGACGACGTGTATACCCTACTCCTGCACCACTATCTGGAACAGAATATAACACCTCCCATGTTTATGGAGAGCCACCCATCGGGTATAGGTCTGTGATAGAAACTGGTGCTACTGTTGAGAAATATCGTGACATTATCACAAGTATCCTTGCCGCGCATGCTATCTCTGGGCGTGATACCGTCAACGGATACTTTGGAATAGGTAAAGGTCGGGTCCTTAAAATTTTGAAAGAGAGTTGTATATCGCTAGAGTCAGTTGGAAAAACTGATGCTCCTTGGGATGACGTCTTGCGTTATGCTAAACAGTTCATGGCTGCTCGTTATGAGTGTCCTACATCCTAATCATTGTCTGATGCAAGAGTCAGTAGTTTGACATCCAAAGTAGAACAATCAGGGGCAAGTACCGGGTCGTTTGCAGAGAACGTCAAACGAGGCCACATGTAAGCGTGCATTTGGAAACATTCACTGCATTCGTACCCACCCAAAATGGAACCTACAAATTATGGGGTTTTTTAGACGAGAAGGCGAAGTCACTTCTTCCATTGACTCTGCCTCACAATGTATCGTTAATATAATATCTTAAAACTGATTCGATGCTCGTGTGCCAGCAAATCCACCATGCAAGACGTCAAGGTGCAGCTGTGTTGCCTCACGGTTAGCAAGCGCTGTTTTTTTTGTACTTGCCAAACAATTGAGTGCTGTAACGAACAGACGAGCGGGGGTACCGGCGAACCTTCTGAAAATGAAAACTAATTATTGCCTAAATTTTTCGAAAATGCTATATTGGACATTACATTTGGCCGCCTTTTTGTTATACTGTTGGATTATTATCATTTTTTGAAACTACTTAGTGTTCTACATAATCTTTCTTGTTGTGCCATATACCAGGACTCTCTGTTTCTAATATTTTTAATACCATTGCTATGTTTGATAATTTACGGACGATATATTAGTACCAATTCCGAACTTCATACCTGAACCGATAGAGCTTGTACAATTGTACGGAAATGCCTAAACATTACTGTCATGTGACTGTCCATCACAAACACTGGTAACTGCGACCATCATTGCAAAACTAATCTGGAACAAATTGGTGAAATTTGTGAAAAAAAATAGATTTTTCTGATTTTTGTCGCCATTTTGTCCGCCTTGTTGGATTTAGGCAATCTGATTTTTGCACAAAATTAAAAAGGTGTATCTGTTGGATAAGAAAGATGCTAGTTTGTTTCAATTAGCACTCCACGTTGGTTAAAATCCTCCTGTTTGTAAAAATGGCCTCCATTTTGACCGCCATTTTTAAAAACCGAAATATCACAAACTCCTCAAGGTTGACAAAAGGCCGATTGATTCTTCAAATAGGTGTTGTGGACAACCATAATTCTCTGAGAAAAAAACTGAAGACGCTACAACATGCAACGGTGCGTTGGCTGCGGGACTATATGACTGTTACGCCACTGGCTGAAATTTTAAAAACCTGCACACAGTCGACGCTATTCATATTGTCGCCGAACAATACAGGAGAATTAAAAGAAGATAATGACATGGTCTTTTAACTGGTAGAGTACTGGGAGCCCATATTTGGGCTTTATTCCAAAGTGCCGGTACCACAATTTAAAGGCTTCATATTACGTGGATGTGTTTTATATTATCTTTGAAGCGATATTATATCTGTTAGGATTTGCCTTATTACAATTTTTGTGAGAGTGCCTATTGGCATTCTCAGAAAAATTGTAACGAGGCAACGATGCACGGAGAAATTTGTAGGACCAAAAATAATTTAGTTTAGCCTTCGCCCCGGAGCGTAGGGAGCATTTAGACCATGGGTGGAGAACGGCCATACACGGGCACCCACACACTGATATGACACCGTAGGAATACAATTACACAAAGTTATGTTGGGATCTCACGCACCTCTGAATTGAGAAAAATGCACCTGTTTGGCTCCACTAATGAAATTTAACAAATTCCTGAGGAGCACATTTTTTAAATATTGGGCCAAAAGGTGCAATTTTCTCAACTGCAAAGTCCGTAGTAAATAAAGGCAAATTAAATGAGGGAATCGTTGGTCACATCTTAAGAGTAAAGAGTCTTGGTTGGGAAATGGTGAATAATAATAATAATAATAATAATAATAATAATAATAATAATAATAATAATAATAATAATAATAATAATAATAATAATAATAATAATATCAAAGGTCCCTATTGTGTATACCCGCATTTTCAGTTTGCCATTATGATGGTCACAAATCAATTCACATGCAACCAAAGTGTTGTCACTGGCGCAATATAGGGTTTTATAAAACTAAGAATCCTCCACGCAAATCTACGAATCCTGTCATATGAAAAAACTTTAAACATTTCGAATAAAACACCCTTGAGGCTTTTTGCCGGAAACTGATTCTATAACAACAAAAGTATGTGTTGGGCGTTATACGGAACTGGATACAAAATAATAATAAAAGGTTGTTTAAAATACTATAAAGGGTAATTTTATATTCATCAAAAGTGGGTTTGGGCAATATATGATTTGCATCTCTCCTCCCCCCCCCCCCCCCCCCACCACCCCCATCCCATTTTCGGAGACTCTGTAGTTCTGAAGCGGCATGTTTGGACTCTATTTCTTTTTATAATAACAGTGTTCTCTTTTTCTCTTTCAAAGGAGCATGCTTTGGGATTCCGATGGATGACACCCTCGGGAACTTCACATTTCTTGCTGTGAAGAAGGACTTAAGACGCCGTGGAATTGGTTCTTCACTGATGAAAAGTGCCGTGGAATTTCTTGGTGACAGAAACGTGTGTTTGAAATCGCTTCCCGGTGTATTTACTATGTATGCCAAAACTGGATTCAAGTGCGAACAATTTTTCTTTGAGGCATGGGCCGGAACGATCGACCAGAAGTCACTAGATAATGTTATAACACTCCCAGCAGTTAGTTTGGAAAGAATGAATGCCCAAAATATCGAGGACGGGGTAATTCCCTTTTGTAAGAGTATTGTACCCCTAAAACAATTGTGGTACTTGGACAAGTTCGTTTCTGTTATTACTGGCATATCAGGCCTCGTTGCATATGAGGGAACTTCTGTAGTTGGGTTCGCTTATCTTCTTGAACCACAAACCAGAGGTCACCCGTCTTTTTGTGCATTGTTTTCAAATACTTTGCAGGTAGCCTCGTTTCTATTTACACGTCTTATTAATGAAAAACTGGCGTCCCGGGGTAAAATTGAAATGCTTATACCCACTAAAAATTCGCAAGTGTATCGTTTTGTGGAAATGTTTGGCTTGCAAAAAAAATTTCAAGTCGTCCCTATGTATTCAAAGGCACCTATTCCAGCTCAATGGGATAGAATTTTCTCTGCGAATCCTGACATAATGTGGCCATTTTAATTAAGATAGGGAGTTCCCATTTATGGCATTTGATGAACGTCAGCAGAATTAAATTGTGACTGATTCTATACGTGAATTTGTTGCCAACTTTGAGGCCAGTTAAGGAAGTATGCGGGCAAAAAAACCATAGGACTCCCTCCCTACACACACACACGCCCCCTAGGAAAAAAACCCAAAGGACAAGAACTGAATAGTTGTATATAATGAAAACAACACGGCTGTGGATATCAATGGAGCAGGATCTGTGAGCCAATTACAGTACGTGGAGAGTGTATTATCACTAAATCACTCTCAGAGTGGACATTCCACCTAAACCATAATTGCAAATTTGTTGCAAAACATAACCAGCACAAGCAAAGTTTCGGCCAATGGACCTCCGGGTTAAACCCGGAGGTCCATTGGCTGAAACATTGCTTGTGTTTTTTGTGGATATGTACACAATTTGAAAGTTATAGCTTGGGTGATAACTCCACTCCGCGGGCGATTTAGTTACAATCCACTCTCCACGTACTGTACAATGACATCCATACTGGAATGGTTTTATTATTACACGCCTGTTCTATGAAATCCCCATCTACCAGCAACACTAAATCATGCAGAAAATGGAAATCGTTGACGGACTATTTTAAAATAGAAGCGAAATTTCACTGGAATTTTCCACAAGTCGTGCACTGCAATAACAATTTGAATCGATAGCTAAAAATAGTAACACGGGTTCCCCTCGCAAATTTGGTTGGCGGTAAAATGTGTTCTTTTTGTTGATAGTTCGTTTCCTGAGTTCCAATGTATTCTATGTGCCTACTGGGAGACAAGTTGTTGAATTGTTGAGTGTCCGTCTAATAATTGCTTTTATAGACCTGAAGGCGTGTAATAAACACAGAACGACACACGCTAGTGAATGGATTAATCGATATGACACTCGAGGCCTGTTACCTCTCGTTTTATCCTTCCGCGCCGGAACTCGACTCGTGCCATATCGACAAACCCATTCACATGCGTGTGTCGTTCTGAGTATTTATAACTATTCAATATTCTGGTAAAATGTTATGAAAACAAAATAACACTGAACAAATAATTTATAGAATCACTACTGTTTAATATTCTTGTAAAAATGTAATGAAAATAAAATTTAATGTTTTTGTAAATATAATGAACATCTTTACAAATAACCCTTTACCTTACAGAGCTATCACAGCATTAAAAAAACAAATCAAATTTGAATACATTCTAATGATTTTTCGCGATAAACATACAAATATGGATGTCATTAGAAAGGATCCAATGAGCTGATTCTAAGGGTATCCATATTTCTATGGTTTTATTGAGACAATTCTGGTATGGTTTTATTATTATAAGTTTTTCATTGTACTTACACAGGCTAACAAAAAAAAAAATGCAAATAGAAGAAAAAATAAAAGACCGTGTTAATCAAGAAAAACACACAAGCCTATCATGTTGCTTTTATAATATTGCCATTATTATACTCAGAGAAAATCACTCCCAAATAATACTAAATATCAGAATATATAGAGGATATCTACGCTGTTTTAGTGAATATATAGAGGATATGAAATGAGTGTTTTTCTCATATAATATTTATGAAACGAGTCTACGAATTTTCCGTTTTGGCGAGCCTCTGGCGAGCCCAAACGGAAAATTCGGACGAGTTTCATAAATATTATATGAGAAAAACATTCATTTCATATTCTATTTATCATATGGCACATACACGCACAAATTAGCCACTTAGTATGACTTTTTAACTCATCACCTAACTTGAGTTGCAGACGGCACTTGGAAAAAACATCCTCGTGTAACTAAAATTTTTCATTTTTTGCTTCCACAACATAGGTTATGACCCCCATTGGAACGAGCTCGTCGAGCTCGTTCCAATGAGGGGTCATAACCTATGTTTTGGAAGCAAAAAGTGAAAATATAAAAAAAAATGAATGGCGTTTTTCTTGTAGATAAAAGATTAATACAATATAACCCACCCTAAATAGGTCAGATAACGTAAATTCTCCCTACTGAAATTATGCAAATATGACCCAGTTGTATTTTGTTTAGCCAATCAAATTGTCCAGTTTTGAAATTGACCAATGGAAGCTCCCAACTCTAATTATGCAAATTATGAAAATATGGCCCAGTTGCATTTTGTTCAGCCAATCAAATTGTCTAGTTTTGAAATTGACCAATGAAATTGACAGAAGGCTTTATTTTTCACTGATTAATACGAAAACAAAATATCAAATGTTTTAAAGTGAACAAAATGGACAAGTCAAATGATAAAGGGAAATATCTCATGAGTGTTGGCCTGAAAGTTTTATTTTTCGCGAGCGCGTGCGTTCCTTCAAGGCGACGTTAAAGGCGATGTCATGCGCCGAAGCGTGACGTCATTTAGGAAGCTACTGAGGGATATTTCTCGATATCCATCGAGTGGATAGATATCGAGAAATATCTTTTAGATAATATGCGGTAATTCACAGGCTAGCATATAATAAAGACCTTTTTCCATTCAAAATTCTGATCAGCATAGGTTTTCTATCCAAATCTGTTTCTCTCCATGTTTGTCTGTTTTGTCATTTTATATTTGTAACGTTCATTTAAAAAATGTTTCCAAAAAGTGAATTTAATCACCAGAAAAAACTCACAAGTGATGCTTTCCGCATCTCACACCACCTTCGAAACGTAGATGCTTACCGGGAGAGAAACATTGCTCCTATAGTTCTTCTTAGCAATTTAACACCGCATATCCAGTGTAAAGGCGCTTTTTAATATACTCCAATGGGCTTCACTGTCATTCCTAGAACCATGCCATGGACATTATGTTTACCACCTACATTTAGCCCAATGCAGCCTTCAGACCTTTTTGACTGAACTTACCACATCACTGCCACCCGACATCTTGTCCGAGGTTCTCAGGGGCATACATGAAAATAATTTCAAAAGGAAGTTCAAACATTCTCTTGAGAGAAGACAACAGTCTAAATTCAAAAGAGATAGCATCACACATAGTGCCCCTAATTCATGCCCTGCTTTACCTAAAATTAAACCTTAGTGTAGACATTTCAAACGCAGGCACGTTGTTCCTGTTTCCCACAATGTATTTAACCTATCATCTGTCAATTTACTTGCAAAAGAGGCTGATATGTTATCTCGTGGAGAAGGATTTTGTTCTACTCCAGCTCACCTCAACCGCAGTGAACTTTCCACCAGCTGCCGCAAATTGTTCCGCAGACTTCGGCTCACTGACTATTTTGCTGATCAGAAAAATATTGCTGTTCCGCCTAATTCACTCCGTTTGAAAAACAAATGGGAGCCACTTCCAAGCAAAAAACTAGCCCTTGAGGCTTATATTGGGGCTACTGGTCGGGAGATTTCACAGCTCTCCGTCTCTGCACATCACGACACCTATCAAAACAAGAACGATTAGCGCTACACAGTTTACACCTCCGAAACATTGTCTAGAGCTGAAATGGTTAAAGGGTTTTCTTGATCGATTAATCTCATGGATTAACCTTTCTTAACCGATTAATCACTTGTCCTAAAAGGTTGCCGAATAATAAGCATACCGTTGTGATTTACAGCATTAACCATTTACCCAATGTAACGGACAAAACCGACCAGCCCTATATACAAAAATCTCCATTCAAATTTTATTATGTTTTACATTTTTGTCTTAACACAAAGCTTATAATTCCTCATTGGAACGAGCTCGTTGGGCTTGTTCCAATGAGTTGTCATAAGCTATGTTTTTAAGACAAAAATTGAAAATATTTAGTAATTCTATAATTTAGTTTGAAAGTATCAACTCTTACCGGCATTGGGTAAAGAGTTAAGAATGACAATTTCCAGCCACTGATATACAGTATAATGATCACGCAAGTGAACACGTATGTCAGCAGATAACTTGCATGCTTTAGTCTTTCTCATATAATTGCTCGTTCGAGCTCGTTCCAAAAGGGGTCATAAACTTTTTTGAGAAAAAAAGTAATGAAAATTAATTGGCGATTTGCTCAGTGGTAGACTGTTGGACTTCTATGCTAGAGGTCCCGAGTTCGATCTCCGTCCGGGACGACCCGCGTTGTGTCCTTGGGCAAGGCACTTTATCCCGATTGCCAACATGGGAGCACGATGACGCCGTGTACTAAGGCGTACTGCACATCGATGATGCACATGACTTCAACCGCTGTAACCCTGCTTGAGCGGAGCTTGAACAGAGTTAGAATGTCGAGGAGCTGACAGATGCTTGTCGATGCTCGGTGGTTCTCTCCGGGTACTCCGGCCTCCTCCACCCGTAAAACTGTCACGATCACGATTAGCCATTGTGCATTAGTATGTGACCTTAAACACCAATAAATAAATAATAATAATTGGCGATTTTTGTGAATAGCGCTGGCCGGTTTTGGCCGTTACGTTGGGTAAAGGGTTAAGCGGGGACCACGCGATCCACGGTGATTCCACGCGGTCTAGGAACTCGTCAAAGATACGTAATTGTCGATCAAGGATCGCAGTACGAGTTCTGAAAATTTCAATCAACTGCACTAAGCGGCCTGGACACATTTTATTTTTGTCCCACGCTACTATTTTCTTCATCTTCAATGTCTTTTTAGCCTATCTACATATTTTTCGCCATTTATCCTACCGTGAATCTGTTCACTTTTAACTTCTGGCGATCGACTAAATGTTTTAGGCAGCATCGGAACCCATTGGCAGTGGTCTTTTAGATGCAGGTTTTACTTTGTCGCTTCCCTGCACCCGTAACAGTGAATAACAAGCCTTTAATGGCACTATCCTCTAGCAGGGCAGTCCTAGCACATCCCCACGCCATTTAGCACCAGCTAGAAAAAGACCAAACTCTAAAATTTCCTCCTAACGGGTTACTTGGTGCGTTTTAAGGCGACAAACTGTATTTTTTTAAAAAAAATCATCCAGTTATCATACTTTCATGTTATACATGGAAGTATCTTGACATTTCAAAAATCCCGTTCCTTTTAATTTTCGAAGGGTATACTGAAATCCAGTTTTACCTGGAGTTAGGACTTACTAGCATACTTTTCAAAATTTGTCTAACAGTATTTCTTAACGCGTTGCTTTCTACTTTTACCACTGTTTCTTTTCTTTTTGGGTTGTATTACACACCCGTTTAGTCAGAACTTGTTTTACGAGAAATTTTATCGCCACATTTCATTTCTGTCGTAGTCTGTGTGTATTATTTCTTGTGCCTGTATCCAGAAGAAGGTCGTCATCAGACCGAAAGCTAGGTAATTTTTTTTCTGTGCTGTTTGGGCCTTATTTGGACGAATATATATAGAATATACCCATAGTTGCTTGGTGTACGAAATGTTCACCACGACTGAGCAAGCGAAAAAAGAAGCCTTCCTTAAAATCGAAATCCCCCAAGCAACGAAAGGGAACCACCTCTCCTGCTTCCTTTCCTCCTCCACTTCTGTCAAGACATTTTGGTGATGGTCGCGTGAAACCATTTGGATTTGTTTCTTAAACGAAAACAACAAACTCCTAGAAAATTCTATGGCTGTCTGTAGTTTTCGTTTATTAAAAGTAACAAATAGAAACTTGGCTTTACTTCATGCTGATGTCACAGGTTTTTCTTAACTACTTGCTTTTTAATTGGACCTTCCTGGCTCGTTTAATATTTTCAAATAAGACAACTTTATCGAAGATGATTCTTATGCCGACTTAAATCATGGATAATTATGACCCGTGGTTGAAATATTTACCCCCCTCCTCCAACCCAAAAGCCATCATCTGCCACTAATAGACAACTTGGAAAAGAAACATTTTGTCCAATGACACAACACAAATCAAATAACATTCTTCTTCTACAAGATTCTTGTTTTTCTTCTATTTAATGTTTGTATGCCAGATACAAAATTTACGTATACCTTTTCTTGTCCCCATATCCCGATAAATTCTCTCTTCGGATTGGTCAGAATGCTTACGACAAATGGCCACGGCAAAGGGCGCACCCAACATCCAAGATATATGAGAACGTACAGCATCCAGGGTATAAGGGTAGGCGAAACGTCTTTGGTGTATGGTTTAAATGAAAGCTTTTTGCTTACGATCGCCTCGATATAAAAATCGAACCCCAAAACCTGAAAATAGTCACAAATATCCTCAGATGTCTGACAGTTCGATCATATTTTGCAGTTATAAATTAAATAGTTGGAGAGAACCAAGGAGCAACGGCGAGCAACTGTCAGCTCCCCAACATATTAATTCCACACAAGCAGTGTTAGCATTAGTTGAGGACAAGTGCACCATCGACGTGCAGTACGCCTTAGTTCACAACGACACCGTGCCCCCACGCGGACAATGGGGGTGAAGTGTCTTGCCAAAGAACACGACGTGGCTGCCGTAGGTGGGATTCGAACCGAGGACGTCTCGGTTTGCAGCCTGCACCTCTACCTACAGAGCCACAACGCCCATACACTGCAACTATACAGTCTGGCAAAATGGGAAGCATTGCTTCAGGCCAAGTTTACATGTGTGCCGTATATGGCCACCGTTATTTTAATCTTTCGAACCCGAGAGGCCACTTTTCCGGCCCAGGAACATGATACGTCATAATTTCATTAATTAGGATGGTTGCTGAGTGAATGTGTGAGGTAGTCCAATTAATATTTTCAACGTGCAGCCCCAAGGCTGCACGTTAAAAATATTAATTGATCTACTCCCAAAGAATGAATATGGACTCTTCCAATTGCTGCCATTCAATAGACATGGAAGATACCACCAGTGTTCAAAGGCTTAATGGTTACTTAGTTAGCCTTGATATCGTGTCCACATACATTTTAGTCCAGACGTCAGAAGTCCACAGGATAAAGATCAGGTTTCTTGACCTGTTCTTGCTGCCTTCCAGTCTGTACATCTGAGTTGTATTTTGTGATTTTGAGCCAAATCCTTCTGCGAAGCTTCGAGATTCGATTCAATTTCGAGTCTAAAGTTCATATTCGATTCCATTTGAGATTTTTTTTATCTCGAACGAACGAGTTTTTTTTTTATCTCAATCGATCGAGTTTTTATCTCGATCGATTGATCGAGTTTTTTTTTATCTCCGTCGATCGAATTTTTGTTTTACCTCGATCGATCGACTTATTATATTAAAATTATTATTATTATTGAAAATTATTTTTCAAGCAGTGTTAGTAGTATACAAGAGACGATTCGTGCCTCATTACCCGGTAGCAGCTAATGATAAATTCCCATAGAAGTCGGAGCCTTTTTTATCTGACTATTCAGCCTGGGCAGTATGCAGTACCCCTTCCAGTGGAGGTGAAAACTCAAGTTCCCCATCTAAACGGGGTGAGATTTGATTTTCACCCCAGCAGAAGCGTGCACTGTACACTGACATGATTCAATCACTCAAGTAAAGGGTGAAATTTTCACAAGTTTTCGGGTGATCTCGAGATTTTCCTTTCGGGTATAGCTGTCCCTAATCCCACGAAAAATTCTGCCCAAACGATCCATGTAATATATTGAATGCAAATACAACAAAAAACTTTTTATAAATGAATTGCCACATTCGATCAATCTATTTCCGGTGGGTTTTGGACAATGGAATATAAGGAAAAGATTGTGCCCAACTGATATCATGATAACAGCCTATGCTATTCAAAACGTTCGAATCTTAAACCAGGTTTTAGTCGCGTACATGTGGGGAAAACAATATTTTGTGAAAAAGAAATATCGACGACTCCCCCAACCAAATTAAAAGGAAGGAAATAAAACACGATCTGATGAAAATAAAATATTTGATCGTGCTACGGAAAGTGTTGTTTCTTTGCCAGTTTGTGTCGTTGGTTCTACCTTGTGCTGTTTTCGCCAGTTTAGTGCCGTTTTCTCCAGCAATACATGCCATTACATGATGCCGTTTTCGCCAATTGGATACCGTTTCCGCCAGCGAAAATGTGTGCCGTTTTCGCACGGACCCCTTTTCGTCTGATCGGCTTCTAAAATGGACGCGGTGGTTTAGTCTTCCCTCGCCCCCCCCCCCAAAGTCAAACTTCAAATTGCTATCTGACCGTGGTTTTCATGGAAGCGTTTACAAATGATGATGTGAGCCCAATTTTTGACACAATCTGGGGGCCTTTAAAGACCACGTTAGGTGATGTAGAAACGCCGAGACATCGCTCCCATGGCGTCCAAGCGTGCTGTTTTTCACGGGGAGATCCCCCAAACCTCCCCTCCCACCAACGGAAGAAGGGCATACCTTCGGGAGATCCCTTCGGCATCTCGGCCCCCAGCCCAATCTTACTTAGACCGCCTAAATCGAAATCCCGGCGCTGCCACTGGATGGATATTCCACAAACATGAAGGCTATTTTCATCGTCCCAAGCATGGAACGGAGTACAATGCTTAAAAACTGAATGATCTTGACTTTCATGTTTCTTTAAAAGTGGTTCTTGCAGTATAGATATCTAAGAATGTAAAACATTTCCCAATCGTCCCCGTTCCGCTCCTGTACATCGCCAAGACAGTCGACGACAAAACTTTTTGGCCACTATTCCTGGGTCCCTGATCAACGAACGGTGATACGATGAAGTCATCGTCCCCAACCATATCGCTGATGTGACCCATCATACAATCGACACAGTTGAGCGAAATATATATGGAGTATGCCGGGGCCTCTGTTGAGCTCTCACTGTCCACTCCAGACAATAACAGCCCTACAGATGGTTTGTATCATCGATAAGTTTCACCAGTTGTCTAACCTGGCATACCTGGCTATCAGCAGGGTGGATTTCCTGTGTTATATTCAGAGGGTCTCCCTCGTCCCTTCTGAATCAAGAGAGAATTACAGCCCAGATTCCGGAAGTTCACCCACAAAAGCTTATGTTTTATAAGCGCAATGGCCATAAGAGAAGTCGAAAGTTCATTCTCAGTGTGGACTACATGATGTACAATGTCTAACATCGAAACATTCTAGTCCTTCGATTCTAAGGACGCACATCAGTCTAACGTAGACAGGATAGACAATTGTTCGGGACACTGCGAGAGAAACACGTCACTCTCTTACCTCGAGCTCAACTGGCTGATAGGGGTACAACACGTACGCATTAATGGGGATCTTCCTTTTCCTTCAAGCCAACGGGCCTACTTGAAACGACAGAGGGATTTTGCGCAAATATCTCAGCCTTAATGGCTTCCATTGACTTTCTAACAGTCAGACGCGTAACTTCATTGTTTAGAACTGAGACGATAGTCGGTAACCGGACAAGCCATTCGGTGTATTTTTATCCTGAGATGACGTAATCTCCTGTGCTACTGATGCCCAAAACAACTGCTCCGCAAGCTTACGGTTAAACCTTTCCAAAATGCCTGCCTCCGTGGACTTCCTTCTCACCTCGTCGGAATGCGATACCTTGTTTGGTCAGCATCCTGGACACAGCCAATGGAGAAGTTTGGGACATCGCAGAAGTGCACGACGGTAAATACACGACAAAGCGCTAACAACTTCAGCTGTATCATTTAAGGTCAAAGACTTGGGGCCTTTGCAGCGACTAGCCACATCTGCTATGCATGGTCAGGGCACACTTGAATACCTTTCGACAGCGGGTCAAACTATCATGAGGTAGAAATGAGATGTCAACTTGGTGAACCTCATTTGGCATAGAGACGGAATGTGTCGTGGTGCCGGCATGTAGATCTGTCAAATAACTTGCCTTTTTACCACCCCCCCCCCCCCCACGGCCTATGTATAGTGATATTCTGGGACCTTTGTAGCTTAAGAAAGTTGGGCTTGGATAGCTTAGGGATCTTCTATAGACTTATCATGTCTCTTACGCTCGGCGTCGATACCTGCGCTTCATAACTTGAGAGGAGGTAGTTTCATTTACCAAAGGCAAGTGCGTTCACTAGGGCGTTCCGATCAGCATCACAGGAGCAGCCTTTGTAACTGTATCAATATAGATTGTAATAGATTACTTCAATGGTATAATACTCCCATCACTATTTTGCCTAGACGCGCATAGACCATAGTAGTAGGAGATGTATGGATCGGCCCTCTTTGGATGGATCTCATGCTGGATCTCATGTGACGTCATAGTCACGTGACCTGGTGACGCCATGTTTGATTGTCATGGTAACCCGCGTGGGCGGCCATCTTGTGACGTCATCTCTATAGTGATACGTGGTCCTAGTGCGCATGCGCAGCGCGTGTTGTTAGGATGACACGTGTTTCCGTCGTCCAATTTGTATACTGGATGCCGCCATCTTGGTTTCTATGGTAGCACGTGGTTGCTATGTGACCTAAAGTCTTACAACAAGACAGGGGTATGTTCGGAGGATGTGTTCCTTTGTAGAAGAGTAAATTCCCGATTCGTAGAATTACCACAACAAACAACCCGACAATCCCTCCAAATCACCAAAATCCACCCCAAATCACCGAAATTGACTTTATTTACTATGGATTCCCCAATTTATCGGCGTAGCACGTGGTGCTATAGTACCAAGGGGGTACCGGGTGTGTGTTCCTTTGTAGAAGAGTAAATTTTCCCAGAATCCTCGTTAAATACCCAAATAAGCCCGACAAGTTGAACTATTTCGAATTCTTTCGGAATCCTATTTAGGATCGCGAACCTTTTGGTTTATAATAGTAGCACGTAGTGCTATAGTACCAAAAGGGTACCGTGAGTGTGTTCGATTGAATTGGAGTATACTCCAGTAGCGTAGAAGAGCCTATTAGTTGGAACAGCTTTGCTTATTATTACTATATTTAGCTATTCTGGTCTATTCTTGATAGTTCTGACCCTATTCCAAGTATTCTTGTTGTTTCATTTATCTAGATCATTTATATAACTAACCAATCAGATTGCTTTATTTTCCATAACCTATACTTAATCGTACAGAGTTATCTCCCCTTATTACAACGAAGTTGTATCCGATTCTCATCACCTCTATATCCAATAGCAATAGCCCCGGGCACCCCAATTTCGGCACCGCTTTTTTTTAAAAACATATGTCCTTCAGCACCCCTTTTTGTCATATGTGCTTATGCGAAAAGGCACAATGTGTCACAATGTGCCCTAGCACATAGGCACATGCTTTATGTGCCGATATGTGCTTATGTGAAAAGGCACAATGTCACACAATGTGCCCTAGCACATAGGCACATGCTTTATGTGCCGATGTGTGCTTATGTGAAAAGGCACAATGTGACACAATGTGCCCTAGCACATAGGCACATACGGGTATTTGAGGTTACCTATTGCCTGGTATTGTATTATTCGAGGGTACCTACTAGAGAATCCCTTTTTTGTCATATGTGCTTATGTGCAAAGGCACAATGTGACACAATGTGCCCTAGCACATAAGCACATGCTTTATGTGCCGATATGTGCTTATCTGAAAAGGCACAATGTGACACAATGTGCCCTAGTACATAGGCACATACGGGTATTTGAGGATACCTATGGTCTAGTATTGTATTATTTGAGGATACCTATCGAGGACACCTTCTGGAGAATCCCTTTTTGTCATATGTGCTTATGTGAAAAAGCACATTGTGTCATGTGCCCTAGCACATACGCACATGATTTATGTGCTGATATGTGCTTATGTGAAAAAGCACACTGTGGCACAATGTGCCCTAGCACATAAGCACATGCTTTATGTGCCGATACGTGCTTATAGAAAAAGCAACAGTGTGACACAATGTGCCCTAGCACATAAGCACATGCTTTATGTGCTGATATGTGCTTATGTGAAAAGGCACAATGTGCCCTAGCACATAGGCACATACGACCAAAAAGGAATTCCATAGCCACAGGTGTTTTCCAAAATGGATTCTTAAAAAGGGATTCCGTAAAATGGGATTCCTATCAGACTACGTAAAATGGGATTCCGTTTTTTAACATCAACACTCGAGGGTATGGAAAGGAATTGATAACACCCAATTATTATTACAAGCACCTGAACAGATAAAACTGACAACCAAGATCGAAGGCAACACAACATAACAAAGTGAACGAAGATCGAACTAGTTGGATTGATCGAACACAACCAAGATTGAAATAAACTGTCCCAATGAAGTTGGCGAAGTGAAATGAACATAAAATAGTGAACGAAGATCCAACAGAACCATGATTGAAAGTGAACATAACAAACTGAAAGAAGGTCAAACTGGTCGGATTGATCGAACTAGTTGGACAGACTGTACAGCTCTGATCAAATACAATCAAGATGGAAGAGAACAGAACAACGTGAACAAAGATCCAACACAACTAAGATCGAAATGAACAAAACAAAGTGAACAAAGTTTTCAACTGAACGAACTATAAGCCCTAAATATAACCCAATATTAACCCCCTTGAATTGAACAAAACTGAATGAACCCTTTGAAGCCAATACAGTTTTTAACTATTACCCATAATATAACCCAGTGTTAACCCCTTTGAAATGAATGGATTTTATATATAGCCCTAATGAAGGTATTAACACCCTTTGAACTGAACAAAGTTTACAGCCTTAATGAAAATATAACGAAAGTGATCTGAATTAAAGTTTTAAACTACAGCCCATTGAACTGAATACTTCTAATAGGGAAGGGGATACCCTCGAGTGTTGATGTTAAAACATGGAATCCCATTTTACGGAGTCTGACAGGAATCCCTTTTTACGGAATCCCTTTTTAAGAATCCCTTTTGGAAAACACCTGTGGCTATGGAATCCCTTTTTTGGTCGTATGTGCCTATGTGCTAGGGAACATTGTGCCTTTTCACATCAGCACATATCGCACATAATGCATGTGCTTATGTGCTAGGGCACATTGTGTCACATTGTGCTTTTTCACATAAGCACATATTGGCACATAAAGCATGTGCTTATGTGCTAGGGCACATTGGGTCACAATGTGCTTTTTCACATAAGCACATATGACAAAAAGGGATTCTCCAGAAGGTGTCCTCGATAGGTATCCTCAAATAATACAATACTAGACTATAGGTATCCTCAAATACTGTTTGATGTAATGTTGTGTCACATTGTGCCTTTTCAGATAAGCACATATCGGCACATAAAGCATGTGCCTATGTGCTAGGGCACATTGTGTCACATTGTGGCTTTTCACATAAGCACATATCGGCACATAAAGCATGTGCCTATGTGCTAGGGCACATTGTGACACATTGTGCCTTTTCACATAAGCACATATGACAAAAAGGGGTGCTGAAGGTCATATGTTTTTCAAAAAAAGGGGTGCCGAAATTGGGGTGCCCGGGGCTATTGCCATTGGATATAGAGGTGATGAGAATCGGATACAACTTCGTTGTAATAAGGGGAGATAACTCTGTACGATTGAGTATAGGATATGGAAAATAAAGCAATCTGATTGGTTAGTTATATAAATGATCTAGATAAATGAAACAACAAGAGTACTTGGAATAGGGTCAGAACTAACAAGAATAGACCAGAATAGCTGAATATAGTAATAATAAGCAAAGCTGTTCCAACTAATAGGCTCTTCTACGCTACTGGAGTATACTCCTATTCAATCGAACACACCCACGGTACCCCTTTGGTACTATAGCACTACGTGCTACTATTATAAACCAAAAGTTTCGCGATCCTAAACAGGATTCTGAAAGAATTCGAAATAGTACAACTTGTCGGGCTTATTTGGGTAATTAAACGAGGATTCTGGGAAAATTTACTCTTCTACAAAGGAACACACTCCCGGTACCCCCTTGGTACTATAGCACCACGTGCTACGCCGATAAATTGGGGAATCCATAGTAAATAAAGTCAATTTCGGTGATTTGGGGTGGATTTTGGTGATTTGGAGGGATTGTCGGGTTGTTTGTGGTAATTCTTCGAATCGGGAATTTACTCTTCTACAAAGAAACACATCCTCCGAACATACCCCTGTCTTGTTGTAAGACTTTAGGTCACATAGCAACCACGTGCTACCATTGAAACCAGGATGGCGACCTCCAGTATACAAAATGGACGACGGAAACACGTGTCACCCTAACAACACGCGCTGCGCATGCGCACTAGGACCACGTGTCACTTTGGAGATGACGTCACAACATGGCCGCTCACGCGGGTTACCATGGCAACCAAACATGGCGCCACCAGGCCAAGTGACTATGACGTCACATGAGATCCAGCATGAGATCCATCCAATGAGGGCCGATCCATACATCTCCTACTACTGACCATGGCTAAGCCAGATGCCACAGGTGAGTGGTAGGCCATATTCACTAGCATATTTTCGCCTGCGCCCAGGGAAAAACATTGTTATTACCATTACTGCATTCAGGTTCAGCTTTAACATTTAAAGTATCATGAGACCCTTGGTGTTTAGCAACACGTTGTGCATATGTGTTGGACTGAGGGACAGGCGCCACTGGTGACGTGCTACGAAGGGGCGTTCGTTGGGTCAGCAGCCAGATGCCACCCATAAATACCAGACCGCAAAACATGTGTCCAGGCTTGATTGGTTTGAACCACCGTTCTTGACACCTCGCACTCTCATATTGTTCAGACAAGTCAATCTCTGCCGCCTTGCTGCTCCCGTGTATTGCAGACTTAGCCTCACGTAACCATTTTCCGCCCAGCACCATCTTCTTGGAATCTTCCACCCTCTTCTGCATTACCTCGACCAGTAGGCTCCTTTTTAAGTTTGAGATTTTCAGGCGAGGCTGTCAACCTCTGCGTCTCCGGTGCGGATGACCCATCTCGACTTATTGTCTGACATTATCTGGCATAGTCACGGGACAAACATGTCTAAATTGGCAATGTTTGGCTGTTGTCAGGTCTGCAGTTGGAGGAGTTAGGTGTATGCTATGCCTGTGGGACAGATCAATGTTGCCGTTCTCAGGAAATGCTAAACAAATGGGCAGAAACCTACTGCTTCATCCACCCATCCTCTGAAGCCAGCGCGGTGAGCCATTCTCGTTTTTATTTCAGTTCTGCAGACTCTCTTTTGAGTCTCCATTAGTTGACGCTTTGTTTGAGCATGTCCAAAGTCCTTCTGTGTGTGAACTCCAGCGGCACTGTCACCCTCTAGAAGACGGTCTAGAAGTTCCTTGGTGTTATGGTGCAGTTGTTGAGTTTCTCCAAACGGAACAGTTACACTAACTTTTTTACTTTGTGAAACGCCATGGTCTCCCGCCTCCTGAGTCTCAAATATTCGTAAAATCCGTTACACAAAATAGTATCCTGGCATGATGAGACAGCAAGTGTTGAAATATCAAGCAAAAGTGTTTCACATACACTTGCTTGTGATACTACGAATCAAGCACCTTATTAGCAGCTGGCTGATAAGGTTTTACCTGGAGCTTAGCGTGCTCTGTTTCATACAGTGGCTGGGGCACTGCCGCTTGTTCTTCAAGTGAAGAAATTACATCGTTATCCCGAAGACATTCGTCGAAACTGTCGGATCTGTTCTCTTAGGTCTCTTGGGCTGGGTTTATTTTTGGGGCAACACCCTCTGCAGCCACTGAAAGCCAGCTCTGACAACATGTTCTGTTTCTTGATGAAACCTTTGAGGCGGGCGGGGCAGATACGGTGTACAGGGTTGATTCTCTTGAATTGGTTGCAGAATTCCCGCAAAAAGTCGCAAAGGCGCTATCTGAAATACACGATACAGATTTCACTGTACGACCAGATCCATTAGCGGACCCATTACGTTTTGTTATATCTGATTATTGGGTAGAGGATCACTATCTGCCTGAAAGTGCTCCGGATCTGCTCACATACAAACCATTCTCCTCCCCTCCTGTCTCGCCGTAGATGATTGCTGATTTGGATTCTGCATGGGTGATACTTGATGGATTCGATAAAGCGAGGTATAGCGGCCTCCGTCGATGTTGAGTTTGGAGTCATTGATCACATGTATGTAGGTGTTTAATGCGCCGTTTTTTTAGTGACCATGGTGATCTAAACTGTGACGCCCTCGCTCGTATTTTCAACCCTTCAGCCTCTGGCTTGAAGCAGGTCGTCATATCTCGCCCACGTGTGAAGCAACATACCGAATTTAGTGGTCAAGAACACACCAAGGGAGAGAGCCGCTATCGCCAAGGCTTTTGCCATTATCGCTACCCCGGTGTGTCGTTTGCTGACTGTTGAGTCGGCAAACTATTTTAGCTCCCTCCCAATACTGGAAGGTATCCTCTGTCCGTAGGGCTGACTGGGTACCCCCTCCCCCATGACGACCTCGACCTTTGTGATCTTAAAGTTGTAGAAAGGCGGTGTCGCAAGCGTTAGCAGCACCCGTGTGTCAGCCGGCGGATCCTCGAAAAGCATCAGTAGGGCCTCCATGCTTCTCTCTAAAATTCGTGTTGCTCTTATCCTTGGAGATTTTGTGACGTTGTAGGTTTCGGTCGAAGAGGTTGGTAAAGCGTCCTGCGTACTTGCTATGAATCAGTCTAGCCAGGCCTGGAAAGGTAACATGTCATACTCCAGACTGATATTGTCGATCCTGCACTTGGCAACAGTATTGCCCGTGGTCGATTGTCGCACTGAAAGTCACTTCATACTCTAACCTTCTCCCGAGGGCACTCTGGTAGAAGAGCATGGGGGTCGCCATAAGTTCAAAATCCGGGATACAAAGAACCTGTTGCAGTATGCGTCAGCGATGGCCTGTGTCTGAAGCGTCTTTCTCACACGAATTGACCCATAGCTTCGTTACGCTCCTAACGTACAAGGCATCGATTCCTTGGTACTGCCCATTTTTGCGTTACTGGCGACGTCCCAGAAGTTGCCGTTGCAATTTACAATTTCGCTGATTTCTAATGAGGAGCGCGAATAGGGCAAAGCAACAACTCATTCCCACCGAGAAGGGGCAAGATACAACCGTCGAAAGTAATCCAAATCACGTTTCCCTGTCAGAAGAAGCTATTACAGAAGGACCAAAAAACTATTATAAAAGTGTATTGGGTCAAAAACAAGCAATTGGTACAGAAAACCAGACATAGAAATTTCTATTTATCCGGGTGAGACTCTATGTGTCCAATTCGGACCCTCTGGGCAGGAATCAAATGTTATGAAAAACACTTCGAAACTCACTAAAATCATGTTTCCTGGTCAGAAGAAAAAATTCTTACAAAAGGGCTAAAAAAAACTATTACAAAAGTGGGGACCTCTTACAAAGGGGCTAAAAAAAATTCTTACAAAAGTGGTGACGTCTTACAAAAGGGCTAAAAAATTCTTACAAAAATGGGGACCTCTTACAAAAGGGCTAAATAATTCTTACAAACGTGGGGACCTCTTACAAAAGAGCATATTACTACAAAAGTGGGCGCAACACTCGTACGTATTGTCAGATATCGTTTTAAAAGGATAAAACTTTTTGACCAATAGCTCATAAAAAGATAAGGGTCTTGCATGAAAATTGAATCGGTCAGGAAATCTAAACTATTTTCTTTTTTTACCTTCATCCTTTGGAGACATAAGCAGTGAACCCATGTCAGAAAGCAGCATTAAATAAACAACATTACACCAGCCCATGCTACTTACAAAATTAATGTTAGTGGTAGTTGATGTCGAAAGTAATGATGCTTGTGAGAGAAGACGACAGTGGCAGTAATTCAAATACAAAGACAGGGTGGATGGACCAGGCTAGGGAGCTAATAGAGAACTATTCAATGATGATCTCGGACTTGGAAGTGGGTACAGCCCCGGGTATAAAATCTCCAGAGAAAAGAACATGGAGGATTGTGACCCTAATTGGTTAGAAGGGGGTCAAAGCAAAGAAGTCTTTGGGTGGCCCGCGTGACAAAGAGAAGCCATGTTTTGAAGACGGGTGGATTGTAATCGGAATTGGCGGGATGGGGTGGGGAGTGTCAAAGCAAAGAGATCTTTGGATGGCCTGCGTGACAAAGAGAAGCCAGGTTTTGAAAAGACTATCTTGATAGCATCTTTGGGAGGGGACAGGTACGTGGTGACAGGGGGGTGGGGGTGTCACCCCCCCCCCCCCAATCCTGGCCAAATGTCCTATAGTTGGAAATTCGGAGGGCAAGTCATGAGTTGTTGGAAATTCCATCTATCTGGATTTTAGAGCTTCTTTGGCGATGCTCATGTCTCTTTTACTTCCCAGAATCCCAACTCGGTTTCAAATCGGCAAATATTGTAACTGTTACTATTTAAAACTACAGTGTACGCAATGACGAGCTTCATAGGTATGCATGATGTCAATCTGTAGGTGATTTCCAAGGTACGTTTACTTATCGTAATAAATAAAATCCTCGAAATGCACTTCAAGAAAATCGCATCATGTAAAATCGTTATCCTGAGTTAATTCCATCATTCACAGTTACAAAATAATGAAACATCGAAAACTGATCATTCGTGCATAAGTTGCATAACTTGTTCGCCAATCCTTGTAAAACAAATAAGATTCAATAAATCTGATTTAATGTTAGGACAGTGTGAATTGTTCAAAGTTCTAAGCTTGAACATTTCTTTAGCACATATTCATTTCCCAGAAGAATACCAAATAATAATAACCTGATAATTCTGTCATAAATGTGTTGGCATTATTTGTTACTAGAATCAATTTTTTGCCCCCTTTCATGGCTTCATTTTCAAACTCTTTCTCGGCGGTTAATTTCCACTATGGGAGGGGCCGGGAGGGGTGTTCCCCCTCCCGGTCCCTCCCCTATTTGGAAATTCACTACCCTATACCCTCTCCCAATCGGACACCTCTAGTCACGTCCCCTGGGGGAGGAGGGAGGAGGGAGGGGGCTCTGCTGTTCATACTGAGGTCATGATCGGTGGAGCTTCGAAGAAAAATTGAGAAGGACGGTGAAAATGAGTGCCAAATGTGTAATTTAAGACCAGTGAGGACCCTGGAAAACTTTCTATTAGAATGTCCAAATACCAGAATTCAGAATAAGATTCACTGAGAGTATAATGGGAAAGTGGGATAGGAGAATGAAGGATATGTGATTAGTAGGTGACACAAATAGAGGGTTAAAATGTTTTATCGGAGAGACTGGGGAGAATGGGGTAGGGAATGTCATCAAGCAAATAGTTTCCGGATGTTGGGGGGGGGGGTGGGGGCGAGCGGGGAGAGGCCTGGGGATAGAGGGCATTTGGTAGCACGGGGTTAATGAAGGTCTTCTCACCCGAGAACTGCGACAAATCAGCGGACGACCAAAGTTTTATTATTATTTATAGCGCATGCGTGCGTAATATCTGTAAAGATTCTTGTCATCATTCACGGGGATTCAATGCCAAGTGAGATTCAATTTTCGGAAGATAAAATGGACATCTGCAAAATCCGAAACGAGTATTTGTAATTTTGTAATTTTCCTTTATTTTTTTATTTATTTTTTTTTTTTTGCTTTGTTTTCATTTCTGTGCATTGTCTTTAATCTATATACGCAAAACAATCCGTAATAGATATATATGCTTTCATGTCGTCTGCTAAAGTGTTTTTGCAACAAACATTCCGGCTAGAAAGTCTGACCCAATGTGTTTGACAGGTGACATTGAATACGTTTGGTCGTATTCCACTTTGTCTTCGGCGCGGTGCCCAAGTGTTCCGGGAACAGAAATAAGTTTCCTGGGTACTTCCTAAATACTCACCGTCATTAACGCGGCTTGGTGAGTCGTTTATGGATAATTTAAGTTACGAAGGCATCTCATTTGTTTTGTTTTTGTTTCGTTTTTATTTTTTGTCTTCTGATTTTCAAGGATACGCACATATCAGATGCAGTCCATTTTGGCCACTGACAATTTTAGTCAGTTGGGCGTCAAGTCAATACGTTTCGGCCTGTTGCATTTTTGGTCGATTCAGCTACTGAAGAAATATTCATTTGGGAGTGTATTAATTGAAGGCTGGATGATGAAGTAATATTATTCGCATGATTTTTGTGATACAGAAAACAGTATGCATATACAGCTATGGGGCATCAATTTACTTTACAACTTGTGCACGAAAGGACGTACTTTTGTCCTGAAATAATTAATATTACATCCTCATAATCATTTCCCCCAACTAATAACGTAATGGAAGGAAGAAAAACAAAACAAATAAAAACAAATCAAAAACAACAACAACAACAACAACAACAACAACAACAACAACAACAACAACAACTATAACAGCAAAACAAAAAAAAAAAAACAAAAACCAAAACAAACAACGAACAAAATATTACTATTCCCCTGTCATTGGACCAGGCTACAGCGTCTTGCCGAATCATAAAGTGGATTGTCATGAAAATAAATTGATACAAAATTGTTTAATATTCTCTTCTTATTTTCTTATCAGTTAGCGTTTTCAAATTCATGTTTACTTTATACCTGAAATCATTTTTTCAGAAAATGAAATGATTCTATATTTGAAGAAAATAGAAAATGTTTTTTTTTTCCTGAACTAGAAATCCTAGTGCGTTGAAAAGATATGTTTACTCGTAACCCCTTCTCTAAAAACAATCCCACCTGTTTCTTGCTCTACCCTACAATTTGTTTCGCGTACTTCGTCGCTGTTGGAGTCTTTCCATGTCTGTACCTTTGAGTAAATTATGATCGAGCAAGATTGCTATTAATCCGTTACCCAATCCCTAAAAAATCCCGAACACTTTCGTGTTCTTCCCTCTACTGTGTTCCTATTCATCCTCGCTGCTCATGCCTTTCCATGCCTCTATCATCGTGTGATTTATGATCGGGCGAGATTGCTTTAGGAGGTTTACACTAGAAATGTCTTCACGGCAATTATTGGGTCACTGCAAATCGCTTCGAGTAAAATATTTTCTTTTGAGAAACATCACATTAATTTTGTTTTTTTACAACATACACGATTTGTGAGACAAAAAGCGTATTAATAATTACTGTGTTAAATCTTTTTGTCTGAACAATGCAACTATTTTAACCCTTTAACCAATGTAACGGCCAAAACCGTCCAGCGCTATTCACAAAAATCACCATCCAATTTTTTCTTATTTCTTTCACTTTTTGTCTCAAAAACATAGCTTATGACCCTCCATGGGAACGAGCACGTTCCAATGAGGGGTCATAAGCTATGTTTTTGACGCAAAAAAATGAAAAAAATTAGTTATTCAAGAATTTTATTTGCAAGTGTCGTCTGCCTTTCGTGTTAGGTAAAGGGTTAACGGCCACATTTGAAGAAAAAAGAAATACTCAGTCGAGTGCTATTTCAAATTCTCGGAGCATGCGCATATATTGTTACGACTTTCTTGCAGAAATTGATTTTTCGCATAGGGAAAGGGAGAACATTACAATATGCGGAGACGAAAATTTATGTTATAATAATAATAGCAACCGATCAGCCGGATTTCCGTGTGTGAATTTGGAAGGCTCCCCGAACACTGTTAAATTTCACTGATCAGTAGGTAATAAATGCGGATTCCAGACCACCTTGTACATGTACACGTACATATACGTGTACCGTCATAGGATTCAGTGTTAAATCGTGTACACGTATACAAAAATGTCATTTTTTCATGGTGGTCTGGAATCCGCAATTGTTTTTGAGGCTCACAGATCGCACTTTTCATGTTCAAAACACCCGTTGGCGAACGCGTAGATTCGAGACGTCGCTCAAAAAGTGAAAAATGTACGAAATTGTACATGTACATTTTCTTAAAAATTTTTTGTCAACGTTCCCATCGCGGATTAGACTATCGACCCATCGTTGGCGAACGCGAGCAAAAAACGCTTTGCGGATTCCAGACCAGCATCAAAAAACGGTTTGCGGATTCTGGACCATCTACGTTCGCCAACGGCTGTTCGAACGTCAAAAGTGCGATCCGATCGGGGAAACCCATTTGCGGATTCTAGACCAGGAAAAATCCACTATGGGTTTCCCCACTTCTCACGTAAGTGGGGATACCCATAGTGGATTTTCCAAACTCAACAGAAAAAACCCGAGTTTTTTGGGAAAATCCACTATGGGTATCCCCACTTCTGACGTAAGTGGGGATATCGATAGCGGATTTTTCCAAACTCAACAGAAAAACTGAGTTTTTTTTGAAAAATCCACTATGGGTATCCCCACTTCTGACGTAAGTGGGGATACCCATAGTGGATTTTTCCAAACTCAACAGAAAAAACCCGAGTTTTTTGGAAAAATCCACTATGGGTATCCCCACTTCTGACGTAAGTGGGGATATCCATAGCGGATTTTTCCAAACTCAACAGAAATACTGAGTTTTTTTGGAAAATCCACTATGGGTATCCCCACTTCTGACGTAAGTGGGGATACCCATAGTGGATTTTTCCAAACTTAACAGAAAAAAACTAAGTTTTTTTGAAAAATCCCACTATGGGTATTCCCATTTCTGACGTAAGTGGGGATACCCATAGTTGATTTTTCCAAACTCAACAGAAAAAACTAAGTTTTTTTGGAAAATCCCACGATGGGTATCTCCACTTGTACAGTATAAATAGAGCTCCTGCGCGCTACAATCATCATTGGCGAAGATCCTCCAGGATCGGCCACACGAAAAAAAGGTGAGAAGATATCTACGTGAATCCAAATGTAAAATAATAATAAATTTTATCAAAATAATGTGTATCATTACACCGAGTTACTCTGCGATAAAGTTCGTTCTGACACGTGAATATAATTATTCACGAAGGAAGCGCTGTGGATTTTATTGTCCAGTCACTGAGGGTTGAAAAGGGCTTGTTCCCCATACCGCCCCTGCGCACCTTCGGCGCGTTAAACCATTCCATTCGGGTATCAGTCTACAATCATCAGTCTGTTTTTATCAACCTGACAAGCAGGTCGCATGTCAAAGTGACATTTACTGTATAAACTTACTGAGAACGCCATTTGTCACGCTCGAAATGTATTACGGGTTTTCATTCAAATGAGTCAATTGTCAGTTAAATGGTTTCACTGAAAAACTATTCTATGGATGAAAGCGGAAACAGTTCAAAAGATTAATTGATGTTATTTTTTTTTTTTGAAAAGCGTTACATTTACTGACATGTTTTTATTCGAGATTTTAATTATTCATGTTCTTTCTGATTTTTAACACGTTTGAAACGGATGCTATTTTAATATCTTTTAACTATTTATCGAGATTTCATTTTGCAAAATGTTTTTCCTCAACTGGTTTTAGTTATTATATTAAAGACAGAAGATTTTTATTTACTTAAAACATAAAACATAAAAATAATTATACATTTGATTTTGAAAATAATAAATAACTCAAGTTAGCATACTCTAAAGGAAATATTAATAATTTAGAAAACGAAAAAATGTTTTTACACATCACAGATTCCAAACGTCGAGATCAACTTTTAAGCGAATATGAACGTGCCAAGAATAGCATTCAATCGGCTGACAGAAGCAGACGTCTTGGAGAGATGGAGCTGAAACGCGAGGCCACAAAAATATTTAAACCCATGACGGAGGTTCAAGAAGGAAGCAAGAAGGAGACAGTTGAAGAATTGAGACCCATAAAAGAGAGTTCTTTGAGAATGCGTTTGTTGCCCGGTAGTTTTACAAAACAGTATTCCTTTCAATCTACACCGGATTACGTTCCCATGAGAATTGAAACCGACGTGAGCGAGCGCGACGATACAGCTTCGACTATCACCACTGATAGCGTCGCGTCGTCCGACGATGGTGGTAAGAGAGATCTGTTGTATGGAATTTATAAGGATTCTGATGGTAGAACTTTTTTGGGCGACACAGAAGTGCAAGAGGATGATGATAATTTAATCGTCGGTTCGAATAGGTACGAATTAACTCCTGGACTGCTCAAATTGCTCCTTTTCGACAAGCCTGGAGATTACACGGAACAGGATTTCGACAATTAAGTCGACATTCTGGTTCAGACCCACGCCATGAAGAGAAATAACGATGCCAGAGAGACGAGACACAAAGCCAACAGAGGTTACAAGTGGACGAAAGTGGTGAAACCCATATGGGATATGAATAAGAAGTTCGTCGAATTGGTGACTGGCAAAGGGGTGAAAACCACTTTTCTTCCGAGCGATTCTGATGCTCTGTCTCAGAGATTGAGTTTGTTGATGGCAAGTAGACGCACTGGTAACACAGGATTAGATAACGAGATAGTTAGAATATGCGACGAATTGTTAAGACAGAAGGTTTTGAATAAAAACCATTATAAAAGGCTGATGGACGAATTGAAGGATTGATGTATATAATAAGTAGAGAGAAACAAACAAAAATATATAAAATAAAAACAGTAAATTTTATATTAGAATAATAAAGTATTTAAACAACAAACGATTCACCAGTGAAAAAAACAAAAAATATATTATAAAATAAAAATATGTTGGTGATAAAGAACAGGGGATACGTTAGAACTTACGTTCAAGGCGGTTCTGGCATTATCGATTCTATAATGCGAGCGTTCATGAGCGATGCAGGTAGAAAACTCGCATCGACCGCGTTTGAGGTTGGTAAGAAGACGGCTTTGGATGCTGGTAAGAAAGCCACTTCCAAAGCCAGTAGTAGGATAGCTTCTGTGGCTGGCAAGAGGGCAGCTGATGCGTTGATTGACAAGTTGATCAGTCCACCGGCGAAGCGAGCTACGTTAGAGCGAACGCCGAAAAGTTGGAAAGATTTTAAGGATGCTGTGGTACCCATACAAGATTTAGCCAAAATGACGAGTGGATCTGGATTGAAGATAACTCACGACGGTGTAATATAAATAAATAATAATTTTAAAAACTGAGTTTGAAAAAACATAAAAAATTGTGTTTGAAAAAATCGAAAATAACAAAAAAAATAAACAAAGATGAACATTAAAGATATGTCTTGGAACGATGCCGCGACCAAGAGGTCGAATAACGAGTTCTTTCCCAAAAACATAAGAGGCTTGATAGCGGGAAAATCGAATTGTGGAAAGACCAATCTGTTGATGAATCTGTTGTCGCGACCTGACTGGTTGGATTGCGACAGATTGTTCGTGTTTGGCAAGAGCTTGTTTCAAACCGAATACAGATTGCTTCGAGAGTGCATGGATCGTAGATTGCCCAAGGTCCCCATAGCCAGAATCTTTGACAGTAGGGAGGAATTCGACAAAAGTAAAGCTTCTCTTTCGACCATTTTGGACGGTGCGGCGATGGAATTGATGAAGAGAAATGCGTCTTCGAACGTCGAGTGTCGATTTTATGAGAACGCTAGCGACGTTCCGGATCCTAGAGAATTGAAATCGGAAGATAAGAATCTCATGATTTTCGATGATCTGCTTTTGGAGAGACAGAACCAATGCGAATGTATTACGTTAGAGGTCGTCACAGCAACGTGGACTGTTTCTACCTGTCGCAGAATTATTTTCGATTGCCCAGACAGACGATAAGGGAGAACGCTAATTTACTGTGTCTCTTTTGCCAGGATCTCAATAATCTCAATCACATCTACGGCGATCACGTCGCAAACGACATGAGCGCGGCGGAATTCAGGAGATTCTGCAAGAGGGTTTGGGATGGAGGACTTTACAATTTCGTTGTGATCGATTTGACTAGCAAATTTAATCATGGAAAATATCGGTGCGGATTCGACAAGTTTTATGTTTCTGATGATAATAAGACGGAGAGCGAAAATAAAATTAGAAAAATAATAAATCATCAAATAATTTAGTTTTGAAAAAATAAAATAAAAAATTAAAATATAATGTTCGAACAAGGAGAATTGTTAGAACGGATAGCCGAGAATATGGCTGCAAAACAATCCATTCAAATCGTGGTGGGTGGCGATTCGACTCTATTCGCGACGAAATTCGAACATTCCATCGAATTGAATAGAGAGAAAAGATACGAGATGGCGTTGGTGAATCTGGAGACTTATTATTCCTTTCCCAACGTCACCGAAAAGAATAACTCATTCAAGTATTCCGACGGAGTGGATTGGTTGGTGATTCGAATTCCCAAAGGAAGTTACGACATAGACGATTTGAACAATTACATTCAGACGCGAATGAAGACGGATGGAAAGGGAAGCAACAAGATCAGACTCGCTCCTAACCCTAATACCTTACAGACGATGTTGGATTTGGAAGATAATTTTCGAGTGGATTTCAACACGGACGATTCTATAGGCAAGATGCTGGGATTCGATCAAAAGATGTATCGAGGCCACGCGGCATCTGAAAATACGGCCGACATTCTCGCAGTCATAGCATTCTGGTGAACGTGGACATGATTGCTGGAAGCTACATGAGCGCTCAACCGACGATCTATTCCTTCTTTCCAAACGTGTCGCCGGGTTATAAGATCGTGGAACGACCTCAAAATTTAGTTTATCTACCAGTGATTTTAGACACGTTGTATAGTCTCAACACCACGTTGTCGGATCAAAATGGTGAACTGTTAGATCTTCGCGGAGAGAGGGTGACGATACGATTTCACATAAGAGAAATATAAAATCAAAAAAAAAAATATTGTGTATATATAAATAACAAATAAAACAAACGCAATATTAATTTACAAAAATTATTTAATATATATAATTATCATTAAAACAAAAAAAACAATTGACGAAAATATATTTTAAAAAAAGAATTATGACACAATACATGGTTAAAAACGTGAACATATCTGCAGGACAGAGGAAGAAACTTAAGAGAGCGTTAACAACTCGAGGCGAGGCGGTGAGATTCAAATTCACTCACGAAGATCTGACGATTGGCCTGGACCAGAAGTCAAATCAAAAGGATGGAGAAAGCGATTCGTGATGGAAGAGGGTTGACGGTGAGATTGAGTCCCGCTCAATTGAGATACAATTTGAGAATGAAAGGCTGTTTCCTACCGCTATTGGCAGAAATCGCCGCAAAAGCATTACCCTTGGCCGCAAAAGCATTACCCTTTCTTGGAAAGACTCTCGGCGTGGGAGCTCTCTCGGGACTCGCGAGTTCGGCAGTTGAGAAATTAATGGGTGGCAGCAGACTGTTTTTGAAGAAGGGAGGAGCCGTGTGTCGCGTCCACATAGATGACAGCAGTGAAGGATTGTATCTAGAACCCGTTAGAGGTGGCAACTCCTTGAGTGGAAACAGTCTCTATCTAAAGAGTGGACGGAACGTTGAGCGACTCGGCAAGGGTTTGTTGTTTGGTGAGAATTCACCATTTAAGAATATACCGATTTTGAGTATGTTATTATAATGTAAAAATTATATAATTATATAAAATATAAATCATAGAAAGTATAAAATAATATAAAATGGATAAAAAGGTGGAAAAACAATTAGACGATAATGATGAATATCGCGAGATAGAGTGCGAAAAAGATGTGGAAAAACGATTAGACGCTAATGATGAATATCTTAGGAAAGAACTGATAAAAGAGTTAAATTCTGAAGAGAATGGTAATGATGCGAGTGTTACCAAGAGATGCACAACATTCATTCATAATTATGATTTGGATAAACAAATGTGTTCTTATAAAAAAAACGTAACATATCACAAAAAAAAAGAAAAGAAGAATCGACGCCGAAATTTGAGAAAAAAGGAAACGTTATTATAATATATGGGTGATAGTGAAGAAGGAAAACAAAAACAAAAAAAAACAAAAAAAAGTAATGAAATCTAGAGATGATCAACTTCTCTAGATCTCATTACTTTTTTTTTTGTTCTTCTTTGCTAAAAATCAATCTCTCTATTGTTTATATTTCCAAGTCCATTATTAGCATGTTGACACTCGTGTATTCTCCTTTTTCGAAAATGTGTTGAATGTTTATCTTTACTTTTTTGAGTTTTTTTACATCGGTGAATGTGCTCTCACCACCCGATTTGTCCACGAGTTCGAGTAAGATTTTTGGATATATGTAACTTCCATAGGACAATGACAAATCGTCCTTGTTGAATTCTCTATCTTTGGCAATGACGATTTTCTGTAGATCGCTTTGGTACTTGTAAAACAAATCAAGCATGGCTTCATCCAATTTCAAAGGCATGTTATATTTGTCGTCTTTGCACTCTAAGCCCTTCGTCTCGACCTCGTTCAATTCGATGGAATCATGTCGTTGTAATCTATAGATTTTAAAACCAAATTTCTTACACGTTTTGACTCGTTTCAATTTCAATTCGCATTTTTTAGGTGTTGTTGTCACGATCGATTATTTGTTTTTTTTGTTTTATGAATTCTTGCAAATAATGTATATTTTAAATTTTGTATTTAATAATTTGTTAAAAAAGTTTGTTTTTTTTTTCTCTTTATATATATAAAAAAGTTTTTTTTAATTTTTAATTTTCTTTAATGTAAAATTTTTTTTTTGTAAAAGTTTTTTTCTCTTTATATATATAAATAAAAAGTTTAAATTTAACGTCCTTTTTTTCGAGTATTAATTCAATTTTTTTTTCATGTTAAGGAACATAAAAAAATTGATTAATTTCATTAAAAAATTGTTTTGAAGGAATTAAAACATATATATATAAAAACAATTTTAAAACTTTTTAACAAATTATTTAAAAACAAAATTCGAAAAAAAATATTCTTTCAAATGGAGCAAACAAATAAAAAAATGAAAAATTTAAATGAGAAAACTGTATCTCAGTTAAACGAGATTTGTAAAATATTAAAAATTTCACATTTCAGAAATCATAGAGCCAAATCAAAAAAAATTGAAATCATACAGAAATATCGTTTGCGAAACGATGGAAAGAAAAAAATCGAAAGATCGGAAGTGGATAAACTCAAACAGTCAAAAAATGCATCGTTTGTGAAAAATGAGAAGATGACTAAACGAAAAGCCGTTGAAGAACTTCAAGTTTCAAAAGAAAAAAAAAAAACTAAAACGAAAACGAGTAATGCACTTCAGAATCTAGACAAACAAGATATATCGAGCGAAATTCGATGACCAATGGATGAAGGGAAAGGATAAGAATATATAGCACGACTCGTCACGGAAGTATTCCAATCGAAGCCTGTAGAATGGGAGAGTGCGATCAAAGACATTTTTAAATCTTTTGACGTGGTTCCCTCGTTCAAGAAAGTCGATCCGAAATTGTTCATGGAACAGGTGAAGAAAGAAGTATTGGATTTGTTTTGCAAACACATGAATGTGGGACTAAAAATTAAAATGATACTCCATTGCGTGATGAATAAAATCGATGTGAAGTCCGGCGAGAGCATCGTGAAAAATGCATATTTCAGATCTAACGTTGAACCCGTACTTCAAGGTTCAGATTTATCAGACGTTTTCGAAAAGATGAAAGACAAGATGTTGACATCTCTCGCGAATTATCAACATGAAGGTAGTAATTGGACGTTCGATGAGGTGTTGACACTCGAAATTCATATAACTAAAAATGATTCATTGAAAGGGTCTTCCTACGTGGAATTACCGTATTTCTTAGCTAAAAAAAATGCTGTGATAGTAGGTAATAAAGGCCGATTCCAACTCAGATGTACATGTACATGTACATGTACACGTACATCGATGTACACCTCCATAGGGTTTAGTGTTAAAATCGTGTACAGGTACACGATTTTAACGTTTTTTATGGTGATTTGGAATCGGCTTTGCCGATTCCACATCACTGGATTCTATATACACATCGCTCAAGAGTGAAAAAATGTATGAAATTTTAAGGAAAAAGAGGTGTATCGTCTGATTTGGAATTGGCAAATGGGTTTCCCCTATAGGATTCAGTGTTAAAATTGCGAGCAAAAAACGTGTTGCCGTTTCTAAATCATCATCTTGGTGATTCTAAATCATCCGTGTCTGTACACGATTTTAACACTGAATCCCTATGGAGGTGTACACGGAAATCCATTTGCGGATTTTACGTCAGAAATCGAATCGTGTACGGTACACGGAAAAGAGGTGATTTTGAACCGGCAAACCCACTACCACGTTTCCTGAGGAAATAAAAAAGTGATTGATATATATAGGAGAGAAACAAATATATAAATAAATAGTTATTTAAAAAATAAATATATCAAATTGAATAGATAATAAAAAAAATAAGTAAATCATGTGCGCTTCCCAGACTATTAGAGCAAGGTTTCTTTTAAAAATACTGATGAGAGCCTACGCATTCTGTGTGAAAGAACAACTAGGTCACCTCTTGTTAGAACGATGCGTCGGATGTCGGGATCACCTAGACTTCGATCACGGAAATCATTCGTGTCTGATGATGGAAAGGGAAGATATGGTCATCAAGTATTTTGAACCGGCGTTTGAACGCGTTCAAATCGACGAAGTGATCGCGTTTTGGAAGAGATTACTCTTCTGTAAGGATCAAAGCAAGCCCACAGTTTTGGAAGAACTGAAATTGGCGCATAAAAGTCTGACTTTAGAAGACAAGGGATGCGTCATGAAATTATTGTTCAATGAAGCATACGTCTAAGTTTTCTCGTTGATATAAAATAAGGGAGAATAGAAAATAAATAAATACACACATACATTTTTTATCTATTATTGGAAAGAAAAAAAACCCACAAAAATGAGAACCAGAACTAAATTGTATCCGACATTAGTGAACGACGAGGATGAGAATCCGATCAGCATTTTGCCAACGGCACCATTGCTAGAAGAATAAGAAAGAGGAGAGAGGTATCGCATTGATCAAATCAGTAGAATCCAAGAGTATCTAACTGGAGAGAGAGATTCTCGTCATTCTCTCAAGAAGAAGTATTCGCGTTTTGTGAAATTCGTCAACGCGATCAACACGACACTCATCACGATTTCCATATGGTTTACACGCAGCCGGCATCAGATTGTTGTCGACCGCGGTCGGTATTCCGATCGTGTTAACCATAGAAGGAGTGGCTCTCGCCGCCGGATTGTTTAGCACGCTCGGAAACTTTTTGAGTAGGAAATTATATCTGAAGGCGAGGAAACATGACAAGATTCGAGTCTTGGCCGACTCCAAGATCGACACGATATCCGAAATGATCTCGATGGCATTGAAAGATGGTAGGATATCGGACGGAGAATACTTCACGATATTGAGCGAGAAAACGAAATACGATGCCATGAAAGAAGCCGTGAGAATCAAGACTCGTCAGATCATCAAAGAAGAGATGAAGGATTCTCTCGTGGAAAAGGGAGGAAAGAGGCCAGGGAGGAATTCAGTAAGATAATAGTACTCAAGAGCAGTGATTGAAAAAAAAAATATATATATAATACGAACAGAATTAATTAATTATTAAAATTATATATAAAATAAAAAGGAAATTAATTTAAATAACTCTTAAAAAATGTATTGCGTAAAGGGTAAGAGAGTTACTGAGACGAGTAATTCTCGAGAAGTACGAACTAAAAACGATAGACAGATTCTTCGCAGAATTTGCGACGTGTGTGGTTCTATCAAGACTCTATTTGTCAAAAAAAAGAACGCGAGCAAAGGTAAAGGCATCGTGAATAAAATGATCAATAATCTACTTTTCGAAATGCATCTGCCCGGTCACAGTTTCACGGGACCCGGAACGAAATTGAACAAGAGACTCAACGCCAATCTGACTCCTAAATCTTGGAGCAAACCTGTGAATAGGGTGGACGCGGTCGCGTATGATCATGATCTGTGCTACGCTGGACATCCCGACACCAAGACTCGCAATGACGTCTGCGATAAAAACATGTTGGGGAAATTGAGAGGCATATCGAATCCGACCAGGAGAGAGAAGATAGAACGTTCGCTAGTCGGCAATCTGATCGGTGCGAAACGTCGATTCGGATGGGGGGGGTTAAAAAAAAAAAGCGTATCGGAAAAGAAGAAGAAATGATTATTGACGAGCGAATTGGCTGAGGAGTTACACAAACCCATTGTGCAGAAATTTCAAAAGAGAAGGGTGTTCGTGAAGGGTTTGGATGATATTTGGTCTGCCGACTTGGTCGACATGAGATCGTTTTTGAGGTGGAATGTGGGTGTCAAATATCTATTGACGGTCATCGACGTGTTTTCCAAATACGGTTGGATCAGAGCTTTGAAGAATAAATCGGGACCTTGCGTCGCCGAGGCTCTGAAGAGCGTGTTCGACTTGTCTTCTCGAAAACCGAGTAAATTGTGGGTGGATAAGGGAAAGGAATTCTACAACAAGCACGTTCATCGATTGGTCGACCTCTAGTCGATCGAAAACGAAGAGAAAGCCAGCGTGATGGAACGTTGGAATCGAACGATGAAGGAAAAGATGCACAGATACTTCACAGCGAATTCGACCAAGAAATACATATACACTCTGAACGGTCTGGTCAAAGATTACAACAACACGCAACACAGATCGATCAAGATGACTCCTGTGGAAGCTAGCGATCCTCGAAATGAAAAACGGGTCTACACGAATCTATATCCTGAAATATCTAAGATTAGGAAGAAGTCTAGAACGTCGAAATTTGCGGTCGGTGATCGAGTGAGAATCTACGCTTATAAGAAGCACTTCGAAAAGGGTTATACTCCTCGATAAACCTCGGAAATCTTTGTGATAATCAAAATATTTCACACCGATCCGGTGACTTACGAAATCGAAGCTTTGGATGGAGAAGAGATCATCGGAAAGTTTTACAAACAACAATTACAGAAGACAAAGTTTTGATAAGAAAACAAATTTCTTTTATTTACTCTTTTTAACATTTTCTTGTTTACACACATATATATATAAGAGAGAAAAATAATAATAAAAAATAATTAAAAACTATTTTTAGATAAAAAAAGCAAGCTAATTAATAAACAAAAAAACAAAAATCCTTTAAAATTGACAAATATACTAGATATAGCACAAAGCATAGTGAAAGATGAAAGTATTCAAGAATATGAGGTTCACGAATACGAACCAGTAAGCGGAACGAGTTTGAACAATGCGGGAGAGATAAGAATCAACGTCGAAACTCAAGATCTATTCATACATCCTAGCGAGAGTTACACAGTGGTGCAGGGACGTCTCACCAAGGAAGATGGGAGCGACTACGCCGACGACGACACGGTTACTCTAGCCAATAATGGCATCATGCATCTATTCAGTAATACAAAATACATGCTATACGGACAAGAGATAGAATCTGTGTTTCATCCCTGTCAGGCCACCACGATGTTCGGACTCTTGACGTATCCTGATGATTTTTCGAAATCTAGAGGACTTTATCAGTTGTGGGTGAAAGACACCGTCGGCCCTTCTAGCACCGGCGCCGCCTTGATATTCGACTACGTCGTCAAGACGTCCAGACCTAAAGGAACGTTTTCGCTCAGGATACCTTTGAAACACATCTTCGGATTTGCAGACGATTACAACAAGATCATGTAAGGATTCAAACACAATCTGACGTTGATTCGAAAAGGAGACGACGACGCAATAGTGTGACTCACTGCGACCAATGCGGGTAAGATAACTCTACACAAGATATCGTGGTTTGTTCCGCACGTGGAGCCTTCGATCGTGGAAAAAGCGCGTCTCTACAAGATCATAGAATCCAAGAGTAAATTACCCGTGGGATTTAGAATTCGACAGTGCAACACGGCTAGCATTCCTCTCTCCACGAATCACTTTGATTGGAGATTGATGGTGAAATCCGCTTCCGAGAGACCGCGTTTCATCGTGGTTGTGTTTCAGACCGATAGGGACAGGTCTCAGGAAAAGAATGCGTCGCTGTTTGATCACTGCCATTTGAGAAATATGCAAGTGTTTCTGAATGCCACGAGATATCCAGCAATCGATTACAAAGCGTCGTTCGACAAGAACGATTTCTGCAGACTGTACAGCGACGCCACTGATTTTAGAAAGAAGTATCACGGTCTAGACGAATTGATGAGCAACCCTAACATATCTCCCGGCGAATACAAGTCGATGTATCCCGTGTTCGTATTCAACGTCAGTAAACAGAGTGAACAACTCAAGAGTAGCGTCTTAGACATTCAGATCAAGATGCAATTCGATAGGAACGTGCCGAGAAAAACCGAAGCCTTTGCCCTGGTCCTGTCGGACAGAGAATTACAATTTGAATTGGATGGAAATAAGATGTCGATCATTCGATGAGAGACGTGTGTGAAAAAAATAAAAAAACAAAAAAAATAAAAAAAGTAATGTGTAATTATTAAAAACAAAAAAAACAAAAAAAAATAAATAAAGTAATGTGATCTAGAGAGATTAAACATCTTTCTAAATTTCATTACTTTTTTTTTGTTTTTAATAAATCACAAATTATTTTTTTTTTTTTTTAATTCATTATTTTCCACGCATTCACTGTTTGTTCAATGGAACTAGTTCGATCAGTAGACTCACCACGGAAGTGGCGGCTTCAGGATTATTGGTTTTCATAACGAAATTAATCCTGTCTCCAGCGTTCACTTTGAGAGGCGTGCCGAACGTGCTAACATTCGCGTGTTGATTCTCAGAGATTTTCGATGCTGTATCTCTTATCGATCTCTACTCCATTCACCATAAGATTGACGACCGCTCTGTTATTCAAATCCGAGGAAGCCAGACTCATTCGAAGGATTTCCCCTTCCAGCGGCATGGGATATCCCACCTGACCATGTTTCGATCCGCTACCTCCATTTCCGAAAGACCACTCAGCTTTTCCCTCATCTAAGGTGCCAGCCTCCTCGGCCCACACGGTGATCAATTTTCTAGCATATTTGACTTTCTCCACCACCGAAATCAGGGTGCAGGCATCTGTCATGTTCACGGGATCCGGTAGATTCGTGAGCACGTGTCCACCCATGTCTAGTTTACCTTCCATGATGTCACCCTTTCTCCAGACCGAGTTGTCATCCACGTACTTTCTGCTGACTGCGCTGGAATCGAATTCGGGATCATGACTGAGTCCAAATAAATTCTCACCATTCATGTCGATACAACCCTCCATGGTTCCGCCAGATTGTTTGTTCAGGTAGAGATCATCCACTTGTGATTCTAGATATTCTTGTGATCGTATCATGGCAGAATCTACGTAGCCCTTGTTGACTGCGGTTGAGTCCACATCCGTGTCGTCGACCTTCGACAGATTCAATATCTTGTTGAATCCTGCATTTAGATCCGATTTCATTTCTCATCTGTCAGACTTTCTCTGTTCCAGATCTACGTAGTGTTTGGTCGCCACGTCCTTGGGATTCATGGGAGTGGCCACGTTCGTTATCTTGTTAGAATTGGCGTTCAAGTCCGAGTGCATCGTTTTCTGAACGTATCTATTTCTCAGGTGTTCGCTGAATCTTGCGTGAGAGTCGTCCGCGTATTTCTTGGTCGTGGGATCTATGGAATTTGCGACGTTCACCAAACGTTTGGATTTCAGATCAAGATCGTTGGTCATGGTTTCATCCACGTAATTATCTAGCATGATTCGTTCGAAATCGTCGTTCCCCCTGTCGACGTATTTTTTAGTCGCAGCATCTGCACGATCTATCGGCTCGGGAAGATTATAGAGCTTCTTATCATTCATGTTCAAAGGTTCCTCTCGAGGTTCGTATCTCCGAACATAACGTTCGTCCAAGTTGGCAACGTCGTAGCCATCGTCGACTTCGAACGTCTTCCTCTTCTTTCTTAGGTTGACTTTTTCGTCGTCACTTCTACCAAATTTATCGACTGGCATGTTGTTTTTGAGATTTTTTTTTGTTTTTTTTTTTAAATATATTTCAAACGCAGTTTATTAAAAATGAATTATTTTATTTATTTTTCGTTTTTATTCAATTAAAAATTTTTAAAATAATTTTTTTATCTTTATATATGCTATAAAAAAAAAATCTCTCTCTAATGTAAATCATTGAGAATGTCTTGAAACCGATCTCCTTCAGACCATCTCTTGAGAACATAGAGACATAGGTGACCACAAAACACTTGATCTGGTGATTGCACTCGTTCCGTGTTGTAACAAACCATCGATTTGTTGAAATAGTTCTTTATTTCTTTCGGCGGTGAGATTCCGTAGCTGTCGAAATAATAATTCTTCTTCCCGTTCTTGAACCACGCCACCCAGTGAGTGCCTTCACCCGATAAATCGTCTAGATTTAAAATTCTGCATTCCGATTGTCGAGGTCTTCTCTTAGGCAAGGCATCTCTGGAAAACACACCTAGAAAATCTTTGATTTTCAAATCCTTCGCCGCATTCGACAGATCGATGTTGGATAGGGGTTCATTAGGTAAGTCGACACCTTCTACGGATATCTCTATTTTCTTATTCATAAATGCGTATATATATTTTTTTTTATTTATTTATTTATTTTATTATAATTCACTAAAATGACGTTATTTTTTTTAAATTTTTTTCTTTTTTTTTTTAAACTAACTCTTTCGATGTCTCTATCGATTTCTATAATTTCGAATCCATCTAATTCCTCTTGATTTTCTGGAATCCTATCATCTGCAATCATATCTGGAATCCAATCATCCACATTCATATCGTCAAAAATTAGATTCAAAGTCCAATGTCCGAGTGCCAAAGTGCTTATTTTATCATCTAACATGAATCTCTTATCATCGTCGGCCGTCAGCGAAATCTTGTTGACTATTTCGGTATACAAGTCGTGATTTTCGCTTCAAATCGATTTCATAGTCTTATACACCAGACCACTTCCTAACAGACAATCTTTATACTCTTGGAAAGAGATGTTTCTCTTCACCACGCACGCTTTAACTCTCTCGTCCTTAAATTTACCCAACACCTTCTTGTTGTCGTTCAATTGAATGTTGGACGGGTGATCGACGGGATAATTGCTTGTGTCGAACCACGCGGCCATGTCCGGAGATATATCTTGGTAGACATCTTTCATCTCTATCTCGTAAACTAAACTGTCCATGTTGGTGAACAGTAGTTTGGTTTTATCACCAAATTTTTGTTTGACGTAATCGTAGTGAAACTCGTACATCAATGGCTTGCTGATATCTAAGCTGATCGGTCCGAGATAATACAGTTTGTCGAACTTCATGTGCATCTTTTGCATGTGATCGGCCACTAAATTTTCGTCGAATATGGTTCGGTGTTTGTAATTGGGTTTCGCCACTAATTTTTAGCTCTTTTCTCAGATGTGACGAGTCGAACGTCGGTTCTCTTCCTGATGTTTTCCATCGATTTACCATACACACAGTTGTTCATGAGTTTGAAGAAATCTTTTTCAAAATCGTTCTCAGCTCGAATTCTGTGATTCGTGTTGAGATCAATGTATTTTTTTCATCAAAGGCTCTTCGCCGAATCAAATGATGCGATGTATGTCGACTAATTTCATCCCATAATCGACGTATTGTTTCAAATTCTCACTGTAGACGACGTAGTTACGTTTGTTAAATAAATTGGGAATGAGTTTTTCCCCGTCTCCTTCGTCCAGTTCCATTTGTTCGGGAGCCAGCGGATAATCATTGTGTAGATCGTGTAATTCTTCCGGATAGTTCAAATCGACATCTAAAATGCAAGGATAGTCTCTCCATTTTTGCATCTCTTCCGGTTCCATCACCCATTCGAAATTTCCAATCGGTAAAGGATGACTCATAGCCCAACCGTACAGATTATTAGCATCCCAATACTGTATGTATTTATTCGACCGTTTCGAATCGAAACATTCTTTCATGTAGGGATTGTTAGCTTCAGAATATCTGAGGGAGATCATCGAGACGCCACCTCTCACAGTCCTTTCGAACATGAGCAACATGTTCACATCGGATAATAATTCCAATTGGACTTCGGTGGTCTTCAACAGAGCATCCCACGCCAGACCGGGTGTGGTGAAATACCAAGCGGGATCTAGATTGTAATTTCGACGACAGACGTCTCGAAAATTTTCAAACACGTCTGCCAAGAGCAGAACGTCGGAATTCAGATAGAGATCGTGATAATCTCTGATGGTTTTCATATCGAATGATTTCCACACGTTTTTGGCGTGTTCGTAATTCAAGTCGGATTCGTATAATTTTGAAAATCTTCTTTCGAAGGTAGTGCGGTGTCTTCGAATCTCATTAGATCGTTCATGTAATCGTAAGGATAGACTCCTTTCCTCAACATGACGTCTACTCATTCTCCGAAATGTTCGCTCGTGATTTTAAATTTATCCTTACTCATGTTATCGACTAATTTTTCCAGAGCGGTCGACATGAATTTAAAACTGTCGATGAAACGTATGCTTCTACGAATGGATTTCCTGTTTTCTTCCAACGTCTCTCCATCGATTACTCTTTTTTTCTCCATGAGCTTCCATTTCGTGAATGAAATGTATCTTTTTTCGCTGTTCACGATGCAATTTAATTCTCCGTGGGAAGTGCCGAGATTTTTCACGAACAGATGACAGTCGTAACCCGAGAGATTGTGAAATATCACCAGATAGAAAACGGCGACTCAATATTTTAAATTACACTTGCTGTGAGCCGGACCGCGATACAGACCCATGTAATGATCGTGGTCTCTGACCTTCTTATTTTCCTCCAAATTCTCATCGAACGATTGTCTGCATATGTGACATTCGGTGGCTCTGTTATTTTCGTCCTGCTGCTCTCGCATGATGCTCATTTTCACTGGAGTTTTGAATTTGTCGTATAACATTTGAATTTTCGATTCTAACTCTTCCACAAACCTTTGAGCCACGTCGTCATCTTCATACTGTTTCATGTAGGTGAAGGGACCCATGTTGTGTTGCGAGTCAAAAGCGCATTTCACGTAAATGCAATAGCCCGAAGGTATGTGTTTTTGATATCTTTCGACGTAACTTTGAAGAGCGTTGGGTTGACAGGAACTCATTTTCGTGGTGAAACATTCGAAATCGGCGTACACGACGAATGGTACTTTTAACCTTCTATTGTGATTTTCAAACTTCATGATGGTGTTGGGTTTGGGCATTTTGACGGCAACACCTTGATTTTCGTTACAATATTCCTGATGTTTCGCTAATGATTTTTCGCTCTTAAACATGTTCATGCAGTTGCAACATAAACATACCTTATGTTCATGTTTATTATTTTGTCTCGATAGTAATCAGCTCGAATGTTTAACCCAACAATAATGACGATTGTCACCATTTGAAATCAATAATAAAATAATCTTTTTTTCTCTTTCGAGATACGAAGTCTGTCTGAGAGGATACATCGTTGGTTTTTCATCATCGTATCCTAAGACGTTCACTGCTATGGTGCGATTGTGAGCCTCGAAACGTTCGATGTGTTTTAACTCTGTTGGAAAAGTCACTCCGGTCCAATCGAGATTTTTAGAAGTCTCCTCGTAACGAGAAACTCTATCAGGGTTCATTTTGACAGGGTATAACGCGGAGGTGACTGCCCATTTAAAACACTGATCATCTTTATTTCTCACGTTGATCACAGCATTTTTTTTAGTTAAGAAATATGGTAATTTCACGTAGGAAGACCCTTTCAACGAATCGTTTTCAGTTATGTGAATTTCGAGTTTCAACACCTCATCAAATGTCCAATTACTGCCTTCATGTTGATAATTTGCGAGAGATGTCAACATCTTGTCTTTCATCTTTTCTAAAACGTCCGATAAATCTGAACCTCGAAATACGGGTTCGACGTTAGATCTGAAATATGCATTTTTCGTGATGCTCTCGCCGGACTTCACGTCGATTTTATTCATCACGCAATGGAGTATCATCTTAATTTTTAGTCCCGCGTTCATGTATTTGCGAAACAAATCCAATACTTTTTTCTTCACCCGTTCCATGAACAATTTCGGATCGATTTTCTTCAATGAGGGAACCACGTCGAAAGTTTTTAAAATGCCTTTGATCGCACTCTCTCGTTCTATGGACTTCGATTGAAATAGTTCTGTGACGAGTCATGCTAGATATTCTTTTCCTTTCCCTTCGTTCTTTACTCGTCGAATTTCGCTCGATATATCTCGTTTGTCTAGAATCTGAAGTGCATCACTCGTTTTCATTCTAGTTTTTCTTTTCTTTTCTTTTGAAACTTGAAGTTCTTCAACGGCTTTTCGTTTAGTCGTCTTCTTATTTTTCACAATCAAAACGTTTTTGTTTTTTTTTTGACGTCGGCATTTCAATTCCTTTTTGTATTTAATGATAATTTGTTAAAAAGTTTTAAAAATTGTTTATATATGTTTTAATTCCTTCAAAAAGAATTAATCAATTTTATGTACTTAACGTGAAAAAAAAAAAAAAAAATTGAATTAATACGAGAAAAAAAGGAAGTTAAAATTTAACTTTTTATTTATATATATAAAGAGAAAAACAAACTTTTTTTTAACAAATTATTATTTAAATACAAAATTTAAAATATACATTATTTGCAAGAATTCATAAAAAGAAAAAATCCCAAATAATCGATCATGACAACAACACCTAAAAGATGCGAATTGGAATTGAAACAAGTCGAAGTGTGTAAGCTATTAGGTTTTAATATCTATACATTAGAACAACACGATCCCATCGAATTGAACGAGGTTGAGATGGTGAGCTTAGAGCACTACTACAACAAATATCAGATGTGTTTGAAATTGGATGAAGCCATGCTCGATTTGTTTTACGAGTACCAAAGCGATCTGGTGAATAATATCATCATCACCGAAGACAGAAAATTCAACAAGGACGATTTGACGTTGTTCTATAGAAAATACATATATCCAATAATCTCACTCAAACTCGTGGACAAATCGGGTGGTGAGAGTGCGTTCACCGATGTAAAAAACTCAAAAGAGTAAAGGTAAACATTCAAGACATTTTTGAAAATGGAAAAAAGACGAATGTCAACATGTTAATAACGGACTTGGAAATATAAACAATAGAGAGATTGATTTTTAGTGAAGAAGAAGGAAAAAAAGTAATGAGATCTAAAGATGATCTCATTACTTTTTTTTGATAATTTGTTAAAAAGTTTTAAAATTGTTTATATATGTTTTAATTTCTTCAAAAAGAATTAAACAATTTTATGTTCTTAACGTGAAAAAAATTGAATTAATACGAGAAAAAAAGGATGTTAAATTTATTCTTTTATTTGTATATAAAGAGAAAAAAAACTTTTACAAAAAAATTTTCACATTAAAGAAAATTAAAAATTAAAAACTTTTTTATATATATAAAGAGTAAAAAAAAAAAAAAACTTTTTAAACAAATTATTAAAATACAAAATTTAAAATATACATTATTGCAAGAATTCATAAAACAAAAAAACCCAAATAATTGATCATGACAGCAACACCTAAAAGATGCGAATTGAAATTGAAACGAGTCAAAACGAATAAGAAATTAGGTTTTAAAATCTATAGATTACAACAACACGATCCCATCAAATTGAACGAGGTCGAGATGAAGGACTTAGAGTATAAGTAGATAGATATAAGATGTCTTTGAAATAGGATGAAGCCATGCTCGATTTGTTTTATGAGTACCAAAGCGATCTGCAGAAAATCGTCATCGCTAAAGATAAAGAATTCGACAAGGACGATCTGACGTTGTTCTATGGAAGTTACATATATCCAAAAATCACACTCGAACTTGTGGACAAATCGGGTGGTGAGAGCACGTTCAGCAATGTAAAAAAACTCAAAAGAGTAAAGATAAACATTCAACACATTTTCAAAAAAGGAGAAAACACGAGTGTCAACATGCTAATAATGGACTTGGAAATATAAACAATAGAGAGATTGATTTTTTTAGTGAAGAATAAGGAAAAAAAAGTAATGAGATCATCTTTAGATCTCATTACTTTTTTTTTTTTTTTTTCCTTCTTCACTATTACCCATATAATATAATAACATTTCCTTTTTTCTTAAATTTCAGCGTCGATTCTTCTTTTCTTTTTTTTTTTGTGATATGCTACGTTTTTTATAACAACACATTTGTTTATCCGAATCATAATTATGAATGAATGGTGTGCATCTCTTGGTAACACTCGCATCATTACCATTCTCTTCAGAATACAGTGGTGACGGTGGAAAACGTCTCATTCTTCTAAATTTCATCCGCATATCCCAATCTTTATTTAACTCTTTTATTATTCCTTTCCTAAGATATCCATCATTAGCATCTAATCGTTTTTCCACATCTTTTTCGCACTCTATCTCGTGATATTCATCATTATCGTCTAATTGTTTCTCCACCTTTCTACCCGCATCGCTCGTGAACGCTCGCATTATAGAATCGATTTTGCCAGAACCACCTTGAACGTAAGTTCTGACATATCCCCTGTTCTTTATCACCAACATATTTTTATTTTTATAATATATTTTGTTTTTTCACTGGTAAATCGTTTTGTTGTTTAAATACTTTTATTATTCTAGTGTAAAAATTTACTGTTTTTATTTTATATATTTTTGTTTGTTTGTTTGTTTGTTTCTCTCTACTTATTATATATACATCAATCCTTCAATTCGTTCATCAGCCTTTTATAATGTTTTTTATTCAAAACCTTCTGTCTTAACAATTCGTCAGATATAGTAACTATTTCATTATCTAACCCTGTGTTACCAGCCCATCTACTAGCCATCAACAATCTCAATCTCTGAGACAGAGCGTCAGAATCACTCGGAAGAAAAGTGGTTTTCACCCCTTTGCAAGTCACCGATTCGACGAACTTCTTATTCATATCCCATATGGGTTTCACTATTTTCGTCCACTTGTAACCTCTGTTGGCTTTGGGTCTCGTCTCTCTGGCATCGTTATTTCTCTTCATGGCGTGGGTCTGAACCAGAATGTCGCCATAATTGTCGAAATCCTGTTCTGTGTAATCACTAGGCTTGTCGTAAAGGAGCAATTTGCGCAGTCCGGAAGTTAATTCATACTTATTCGAGCCAACGGTTATTTCATCATCACCTATTTCGACTTCTGTATCGCCGACAAAAGTTCTACCATCCGAATCCTTATAAAATCCATACAACAGATCTCTCTTACCGCCATCCTCGGACGACATGACGCTATCAGTGGTGATAATTGAAGTTGCATCATCGCTTACATCTGTTTGAATTCCCGTGGGAACGTAATCCGGTGTTGATTGAAAGGAATATCGATTTCCAAAACTACCAGGCAACGAACCCATTCTCAAAGAACTCTCTTTTATAGGTCTCAATTCTCCGACTATCTCCTTCTTGCTTCGCTCTTGACTCTCCATCATGGGTTTAAATATTTTTGTGGTCTCGCATCTGAGATCCATCTCTCCGAGATGTCTGCTTCTGTCAGCTGATTGAATGCCCTTTTTAGCACGTTCATACTCGTCTAAAATTTGATCTCGGCGCCTAGAATCCATCTGTAAAAACATTTTTCGTTTTTAATTGTTAATGTTCCTTTAAGTATGCTAATGTGAGTTATTTTATTATTTTCAAAATTAAATGTATAATTATATTTTTATGTTTTAAGTTAATAAAAATCTTCTGTCTTTAATATAATAACTAAAAAATTCATATCTCAACTCAGTATTGATTGAATTGGGAAAACTTGAAAGTTTAAAAACGTTTAAGCACATGACAAACCAGTTTCTGATTTAACACATTTGAGAGTAATTTACGTTTGATAAAAGGAATTCCATTCATATATCTAAAAACCATTCACTCATTGTCGAATTAAGAGAGAACCTTTGAAGACAGTTAAACAAATTTTAGCACATAAAAGAAACCGTTTTTTCTAATTTAACGTTAAAAGGATTCATTCATTCAAATCTCTGATCATTATCATGAATATATTAAAAATTTACCACTCAAACCTAATTGAGTGGAAAATGCGTTTTATTATACATTATTAAAACGATCCATTAAAAACGAAAACCTTCATTCACACCACAACAAAAACATAAGCGACATTTTCATCAAACATTCCATTAAGTGTTTATTAAGATTACTTCACAAAAATTAACAGTGACAAAACGCGAACAAACGATTTTTACCTCTGATTTTTTCTAATTGTTTTTAAACTCAATTTCTTTTCGTTACATTGAAACAAAACATGAATGTCTATTTTTTTACAGATCATATTTTATAGTCAACTCTTTTGAACGAATGCCTTTCATTCACGCAACTCTTTTAAAACTCTTTTAAAACTGACATTCATATTTATAGTCAACTCTTTTGAATGAAAACCTTCAGTCAATCACAACAAAAACATGAGCGACAATTTCATCAAACATTCCATAAAGTGTCTATTAAGATTACTTCACAAAATTAACAGTGACAAAACGCGAACAAACGATTTTACCTCTGATTTTTTCTAAACTCAATTTCTTTTTGTTACATTGAAACAAAACATGAATGTCTATTTTTACAGATCATATTTTCATTCATGCAACTCTTTTAAAACTGACACTCATATTTATAGTCGACTCTTTTGAACGAAAACCTTCATTCAATCACAACAAAAACATGTGTGTCAGTTTTTACTATCATCGTGGCAGTGGGTTTGCCGGTTCCAAATCACCTCTTTTCCGTGTACCATACACGATTCGATTTCTGACGTAAAATCCGCAAATGGATTTCCGTGTACGCCTCCATAGGGATTCAGTGTTAAAATCGTGTACAGACACGGATGATTTAGAATCAGCAAGATGATGATTTAGAAACGGCAACACGTTTTTTGCTCGCAATTTTAACACTGAATCCTATGGGGGAAACCCATTTGCCGACTCCAAATCAGACGATACACCTCTTTTTCCTTAAAATTTCATGCATTTTTTTCACTCTTGAGCGAAGTGTATATAGAATCCAGTGATGTGGAATTGGCAAAGCCGATTCCATATCACCATAAAAAACGTTAAAATCGTGTACCTGTACACGATTTTAACACTAAACCCTATGGAGGTGTACATCGATGTACGTGTACATGTACACGTACATGTACATCTGAGTTGGAATCGGCCTTTATTACCTACTTGTGATCAACGTGAGAAATAAAGATGATCAATGTTTTAAATGGGCAGTCACCTCCGCTTTATAACCTGTCAAAATGCACTCCGATAGAGTTTCTCGTTACGAGGAGACTTCTAAAAAATCTCGATTGGACCGGAGTGACTTTTCCAACGCAGTTAAAACATATCAAACATTTCGAGGCTCAAAATCCCACCATAGTGGTGAACGTCTTGGGATACGATGATGAAAAACGAAGATCTATCCTCTCAGACAGACTTCGTATCTCGAAAGAGAAAAGATGATTATTTTATTATTGATTTCAAATGGTGAGAATCGTCATTACTGTTGGGTTAAAAATTCGAGCCGATTACTGTCGAGACAAAATAATAAACATAAAGGAAAGATATGTTTATGTTGCAACTGCATGAATGCATTTCACAGTGGAAAATCGTTAGGGAAACATTAGGAATATTGCAATGAAAATCAAGGTGTCACCATCGAAATGCCCAAACCCAACACCATCGTGAAGTTTGAAAATCGCAATAGAAGATTAAAAGTACCATTCGTCGTGTACGCCGATTTCGAATGCTTCACCATGAAAATGAGTTCCTGCCAACCTGATGCTCTTCGAAGTTACGTTGAAAGATATCAAAAACACACGCCTTCAGGTTATAGCATTTATGTGAAATTCGCTTTCGACTCGCAACACGACATGGGTCCCTTCACCTACATGAAACAGTGCGAAGATGACGACGTAGCTAAAAGGTTCGTGGAAGAGTTAGAATCAAAAATTCAAATGTTATACGATAAATTCAAAACTCCAGCGAAAATGATCATCACGCGAGAGCAGCATGACAAAAATAACAGTCACATATGCAGACAATCGTTTGACGAGAATTCGGAGAATTATAAGAAGGTCAGAGACCACGATCATTACATGGGTCTGTATCGCAGTCCGGCTCACAGCAAGTGTAATAAAAAATATTGAGACGCCATTTTCTATCCGCTGATATTTCACAATCTCTCGGGTTACGACAGTCATCTGTTCATGAAAAATCTCGGCACCTCCCACGAAGAATTAAATTGCATCGCTAACAGCGAATAAAGATTCATTTCATTCACGAAATGGAAGGTGATGGAGAAGAAAAGAGTAATCGACGGAGAGACATTGGAAGAAAAACGAAATTAATTCGTAGAAGCATACGTCTCATCGACAGTTTTAAATTCATGTCGACCACTCTGGAAAAATTAGTCAATAACATGAGCAAGGATAAATTTAAAATCACGAGCGAACATTTCGGAGAATGAGTAGACCTTATGTTGAGGAAGGGAGTCTATCCTTACGATTACATGAACGATCTAAAGAGATTCGATGACACCGCACTACCTTCGAAAGAAGATTTTTATTCAAAATTATATGAATCCGACATTTCCGACGAGAATTACAAACACACCAAAAACGTGTGGAAATCATTCGATACGAAAACCATGAGAGATTATCACGATCTCTATCTGAAGACTGACGTTCTGCTCTTGGCAGAAGTGTTCGAAAATTTTCGAGACGTCTGTCATCGAAATTACAATCTGGAACCCGCTTGGTATTTCACAGCACCCGGTCTGGCGTCGGACGCGCTGTTAAAGATCACTGAAGTCCAATTGGAATTATTTTCCGACGTGGACATGTTGCTCATGTTCGAAAGGGCTGCGAGAGGTGGCGTCCTGATGATCTCCCATAGATATTCTGAAGCTAACAATCACTATATGAAAGAAGGTTTCGATTCAAAACGGTTGAATAAATACATACAGTATTGGGACGCTAATAATCTGTATGGTTGGGCTATGAGTCATCCTTTACCAATTGGAAATTTCGAATGGGTAATGGAACAGGAAGAGATGCAAAAATGGAGAGACTATCCTTGCATTTTAGAAGTCGATTTGAACTATCCGGAAGAATTACACGATCTACACAACGATTATCTGCTGGCTACTGAACGAATGGAACCAATCGAATGAGACAAGGAAAAACTCATTCCCAATTTATTTAACAAACGTAACTACATCATCTACAGTGAGAATTTGAAACAATACGTCAATTACGGGATGAAATTAGTCGACATACATCGCATCATTCGATTCGACGAAGAGCCTTGGATGAAAAAATACATAGATCTCAACACGAATCTCAGAATTCGAGCTGAGAATGATTTCGAAAAAGATTTCTTCAAACTCATGAACGACTGTGTGTACGGTAAATCGATGGAAAACATCAGGAAGAGAACTGATGTTCGACTCATCACGTCTGAGAAAAGAGCTAAAAAATTAGTGGTGAAACCCAATTACAAACACCGAACCATATTCGACGAAAATCTAGTGGCCGTTCACATGCAAAAGACGCACCTGAAGTTCTAAAAACCGTATTATTTCGGACCGATCATCTTAGATATCAGCAAGCGATTGATGTACGAGTTTCACTACGATTACGTCAAACGAAAATTTGGTGATAAAGCCAACTATTGTTCACCAAGACGGACAGTTTAGTTTATGAGATAGAGATGAAAGATGTCTACCGAGATATATCTCCGGACGTGGCCATGCAATTATCCCATTGATCACCCGTCCAACATTCAATCGAACAACAACAAGAAGGTGTTGGGTAAATTTAAGGATGAGAGCGGTGGTAAACAAATCGTCAAATTCGTGGGCTTGAGACCCAAACTGTATGCTTATCGTCTAGAAGATGAAGAGATCAAGAAGTGCAAAGGGGTTAAAGCGTGTGTGGTGAAGAAAAGAAACATCTCTTTCCGAGAGTATAAAGATTGTCTGTTAGGAAGTGGTCCGGTGTATAAGACTATGAAATCGATTCGAAGCAAAAATCACGACTTGTATGCCGAAATAGTCAACAAGATTTTGCTGACGGCTGATGACGATAAGCGATTCATGTTAGACGATAAAATAAGCACTTTAGCACTCGGACATTGGACTTTGGATCTAATTTTAGATGATAGGATTTCAGATATGATTGAGGATGATAGGATTCCAGATATGATTAAGGATGATAGAATTCCAGAAAATCAAGAGGAATTAGACAGATTCAAGATTATGGAAGTCGATAGAGACATCGAGAGAGTTAGTATAAAAAGAAAAAGAAAAAAATAACAACATCATTTTAGTGAATTATAATAAAATAAATAAATTAAAAAAAAAAATATATGCATTCATGAATAAGAAAATAGAGATATCCGTAGAAGGTGTCATCTTACCTAACGAACCCCTATCCAACATCGATCTGTCGATTGCGGCGAAGGATTTGAAAATCAAAGATTTTCTAGGTGTGTTTTCCAGAGATGGCTTGCCGAAGAGAAGACCTCGACAATCGGAATGCGGAATTTTAAATCTGGACGATTTATCGGGTGAAGGCACTCACTGGGTGGCGTGGTTCAAGAATGGGAAGAAGAAGAATTATTATTTCGACAGCTATGGAATCTCACCACCAAAAGAAATAAAGAACTATTTCAACAAATAGATGGATCGTTACAACACGGAATGAGTGCAATTGCCAGATCAAGTGTTTTGCGGTCACCTGTGTCTCTTCGTTCTCAAGAGATGGTCTGAAGGAGATCTATTTCAAGACATTCTCAATGATTTACATTAGAGAGATTTTTTTATAGTATATATAAAGGTAAAAATTATTAAAAAAATTTTAATCGAATAAAAAAAACGAAAAATAAAAAATAAGTGAAATAATTCATTTTTAATAAACTGCATTTGAAATATATTTTAAAACAAAAACCTCAAAACAACATGCCAGTCGATAAATTTGGTGGAAGTGACGACGAAAGTCAACCCAAAAAGAAGAGGAAGACGCTCGAAGTCGGCGATGGTTACGACGTTGCCAACTTGGACGAACGTTACGTTCGGAGATACGAACCTCGAGAGGAACCTTTGAACATGAATGATAAGAAGCTCTACAATCTTCCCGAGCCAATAGATCTCGCAGATGCTGCGACTAAAACATACGTCAACAGGGGGAACGCGGATTTCGAACAAACCATGGGAGATAATTATGTGGATAAAGCCATGACCGACGATCTCGATCTGAAATCTAATCGTTTGGTGAACGCCGTGAATCCCATAGATCCCACTGATGTTGCGACTAAGAAATACGTGGATGACTCTCACGCGAGATTCAGCGAACACCTGAGAAATAGATACGTTCAGAAAACAATGCACTCGGAATTGAATGCCAATTCTAACAAGATAACGAACGTGGCCACTCCCACGAATCCCAAGGACGTGGCGACCAAACACTACGTAGATCTGGAACAGAGAAAGTCTGACAGACGAGAAATAAAATCGGATCTGAATGTGGGATTCAACAAGATATTGAATCTGTCGAAGGTCGACGACACGGATGCGGACTCAACCACAGTCAACAAGGGCTACGTAGATTCTGCCGTGATACGATCATACGTAGAATCGCAAGTGGACGATCTTTAACTGAACAAGCAATCTGGCAGAACCATGGAGGGTGGCATCAACATGAACGGTGAGAATTTATTCGGTCTTGATCACGATCCCGAATTCGATTCCAGTGCAGTCAGCAGGAAGTATGTGGATGACAACTCGGTCTGGAGAAAGGGCGACATCATGGAAGGTAAACTAGACATGGGTGGACATGCGCTCACAAATCTACCGGATCCCGTGAACATGACGGACGCCTGCACCCTGATTTCGGTGGTGGAGAAAGTCAAATATGCTAGACAATTGATCACCATGTGGGCCGAGGAGAGCGACACATTAGAGGAGGTAAAAGCTGAGTGGTCTTTCGAAAATGGAGGTAGTGGATCGCAACATGGTCAGGTGGGATATCCCATGCCGTTGGGAGGTGAAATCATTCGCATGAGTCTGGCTTCCTCAGGTTTGAATAACAGAGTGGTCGTCAATGGCATGGTGAATGGAGTAGAGAGCGATAAGAGATACAGCGTCAAAAAGACTGAGAATCAACATGCAAATGTTAGCACGTTCGGCACGCCTCTCAAAGTGAATGCCAGAGACAGGATTAATTTCGTTACGAAAACCAATAATCCCGAAGCCGCCACTTCCGTGGTGAGCCTACTGATCGAACTAGATCCTTTGAACAAACAGTGAACACGTGAAAATAACTAATAAAATAATGTGTGATTATTAAAAACAAAAAAAAAGTAATGAGATTTAGAAAGATGTTCAATCTCTCTAGATCTCATTACTTGTGGTGGGTGGAATGCTAGCCGTGTCGCACTGTCTCATTCTAAATCCCACAGGTAATTTACTCTTGGATTCTATGATCTTGTAGAGACGGGTTTTTTCCACGATCGAAGGCTCCACGTGTGGAACGAACACGATATCTTGTGTAGAGTTATCTTACCCGCATCGGTCATGGGGAGTCTCACTATCGCGTCATTTCCTTTTCGAATCAACGTCAGATTGTGTTTGAATCCGTACATGATCTTGTTGTAATCGTCTGCGAATCCGAAGATGTGTTTCAAAGGTATCCTGAACGAAAACATTCCTTCAGGTCTGGACGTCTTGACGACGTAGTCGAATATCATGCCGGCGCCGGTGCTAGCAGGGCTGATGGTGTCTTTCACCCACAACTGATTAAGTCCTCTGGATTTCGAAAAATCATCCGGATACGTCAAGAGACCAAACATCGTGGTGGCCTGACCGGGATGAAACACAGATTCTATCTCTTGTCCGGATAGCAAGTATTTTATATTACTGAATAGATGCATGATGCCATTATTGTCTAGAGTAACCGTGTCGTCGTCGGCGTAGTCGCTCCCATCTTCCTTGGTGAGACGTCCCTGCACCACTATGTAACTCTCGCTAGGATGGACGAATAGATCTTGAGTTTCGACGTTGATTCTTATCTCTCCTGCATTGTTCAAACACGTTAAGAAGGTTACCGGTTCATATTCGTGAACCTCATATTCTTGAATACTTTCATCTTTCACTATGCTTTGTGCGATATCTAGTATATTTGCCATTTTTGAAGGGTTTTTTGTTTATTAATTAGCTTGCTTTTTATCTAAAAATAGTTTTAATTATTTTTTATTATTATTTTTCTCTCCTATATATATGTAAACAAGAAATGTTAAAGAGAGTAAATAAAAAAAAATTGTTTTCTTCATCAAAACTTCGTCTTCTGCAATTGTTGTTCATAAAACTTTCCGATGATCTCTTCTCCATCCAAAGCTTTGATTTCGTAAGTCACCGGATCGGTGTGAAATATTTTGATTATCACGAAGATTTCCGAGATCCATCGAGGAGTATAACCCTTTTCGAAGTGCTTCTTATAAGCGTAGATTGTCACTCGATCACCGACCGCAAATTTCGGCGTTCTAGACTTCTTCCTGATCTTAGATCTCTCAGGATATAGATTCGCGTAGGCCCGTTTTTCGTTTTGAGGATCGCTAGCTTCCACGGGAGTCATCTTGATCGATCTGTGTCGTGTGTTGTTGTAATCTTTGACCAGACCGTTCAGAGCGTATATGTATTTCTTGGTCGAATTCGCCTTGAAGTATCTATGCATTTTTTCCTTCATCGTTTGATTCCAACGTTCCACCACGCTGGCTTTCTCTTCGTTTTCGATCGAGTAGACGTCGACCAATCGATGAACGTCCTTGCTGTAGAATTCCTTCCCCTTATCCACCCACAATTTATTCGGTTTTCGGGAAGACGAGTCGAAAACGCTCTTCAGAGCCTCGGCGACGCAAGGTCCCAATTTATTCTTCAAAGGTCTGATCCAACCGTATTTGGAAAACACGTCGATGACCATCAATAGATATCTGACACCCCTCGTTCCACCTCAAAAACGATCTCATGTCAACCAAGTCGGCAGACCAAATATCATCCAAACCCTTCACGAACACCCTTCTCTATCGAAATTTACGCACGATGGGGTTGTGTAACTCCTCAGCCAATTTGCTCGTCAATAATCGTTTCTTCTTCTTTTCAGATGCGCTTTTTTTTTTGAACGCCCCATCCGAATCGCCGTTTCGCACCGATCAAATTGCCGACCAGCGAACGTTCTATCTTCTCTCTCCTGGACGGATTCGATATACCTCTCAATTTCGCCAACATGTTTTTATCGCAGACGTCATTGAGAATCTTGGTGTCGGGATGTCCTGCGTACCACAGATCGTGATCATACGCGGCCCGCGTCCACCCTATTCTGGGTTTGCTCCAAGATTTAGAGTCAGATCGGCGTTGAGTCTCTTATTCAATTTCGTTCGGGTCCCGTGAAACTGTGACCGCGCAGATGCATTTTGAAAGGTAGATTATTGATCATTTTATTCACGATGCCTTTACCTTTGCTCGCGTTCCTTTTTTTGACGAATCGAGTCTTGATCGAACCACACACGTCGCAAATTCCACGAAGCATCTGTCTGTCGTTTTTAGTTCGTACTTCTCGAGAAATACTCGTCTCGGTAACTCTCTTACCCTTTACGCAATACATTTTTTGAGAGTTATTAAATTAATTTCGTTATTATTTTATATATAACATTTAATATTTCTTTTTTAAAAATTCTGTTCTTATTATATATATTTTTTTTCAATCGCTGCTCTTGAGTTCTATCATCTTACCTGAATTCCTCCCTAGCCTCTTCCTCCCCCTTTCCACGAGAGAGTCCTTCATCTCTTCCTTCATGATCTGATGAGTCTTGATTCTCACGGCTTCTTTCATGGCATCGTATTTCGTTTCTCTCACTCAATATCGTGAAGTATTCTCCGTCCGATATCCTACCATCTTTCAACGCCATCGAGATCATTTCGGATATCGTGTCGATCTTGGAGTCGGCCAAGACGCGAATCTTTTCGTGTTTCCTAGCCTTCAGATATAATTTCCTACTCGAAAAGTTTCCGAGTGTGCTAAACAATCCGGCGGCGACAGCCACTCCTTCTATGGTCAACACGATCGGAACGCCGACTGCGGTCGACAACAATCCGATGCCGGACACGTGTAAACCCATGGAAATCGTGGATGAGTGTCGTGTCGACCGCATTGATGAATTTCAGGAAACGCGAATTACTTCTTCTTGAGAGAAAGGCGAGAATCTCTCTCTCGAGTCAGATACAATTGGATTCTACTGATTTGATCGATGCGATACCTCTCTCCTCTTTCTTTCTCTTCTAGCGATGGCGCTGTTGGCAAAACCGCCGTTTGGCTTCTCATCCTCGTCATCATCTAACATCGGATACTTCATTCAGCAATAATTTCATGATGCATCCCTTGTCTTCTAAAGTGCAGACTTCTACGCGCCAATTTCAGTTCTTCCGAAACCTGTGGGCTTGTCTCGATCTTACAGAAGAGTAATCTCCTCCAAAACGTGATCACTTCGTCGAATCGAACGTGTTCGAAATACTTGACGACCATATCTTCCCTTTCCATCGTCAGACATGAATGATTCTCGCGATCGGAAGTCTAGATGATCCTGACATCCGACGCATCGTTCTAACAAGAGGCGACCTAGTTGTTCGTTCACAGCAGAATGCGTAGGCTCTCATCAGCATTTTAAAAGAAACCTTGCTCTAACTAGTTTGGGAAGCGTCCATGATTTACGTATTTTTTATTATCTATTCGATTTTATATTTATTTTTTTAAATAACTATTTATTTTACTTTTTTTTTCTCTCCTATATATATTAATCACTTTTTATTTTCCTCGCCTCAAAACCGATTCCATCACTACCCCCCCCCCCCCGCCCCCCCCACAAAACTCAAGAGGTGAATCGACAAATCGAGTTTTCGCCGATCGAATCGCACCCTAGACCGTCCAAACGCGATCGCGAAAGTGGTGATCCAGAAACGGCACCCCCCCCCCTTTTTTCCATGTACCGAAGGCCCAAATCGCGGCAAACCGTCTTTTGTACATGTACCGGAGGGCCAAATCGATTTTTTAAAAAAAAAAATCCCTCGATGAGTAACTACACTTTACGCTCACTTTTTCCGCCGTTGCGAACGTCGAAAAACGTTTTGAGGTCGATTTTTTCCTGGTCTAGAATCCGCAAATAGGTTTCCCCCGATCGGATCGCACTTTTGACGTTCGAACAGCCGTTGGCGAACGTAGATGGTCTAGAATCCGCAGACCGTTTTTTGATGCTGGTCTGGAATCCACAAAGCGTTTTTTGCTCGTGTTCGCCAACGATGGATCGATGGTCTAATCCGCGATGGGAACGTCGACAAAAATTTTTTAAGAAAATGTACATGTACAATTTCGTACATTTTTCACTTTTTGAGCGACGTGTCGAATCAACGCGTTCGCCAACGGGTGTTTTGAACGTGAAAATGCGATCTGTGAGCCTCAAAAACAATTGCGGATTCCAGACCACCATGAAAAAAATGACATTTTTTGTATACGTGTACACGATTTAACACTGAATCCTATGACGGTACACGTACATGTACGTGTACGTGTACGGTACATGTACAAGGTGGTCTGGAATCCGCATTTATTACCTACTATGATCAAATAATATTGTTTCGCTTGGGGAAAGGGAGAACGCCATAATATGCGGAGAAGAAAATTCATGTTAAAATAGCAACCGATTTGTCTTAATTATTGGATTTCCTTGTGTGAATTTGGAACTCTCCTGGAACACTGTTAGGAAATTAAAGACCACCGAAATCAGATAAAAGATTATTATTCTTATATTCGAGGTTTGAACAAAGTTTTTATTACGTTTTACACCCGTGAAAAAAGATATAATTTGAATTACTTTGTTTTAGTCTAGTCATTTTTGTCACGGTAAACGGTGATAATCTGTTACTATGTTTAGAAGGCAATAGCATCCCACTGAGACGAAAAGAAAATCTGAAAATGTGTAACAAGAAAATATTGGTGCATGGCATCAAATTCCGGAGCAAAACGTACTTCTTTTTGTCTTCAAAACTGAAATATTTCTTTGAAAACGCTGATTTTTTTACATGAGATCATATACCAAGCTCATATCCCCAAAGACCAACATACGTTATAATAGCAGCAAATGCATTGTCACGAAAAGCAGATTTGAAACGAGGATGCTTTTCCATTTAACAATGATATAAAATAGCAATTTCTTAATCATTTGTGTTAGCTTGAGAAAAATTAACATTGTATTGACCTAAACTGTTTTCATCTTCAATCAACCTTCTTAAAGCAGACACATCGTCGCCTGAGTGGTAGAATGTCCTATGATTCATAGGGGAAAATAATATACCCGTCCCATAGGGGACATAGGACATTCTAGCACTCAGGCGACGACATACTGATGGTGTGCCGTTCTTTTTCAGAGTTACAATAGATACAATCAGCTACACTCAGTCCTGTTTTGACTGAAGTAACTACTCCGCATACCCACCATTACCAATGCTCAACTTATAAGCTTACTATGTAACACGGTATTTGTTACATGTCGCTAGGGCTGTCACGATTTTTTTAATTTACGAATCGATTAATCGTCACAAATAATCGATAATAATCGATTACTCATACCGAGGATGACCACCTCTCCCTCTCTTTGAAGTCGTAAAAAATGAAGTTTAAGTCAGTTGACTTACTGCAAGTAAATAACGAAGACGATCCTCTTTTACGTACAGTCAAAGCTGTGATGTTTCGAACTTTTGAACAGTCAGTGTAATAATCAAGTTCGCAGCTGCCGACTGGTCTTGATTATTACACTAACGGTACAGAACATCAAGACTTTGAATGTACCTAAAATACAAATGCTTCTAACGGCTTCTTGGGGTTTAAAGTCGACGTTCTTGACCTTTTACGTTTAGACAAAATAGTTTTTTCATCAATTTTTAAAAACTATTAAACGTCTAAAACGGGGTAAAATTACTGATTCTTCGACAACAAAAAATACTAATCGATTTCGGCGTGACCGATCGACAATCGAATAATCGAATAGTTGTGCCAATACATTCAGTCCTATTTTAACCCTTTACCCAATGTAACGGCCAAAACCGGCCAGCGCTATTCTCAAAAATCGCCAATTAAAGTTCATTATTTTTTTCATTTTTGTCTAAAAAACATAAGTTATGACCCCTCATTGGAACGAGCTCGTTCCAATTAGGGGGCATAACCTATGTTCTTGAGACAATAAATAAAAAAGAAAAACATTAGTTATTCAAGAATTTTTTTGCAAGTGTCATCTGCTTTTCATGTTAGGTAAAGAGTTAACTTAAGTAACTAAATCAGACAAAGGAGTCTGCTTGCCCACCGTCACCAGTGTTCAATTTTTTACAAGCCTACTCTGTAACAGAGAATTTGTTACATATCGCAACTATAGGTATAATGTGAACAATGCAAGGGTATTTTCTTCGTAAAGAATGTTTTCTGGCTGGGCCTCTACAGGGATGGTAGGCTGAATTAGTGGACATTTGACGTTGAACATCCTTGGTAAACCAGTAAAATGTATAGTGTTATAATCAAAAGGAAATATGTAAGACAATTCATTAATGAATCTACTACAATGTGTAAACACAAAAATAATAATTACGGAATGAAAATAACAGTAAAATAAACCAAATATAAAAGTTAAAAAAAATTCAAGTTCGCACCTAATGCTTTGAACCAAAAAAGTTTACAAAGGGCGATAACTCTGACAGAACACTTTATAGAACTTCCAGATTGAATGGGGTGATATACATCAATAGGATATGACACTTGCACAGCAAATAAAATGTCATCCTACCAAGAATTTTTTTCCGCGCATGCCAACATTTGTTAACTTGTGCAGGCCATCAATAAGATGTGAATTTATTTATTTATTGGTGTTTAAGGTCACTTATTTCTGCATCATTCTAATCATGACGACAGCATGGGGATAAAGCCAAGTTATAAAATCGTGATAATCAGATGTGAAAGACCATTTAATCGCCCACGATATCTTCCCCAGGACATCTCCCCCTGGGGTAGTTATCCCAGGATATTTTCCCTTCCCCTGAATCCCCCCACCAACAAACTAAAAATAAACTACTTATAATAACATTGCATTTTTTTACTGAATTTTCCTCAGTTCATAATTAACACTGAAAGCGTTGTTCAAACTCTTGAATACATACATTTATACATTTTCTTTTAAGTTCATCTTAAGTCAAAATACGATTATGTTCCCCTTCACCCATTCCCATAGCAACCATTTGAAAAAAAGAGATTTATTTACACTCTCACCCAACCATATTAAAGTCCAAACAATGGCTGTAAAGATCGTATGAATGTCTCCAGTACTTTGGCAAGATGTCGTGGGGGAAGGGGGTAGATACCCAGACCTGGTTACCCTCCCCCCTCCACCCATGTCAAAATTGAAAGGAAAATTTTTTTCTCACCCTTATACAGTTACATAACGAGAACAGTGAATTAGAAATAGACAATCTTAGAACCTTTGCAGCAATTGTTGGACAAAAATGGAAAGGGGAAGGGGGGTGGAGGGGAAGATGTCCAAGCCTGATCATCTTCTCCCTCACTCATTCAAAAACCTTAGCAGCCATTTGAAAAAGAAATAAATGGGTTTTATTTACATTCCCATCCAACATA